>VXBA01001596.1:56689-121533 GCA_013399895.1 Serilophus lunatus
CCCCCGACACCGCCCCAAGGTCCAGGACTCGTCGCCGGTACCTCAATGGACCACGGGACCGATCCGAGACCGGGACTGGGACTCAGCACCGACACCGGCATTCCGGGACTGCCCGTGGTATCGGCAGCGGTATCTCAGAACCTACCCCCGGCACCGACTCCCCAGCCCGCCTCAGACACCGCCCCGGTCTCCGGCACTATCCCGGGCACAGACCCCGACCCCTGGTACCCACCCCCGGTAATGCTCCGAGACCGGGAGCGAGAGCGAGATTCGGTACCGCAATGTCATCCCGGGACTGACTCCGACACGGGACCAGACCCGCGGGACCCATCCCCGGCACATCTCCGAGCCCCAGGACGGGGATCCGGCACCGGCACCAGCATCCCAGTATCGGTACCCACTCCCGGTACCGCCTCGAGCCGCGGTGTCGACCCCTGGGAGCGCACTGGCATTTCGGGACAGACCCCCGGTACTGCCCCGAGCCCTCGGACCCACTCCTGGGACTGACCCCGGGACTGACACCCATCCCCGGTATCAGCACTGACCCCGGTACCGGCCCCCAGTGTCTCACTGACAGCCCGACACTGGCACCCACCCCCGGTACCGATACCCCAGAATTGCACCAGCCGCCCTGGACTGACCCCGGCACCAACCCCCCCTCACATCGCTCCCCACACGCCTCCCCCCATTCCCGCACCTCCCCAGTACCAGACCTCCGCCCCGAGCCCCCTGCCCCCCTCCAGCCCCCCGGCACTCACCCACCTCTGCGGAGCCACACAACCCCCTGAGGCACCCACAGAGCATCCGGGGGGCCCCCAGAGACCCCCCCTGCTCCTGTGCACCCCTGCGTGTGCCCGGTCCCCTCCCCAGACCCCCCGGTGCTGGTCCTGAGGGACCAACCCCGTGTCGCCCGCAGGCAGGGTGGGGTGCCAGGACAGGGATTTATTGTTCGGGGAGGAGCAGAGGGGAGCTCAGGTTCCACTCAGGGCGCTCAGGGGGGTTGGGGACATAGGGCCCGGGAGTTGGGGAGGGAGAGGGCACAGGTGGACGCCAGGGGACTCCACTAGCCCTGGACATCCCCCAGGTCCTGGCCCTGGCCGGGGTCCTGCGTGTCCCCCTCAGTTGGTGGCCGCGTCCTCTTGAAGAAACCCATCTGGAAGGGGACAGGGTGACAGCCAGGCCCCAGGGACCCCACAGCACCACTGCCCAGGGATCTCTGTGGCCCCATCCCCAGGGGTTCCGCGGCACCAGCCCCGGGACCCCACAACATCACCCCCAGAGATCCCATGGCCCCTGGGGGACCCCACAGCACCATCCCCCTCGGGAACCCCCCAAAATCAGCCCCAGGGACCCCATGGCATCACCCCTGGGGGACCCCATAGACTCGCCCCCCCCAGGGACGCCACAGCATCACCCCCTCCCCAGGTATCCCACGGCATCACCCTNTAGGACAATGTCCCCCATTTCATGGTCCCTCCAGTGCCAGTGAGGCACCACCATCACGGTGGGTGTCACCAGTGGCCCCCTGCACCCACTCACCTTCCACATGAAGAGGCTGAGGAGGGTGAGGAGCAGGAGCCCAGCCAGGACGCCCAGCACCACCCCCCACACCGGCACAGCCCCCTTGCCCCCGGGACTGGCACGCACCACCCGAGTGACAGCCTGTGGAGGGATGGGTGGGTGACACTGCTGCCACCATGGCCTGTCCCCGTGTCCCCACACCCACGCCAGCCCTACCGTGGCCTCGCCGGCGGGCAGAACGCGGGGCTGGACACGGTAGGGCATAGCCGAGGTGTTGAACCACGCTTGTGACTGGATGAGGAACTGCATCAGGCGGTGCTCCCGCTGGGGACAGACGTGGGGACAGGCAGGGGACACGTGGGGACACGCTGTCAGGAGTACTGGCAGCCAGTGGGGCACCCATGACCCCACACATGGCACCCCCATGGCCACCTTCTGGGGACCACCATGCAGGAGGGGACATGGCAGGGACGCCCTAGGGCCACAGTGCCACCCTGTCCCCTCGCTGTCCCCAGGAGGAAACAGACAGTACCTGCTGCAGGGTGTCCATCCAGAGCAGGGCGTGGACACTGACCAGCGCCCGCTGGTCCTTGCCCAGGCTGGGCACGTGGCAAGTGATGTCCACGCACGTGGCATTGTCACAGTCCTGGGGGACATCGCGAGTGTCGGGGACCCCCATCCCGGGGGACACCCCCAGCCCCACATCCATCATGGGCTGCAGATCCCCAAGGTCACCGACTCAGCGCGAGGACAGTGTCTCCCACCCTGGCACATTCCAGCCCCCATCGCGGGGTGCAGGTGCCCAGGATCACCCACTCACCACGGGGACAGGGTGCCCCAGCCCTACTCCCGGCGGCTCCTCCGCCTCCCGGCGCTCCCGCCGGCGGGTGCCGTTCCTGGGCGCTGGGCTCGTGGGACGGGAGGTCTCCAGCTGGAAGGAGACAAAGGGGTCACACCCACCTCCTTGACACTCACCAGCGCCCGCGGGTGGGCACCGGTACCGCATCCCCTACCAGAGCGGGGTTGAGCTCGGGGTGGTGAGTGCAGTTCATGCCCCCCTCGGTGCCCAGCTCCAGCAGGTAGAGCAGGATGCGGCCGCCCAGCTGGTGGGGGACGGTAAGGCGCAGGGTGACCCCGCTGACGGTACTGGGACCCTTGTTGTGGAGCTGCGGGAGGACAGTGGGGTGACACCAGGGAGGGGACAGAGGGGACAGTCCCCTGGGTACCCGCGGGGACACCGCCCTACCTCGTACACGTGCTCCACCTTGATGCCGTGGTCCTCGAGCCTCTGGCTGCCCTCCACCCCGTGCCAGCTCGTGGGCAGCACCGTGGTTTCCGGCAGGGAGTTGCTGGCAAGAGAGAGGGGCCAGTATCCCCCTTTGTCCCCCCTCAGTCCTGCTGTGTACCCCCAGACCCTCACCCTCGCAGCTCCATCTCTGCCTGAGCCTCCACGGGCACCGTCACTGTCACCGACGCTTTGCTGGGGCTGGGGCTGTTCTTGCTGCGGGGACACAGAGGGGTGAGGGGCAGACATCGAATTTAGGGACACCGAAACCTGGGTGCTGGTGTCCCAGCAGTGGGAGGGGACAGGGGAGTGGCAGTGTCACCTCCTCAGCTGAAGCAGGAAGGTGATGGCATCCCCCATGTCCTCCAGCCCAGACACACTCAGCTCCATGTCCACGGTGATCTGGGGGGGCAGCAGGGGGGAGAGGGGAGGTGGGTGACCAACACCAATGCCAGGCTGATTGATGGGCACAGCAGGGAGACCCCCCATCCTCTTACCTGGGCCCCCGCTTTCATGGGGTTGCCCAACTCGCAGAGCACCACGTGGGTCCCATTCTCCTTCTTGGGGTTGCAGCTCAGTTTCTCCTGCCCCTGTGGGATGGGGACACGGGGAGGGGACACATCATGGACCCACTGAGGGCAGGGCATGAGCCCCCCACCCTGGACACCTCCTGACACCCTTCACCACTGGGCACCCCCATGGAGGGTGACAGTCACCAAGGGCAGGCAGGGCGTGAGTCCGTCACCCCACATAACACCAAGGACACGATGTGAGCCCGTCATCCCAGGACTCCTGGGCACCCGTCACCACTGGACACACCCATGGAGGATGATGATGACCAAGGACACAGTGTGAGCTCCCCAGTCTGGGTCACCTCCCGTGGCTGAGCACCCCCTGACACCCACCACCACTGGACAGCCACCGAGAGCAGGACATGAGCCCCCACCCTGCACATCCCCTACCCCTGGGCACCCCTATGGAGGGTGACAGCCACCAAGGGTAGAGCCTGAGCCACTCACCCCAGACACCGCCAAGGACAGAGCGAGCCCCCCACCACAGACACCACAAAGGGCAGGACAGGAGCCCCCCGCCCCAGGCACCCCCGTGCCCCTCGCCGGGCACCCACCGGGATGGTGCTCCGGGCTGCCTGGTAGTGGGTGCCGGGGGGCAGCTGCACCCTCAGCTCGGCCTCGAAGGCGCCTTCGCCCGCGTTGGTGGCGTTGGCTCGCAGGCGCAGCAGGGCCTCTGCCCCGATCAGCAGGCGCTGGCTGGGGCTGGGGGACACGGGGACAGGGCTCAGCACCCCGTGGGGACACGGGGCACCCCCCCTCATACCGCCCAGGGACTCACGTGTCAGCGGCCAGGTGAAGGTCGGGGACACAAAGGTTGTCCTCGCCACAGTCCTCCAGGATGATGTGGGTCTGGGAGGGGACAGCAGGGGACAAGGGGCCCCCATTGAGGACAGGGTGTGGGATGGGGAGTCACTGGGGACAGGAAGGGATACGGGGGGGGGACTTTCTGGGGAGGGATTGGGCTGGTGGAAGGCACAGAAGGGACATTCCAGGGGAAGATTTGGGACAGTGCAGGGCAGAGAGGAAACATTCCAGGGAGATACTGGAAATGGTGGCGACGGCATCTCTAGGGGGGAAGAATAGGGACAGCAGAGGGGACATCCAGGTGAGTGACTGGAGACAGGGAAAGATACTGTGTAGCACCCTAAGGAGGGAGCAGGGACAGCAGGGAGACACCCTGGGGAGGGATTGAGGATGGCAGCAGGGACATCTCCAAGGGGGACAATGGGGGGGTACAGAGGGGACATCCCAGGGTGAGCACAGAGGGTTGAGCAAGAGGGACATGTCAGGGAGTGGCGGGGGACAGTGGGGGGCACATGTGGGTGGTAAGAGGCACATCCCAGGGAGAACTGGGGACAGTGAGGAGGACAGGTGAAAGTTCCAGGAAAGGGCTGGGGACATCCTGTTCAGGCAGGGCTGAGCACACGCAGGCTGGGGCTACCCACACGTGCCCTGGCCTAGCCATGGGGATGAGTCCATCCCGTGTCACCACGGGGATGTCTCTCCCACAGCCGTGTCCCCCCTACCTGTGCCTGCATCAGGGTGTCCCCGTAGAGCACCAGCCCTCGGGCCTCCCTGGGCAGTGACAGGGCCACGCTCAGGGCCACCGGGCTCAGCTTGTCCTTGAACTCGGCTTCATCCTGGGGACACCCATGGTCAGAGTACTCTGGAGGGCACCCCACCCCATGACCATCCACTGCTGTCCCCGTCCCTGTCACCCCCCTTCCTGGGACTGGGGACACTGTTGTCCCCTGTGCCCATCCCTGTCCCCATCCAGTCTGAGGATATCACTGTCCCCATCCCTGTTCCCACCCCTGCACTCATCCTACCTGGAGATGTCACATCTCTATCCCTGTCCCCCACTCTCCTCGGACTGTCCCCGCCCGCTGTGCCCCCGCTGTGCCCGCCGTCCCTGTGCCCGTACCCTCAGGTAGGCGGTGAGGTTGTGGCACTGGGGGGGTGTCCCCGGTGTCACCACCAGCTGATCGCTCCAGGACGACTGGTGTCCCTGCAGCAGCAGCACCCTCCGGGACAGCCGGGGCTTCAGCCGGTCCAGCTGCAGCTCAGCCTCCAGTTCTGGCAGGGCACGTAGGGTGGCACTGGTGACACCTCCGGTGACACCCCAGCGGTGCCCCTGTGCCCCTCGGGTGACGCTGGCACTCACGGATGGTCGTGGGGATGTGCTGGCCCGTCACGCTGACACAAAACACGACGTGGAAGCTGCAAGGAGACAACACTTAGGGATCTGTCCCGTCCCCACGGCTGTGTCCCCATGGTCACCAGAGTGACGATGTCCTCCCAGTGGTGTCCCCATGGAAGTGTCCCCACGCCGGTCTCCCCACAGCAGTGTCCCCAGGTACATGGCTCACCAGCTGACACGGATACTGGAGTCGGCCAGGACACAGGCCAGGACCTCAGGGTTCAGCCCATCGGGAACACTCAGCTGCATCTGGGCCACCACCACGGGCTGTCCCCTGGGGCACAGGGACATTGCTGAGGTGCCAGGGGACCCGCAGGAACACCCGGGCCACTGTAAAGACGGGCACTCACCAGTACACGGCCACTCTGTCTGCCCCGTAAGCACCCACCAGCAGATCTGCAGGGACAAGCAGAGGGTCGATGCCGGGGGGTGGTGGCACCGGGTGGCAGGGCAGTGACAGAGGGATGGCTGGGCAGTGCCAGGGGGTGGCTGGGCAGTGACAGGGGGATGGCTGGGCAGTGACAGGGTCATGGCACGCCGGGGCCATACCCGGGTAGCCGTTGCCGTCCAGGTCGGTGCCGCCCCGCAGGGCAAAGCCGAAGGCAGCAGGGCCCGCGAAGGGGCTGTCGAGGCGCTGGGTGGGCACAGGCTCCAGCCCCTCGCTCTGCCCGCGGAAGATGAAGACCTGTCCTCTGCCATCGTCACCCCCCTGCGGGGAACCCACGGCTACATCTGGGGACAGAGGGGACATGAGCACCCACCCAGCACCACCCACGCAGGCGCTCCTGCCCCGTTTTCCCCAAGGTGGGGCACTGGGGGGTGGCGAGTGTCCTGGCACTGCCCCCTCGCCACCCCCTCGCCGTGTTACCGCCGTAGCCGTCCTTGTCCAGGTCCCCGAGGCTGGCGATGGCAGCAGCGAAGCGGCCGTAGGGGTGGGTGCCCGTCAGGGCCTGGGGAGGCCGGGTGAGCAGCTGGTGTCCCCCGCCCAGGTAGAGGTAGAGACGCCCCAGTTCGCTGCGCTGCCCGTCAGGGCGCCGGGCCATGTACAGGGGGGCACCCACCAGCAGGTCATCCCGCCTGTGCCCGGCACGGGGTCAGGGTGAGGGTCCCCAGGTCCGGGGGCTGGGGGCACCCAGGGGTGTGCCAGGCACGGGGCAGCACCCCTGGGTGTCCCCATGGGAGATTGTGAGGGGACAGATTTGGCTCTCACCCGTCCCCATTGACGTCGGCCACGGCCACCGTGTGCCCGAAGTACGAAGCCACCTGGAAAGGGTCCGGAGTGAGGGGTGGCACCAGGGGGATGCCAGGGGCACCGTGGGGTGCGCTGGGTGGGGGGATATGGGAGCATGTGGGTGCTGGCGGTCTGGGGGTCTATGGGGAGAGTGCAGGAGTGCTGTGGATCACCGGGAGGTGCCGAGGGTGACACAGGGTGCGGGTACCTGCTCGCTGTTGATGCCCCGCAGCCGGCGCAGGGTGCTCCCCCCACTGAAGATCTCCACCTGCCCAGGGCAGCGTCAGGTTCTATCCCGGGGTCCACACGGTGGTGACTCCACCCCCGTGCCCTCAGTGGGCATCACACAAGGCCAGGCATCGGGTACCGGGCACTGGGCACCCTGCAGCACTCACCTCACCCCTCGTGTTGCTCTTGTTGGGGACCCCCACCACGTACTCTGTGGGGGACGAGAGCCGTGAGTGTCCCCCTGTGGCACTGCGGGGGCATAGGGACAGCCTGGGCATGGGGAGTGGGCATGGGAATACCCTCGACACTGTGGGTGAGCACAGGGATATCCCCAGCACTGGGCTGGACATGGGGGCACAGGAATAACCCCTGGCACTGGGGTGGACACAGGAATATGCCCAGTAGGGTAAAAGGGCACAGAGATGAACAGGACCCCTGCATAACCTCCGTCCAGCATCCTTGGGAGGGGAGGTCACTCTGGAGCCCCGGAGTGCCCCAGGCCCATCACCCCAGCATTCTGCCCTGTCCCCCACACCCCCGGCCCTACCTTTGGTTTTAGGGTTGCCATCGAACTCGCCCACAGCCACCGAATACCCTGCAGGGAGAGGGGCACCAGTGACCCCGGAGAGCCCCGGCAGCAGCCGGCTGTGGGGCGGGGTGCCCGTGCCCGCTGCTCACCCCTGTACCCGTCCTCGTATTCCATGGACACGGGCAGCGTGGGGCGCCCGGGGCTCCCCAGCCAGAGCAGGGACGTGCCTTGGAAGCGTCTGAGGATGCTGTCCACCTCCACCGAGTACAGGAGCCCTGCAGGACACCAGGACGGGCACCAGCGCTCAGAGGGCACCTGCTGCCACACGCCCTGGGCTGCCAGTGCCACTGCGGGTGGCACTTACGAGGTGCCCCATCCTGGATGCCCTCCTCCCGCAATGCCCACCCAAAGGAAGCGCTCAGGGAGCACCAGCCCGTGGCAGTGCCCGGCAGGAAGGACTCACCTGTGAAGTAGTACCCGCCGGGGGCACCCAGAACCAACGTGCCGTCCTGCGGGAGGGGCTGGTCTCAGCACCGCCCTGGAGCACCTCTACCCTGGCATCCTTCACTCCAGCATCATTTATCCCGACATCCCCAACCCAGCAACCCCCACAAGCATCCTCACCCAAGGCCCCCCCATCATCCCCCATCCTGGCATCCCCCCCTCCTGGTATCCCCACTCAGACATCCCCCTCCAGTATTTCCCATTCCAGCATCCTCCACCTCAAAATCTCCACCCGAATATCCCACACCCTCGCATTCTCACCTGAGTATCTCCCACTCCAGCAGCCCCCACCCAAACATTCCCTCTCCATCATCTCCCATCGTGGGACCCCTCCTCCCGAAATTCTTACCCCAGCATCTCCCACCCCGACACCCCCACCCGGGTACCCTCGCGGCCACACCCTCAGCATCCCTGGCAGCATCTCCCGAGGGACACTCCGGGCACGCTGCCTCCGAGCGCCCCCAGCCCCCTCTCACCGGGGTGACGGCGGCGCTGAAGCCGATCTCGCAGTAGCGCTTGTCGTGCTCTGCGGGCACAGGGGAGGGTCAGACCCACACGGGGTGCGGGGCACCCCCCGCTCCCCCAAGCCCCCTCACCGTAGTTTGTGTGGCGGTAGGTGTCGGCCATCGACAGGTCGCGGCAGGGCGAGTACCAGGCCACGTCCCGCCGCCCCGGGCTCCACACGAAGCAGGTGCCCGTCGGGGTCTGGAACGCCTCGTCCGGAAAGTCTATCGCGTTCCAGTGCTGCAGCGGGGCGCAGGCCTGGGCACGGGGACAGGGCGTGGCACAGGGTGGGCGCCCACCCCACCGCCACCCAAGGGCGCCCACCCCCCTCCGGGCGCACCCACCACCAGTTTGCCGTTCCAGCTGGTGACAGACGCTCCCAGCCACTGGTGCGACTTGTAGGTGTGGAATTCCAAGGTGCCCCGGGTCTCGGTCTCGTCCCCTGCGGGAGTGGGAAAGGGGGGAGTGTGCGAGGCTGGCACCCGCTCTGTGCCCACCCACCACCCCACGGTGCCCACGTACCCGCAGTGTCGATGGGGAGGGGGTGGCAGAGGGTCTCGTCGGTGGGCCAGGAGCAGAGGAAGACGGCACCGGCCTGAGTCACGCGGGGCTGGGACGTGTTGGCACGGGGGGCCCCCACAGCCACACTGGGCCTGGGTGGGCAGAACGGGTGTCAGGGTTTGCAGGTGGGTGCCCTGCCCGACCTTGGTACCTCGGCGTTCCCCTACCTGCCCTCGTCCATGTAGAAATCCAGGGCGAAGCCGAAATAGCTGCCGGGGGGTCCCTGGTACTCGGTGTGGGGTTCTCGGAGAAGCCCCAGGGTGGGGGGCAGGTGCAGCCCCCCGAGGAGCAGCAGAACCCGCAGCAGCCCCATCGCCACCCCAAAGTGTGGCCACAGCCCCGGCACGTCCCGGGGCGTTCTCGGCTTATCTCGGAGGACGCAGTTGGGGCCGAGGTCAGCAGGGATGGGGGGCACAGGAAGGGCCCCCCCGAACGCGAATCCGCCCGTGTGGAAACCAGAAGATGTGGGGGGAACGCACTGGATCGGATGTGGCCGGAGCAGGGCGGGGAGCGGGAGGTGGCAGTGCCACCGGGGGACACGGTGGGGGCTGGGGGGACACGGCCACGGCAGGGGGACAGCACAGCAGCCTGTGCCCAGCACCCCCCTCGGCAGAATCCAGCCCATGGTGGGGTGCCAGTCTCAGGGTGGTTATTTTGGGTGCCGATCTTGGGGTGGTTATTTCGGGGTGCCGGCAGCCCCGGCCAGCGGAAACGCGGCGGGGAGAGGGGAGGACAGCAGGGCACGGGGCCCCTCCATCGTCCCCAGTGTCCCCATCTGCAGCCGGATGGAGCAGACAGCACTGGCCGCACCAGCATTTGGCATCGCCTAAAAACTGTCTCCCCCTCTTCCCCAGGGTAGGGACACCCCAAAACCCTCTCAAGGGAAAAGGGGAGCGGGGCAGCAGCAGCAGCACGGCAGGGAAACGGCTCCGGCAAAGGGCTGGGGACAGCCCGCAGCCAGGGGAGCAAGGCGGGTCCTCGCCCCCCGGGAGGAGCCGGTGGCCCGCAAGCCAAGCCAGGCCTGGGGGAGCTGGGGGAACTCAGCCCTGCCCAGAGAGCGGCGTGATCCCCTGAACGCACCTGCGGAATTAATTTAAACCCAATTAATTAAGGACTCTCAGGCTGCCCAATGGCTCCAGAGGCTCCTCATACCCGCCCAGAGCTGGTGGCAGGGAGAGGCCCCAGAGCATCTCCCTGTGATCCAGCCCGTGTGAAACAGGGCTTTCATCCTTTCCAGCTCTGAAGCAGGAGGTGGGAAGCAGGACGGGACCTGAGGGGTTCTGAGGAGCACAGAGGGGCTCCCACAGTGCCCAAAATGCACCTTGGGGACACAGCCCCGGTGCCAGGTCTGCTCCAGCCCTTCGGAGCAGCTGGAGTTGGAAAACAGTAGCAACTGCCCAAAGCCAGGACAAAGCTCCGAGGAGTGGGAAAGGTTTAGCCAAGTCAGGCTCAGCTCCGTGCCCTGGGAGAGCAGAACGCTGGGCTCAGGGACAGCCGCTCCTCCTTGGGAGGTCTCATCCCTGGCTGGCAAGCAGCATCCAGATTCAGCTGGAGCTCACACCAGACCCCTTCCAGGCAACTAATTCCTTCTCCCATCTAATTTCTTATTTCCAGTTTCTTGTAGCACTTCTGCATCATCAATCATCAGACACCCCGTCCCAGGGCCACCTGAAGGAGGACAGCCAGGTGCTGGCAGGTACCACCTTGTAACCCCCACCCCTGGCAGCATTCAGGTGTTTTGGATCTTTTTCCTTTGATCAAACCAGAACTTTATTTAGGAAAGGAGAGTCCGGTGCTCCTCACCCTGAGCTCTCACTGCCTCCAAAGCTCGCTCAGGGTGGAACAGCAGCACAGCCTGGGATGGAGGGACCCCACAGGCAAAACCCCCCAAATCCCACAGCCCAAACCTGAGCAATCCTGGAGCTGCTCAACCAGTGGTGATACTCCTACGAGGAGTGGGTGAAGGAGCTGGGGGGGCTCAGCCTGGAGAAAAGGAGGCTCAGGAGGGACCTTCTCACTCTCCACAACTGACAGGAGGGGGAGCCAGGGAAGGGGGTCGGGCTCTGCTCCCAGGGAACAAGGGACAGCATGAGAGGAAACGGCCTCAAGCTGTGCCAGAGGAGGTTTAGGTTGGATATTCAGAAAATTTCTTCCCCGAAAGTGCTGTCTAGCTTTGGAACAGCTGCCCAGGGCAGTGGTGGAGTCACCATCTCTGGGGGGCTTTTAAAGCCCTGACTTGGGGACACAGGCCAGTGTGGCCTTGGCAGTGCTGGGGGAACTGCAGGACTTGAAGGACTCAGAGTGATTTTCCAAGCTGAACAGCTCCATGATTTTTGGACAAAGCTGCTGCCCAGGTCAGGAACAGCTGAAGAAGGGGATGGAAAAAAAGGACAAAAGAGCTGACAGACCCCCCAACACCACAAGAGCTGCTGCTGGTGGCGTGTGGAGAGGCAGCACCATCCCCACAGGCAGGGGCTGCTGCTCCCCCCACCTCTGCTTCTGTCTGCTGTCAGGGGACACAGGAATGGACATTTTCTCTACTCTCCAAGCAAAATATTCCAATTAAAAGCAGTTCTACCCGATGACCCAAACATCCCATACCATTATTTCAGGACAAAGCCCCCAGACAGAGCAGCTCCACACCAAGACACCACCATTTTTTTTTCCACAAATCATTGGTTTATTAGAAAGTTTTTCCCTCATTTTACAGCATATATATATATTTATATATATATCTTATGTGACAAAGTTAAATACAGTCTGTTTATGCTCGTTAAGTAATGACAGGTTAATTATTTTTAGCGCTATTCTGGAAACCCAAAAACCCCTGCCCACAGCGTGAGGGTGTGGGACAGGGACAGGCCCTACAAAGCTCAGCTCTGACAGTAACACTGAATTGTTGGGTATTTACAGGAAATTGAGTCCCTTTTTGTGACCCTTGTGTCACTCTGACCTGCTCCAATTTCTCATTTACACAGTGAGGAAGCTCGGGGGTTTTGATCCTTTGACTCTGCCTGCCCAGCCTCGTGCTGCACTCCAGGAAGGGATGGGGAAGAGGATAAGGAAGGCAACGGGGAAGGATGACACTGCCACAGGGATGACACTGCACCTCCCTCACTGCCTGCTCTGCAATCTCACCCTACAGAGCCCCCCGAGGTGCCCCAACCACTGAGACACAAGGGGACCTGCACCTGCAATGCCCATACCAGCAAACCATCCCCTGTGACAAGACAGGGAAGCTCCCACAGGCAGTGCTGGGAAGAACAGAGAAATCCCTTATGGAATAAGTCAGGCAGGCCCAGTTCAGTGTGACCCTGGGTACAGGATGGGGATGAGGCCAAGGCTGCTCCTGCACCAGGAGCCTGTGCATATCACTGCTTCAAATAGGGGGAGAAGGGAAAAGGGGAAAAAAGGGTTATCTGTACTCTGGGAGACACCTCAAATTCCTGCTGCTCCCCAAGCTGCTCCAGTGCTCATTCCTATGGCAGGGAGGAGCACAGCACCTGCTGGAGTCACCACTGCCCCCAAACCCCTCACTTTGCCCAAGTCTCCAAGTCACCTGTTGGGTTCTTTTCTTCTGCAAAATTCTAAATGAAGATCCTTTCTTTCTTTTTTTTTTTTTTACATTTTATAGTACATAAAAACTTCAAAAATACATGAGCTTGATAAAATATACATGCTTAGTTGTTCTGCATCTAGCTGAAACTATAAATTGAACCTTTACAAGTGTCTTGGGTCACCTACAGCAAACATATTTACACAGAAGCCACCAGAACAAGTACCACTAAGAACTGGCTGTAAAAAATATTATTGCGATATACTACAAATGTAACCTTTGATAGGAGCTACAAAAAGCAGCATCTTTGTTTACAGAGTTCAGTGCAATTCTTTACATTAAAAAAAAAATCCTATAAATTAATAAGGAAACCATCAGTGTTACAGAGGAAAGAACACACTTTGCACCCCCAGCCACGCTCCCTGTCCTCTGTATTGCTTCAATTCCTAACAGGATTTTCCTTCTCTCTTCCATTCCTGTGCCTCTTTCCCAACACCACAGAAGATGGAAGTCAAGTGATTTTTTTTTTTTCCCCCCACTTTACAGGAGAAGAGTGGCCAAAGCCCAGACTGGAATATCCAACCTCAAGGAGAACCAATCTCCAGTCCAGGATATCCAGGTGTGATCCTGGTGCCAGAGAACGCAGATGGAGGATGGAGAAGGATGGGAGCTCCAGCACACACAGAGCTCCTTCTCCTCTTTACAGTGAGATCTCCCTTCCACCTTTGTTGCTCACACCAAGAAAAAACCCACATATGCAGCGACAGGAGCCAAGAAACCTCCTCTAATGCCTGAAAACTGAGGCCTCCGGCCCCTCGCCAGGATCCACAGCCAACAGCTCCCGAATTCTATCGCCAATTACAGGCCGGATTCAATCATGCTGACTATTTTAATTAGATGACCTCATTAAAAGGATTTTTAGAGACCTATTAGTGTGGATGAAACTGCATTTATCATACACAAGGCGGCAGAAGGAAGATGACCAAGTGTAAGAATCCAGAGATTAAAAAAGATAAGCCTTTCCAAGTGTCTAGCTGGTCTACAGGTGAAGTGATTCTTCTGGAACGGCGCTGCTGCGTGCGTGGAGGTGTCGGAGCGAGACATCCCTGGGAGTGGACATGGACAATGCTGCCGCCCAGCCCTGGAGCCTCAGGCTTCTTTGGCTGCTCAAGAGTGAAAGGAAATGCTCAGGCCTCACCTGCCCGCTGGATCAACTCCAAGCCCTTCCCAAAACACCGAATATTCTCCTTCCTCCAAGGTTCCTTCATTTTGTCCTTCATGTGCCGTGGCTGGGTGGATGCTGCAAGTCCTGTCCTGAGAAAATGGGGTGCAGCAGGGGGTGCAGGTGCAAGGCCGTGGCGGCGGCAGCGGCCGCGGGTCTCGGGGCGAGGAGGGTCGGGTAGAGAGCGTGAGGGACTGGGTGGAAGGTGAAGGGGCCCGGGTGGATGGCTGAGGCCGGAATGATGTGGATGGGGTGGCTCGCTAGGAACGTGGCAGGGTGGCCTGGAATAATGGAGTGGGTCAAGTGGGATAAGGAAATGGGTGTCAGGTGGGGCTGGGGGATGTGGTGCACCTGAGCGAGGGGTTGAGGGTGCGGGTGTGGGTGAATGCCGATGGCAGCGGCAGCGGCGGCAGCGTGGTGCTGCAGGATGGCGTGTTGGACCGTGGTGATGGACGTGGCCGAGGCCGCTGCCGGCTGCTGGATGTGGATGGGCTGGAGTGCAGGTGCTGCCGGTGCCAAGGCTGCCGATGCAGGGAAGGTCTTGACCTGCTTGGCCAGGAGCTGCTGCTGGATGTGCTGCTGGGCCGCCTGCTGCAGCTTGCTGTACTTCTCCATCTCCTCGGGGGTGAAAGTGATGGGCTGGCTCTCCAGCGGGGCTAGAGAGGAATCTTCTCCACCTTCCCGATCCCCTTCCATGCTCGGCTCCCCGCTCTGAGGCACATAGCCAGGAAAGTGCTCAACATCTGGAACTAAGGGCATCATACTGGTTTCCACTGGGACCGGCTGGTTGCCTCTCTCCATAGGTTCCAGTCCATCGCCATCGCTTGGATCCGAGAGGAAGTTGTGTGACATGACCAGATCTCCAGAGCCAAAGCACTCGGGGAGTGATGGCGCTTCAAGGGGAATCGATGGCATCTCCACAGCAGGTTCGTCACGTTTCTGCTCATCCAGAGGTTTGTCCTGAATGGCCATCACCACATCTTCCAGGAGAGACTGCCCGCCCAACTGACTCTCCTCCATGCCCTGAGAACCATCCTCAGCATCCGACAGCTCCTGCTCCTCGCCCCTCTCCAAGCCAGACTCTTCGTATCTTTTGGTGTTTGGTTTCCGCACGGTTGGCAGCTTCCCGATCAAGGGGAGAACTGGTTTGTTGCCTAAAGAAGGAGGAAGTTTTGGGCCAAAGTAGCCCTGGGGAGGATCTTTGAGCTTTATGCCCACCTTGTTTGTCCCCGCCAGCATCTCATCAGCGACACAGGGCTTCTTCTCAACCTTCCTGGACTGAATCTTCTCCAGGAGCAGCTTTGCAGTGACGGAGTTTCTCTCCTCAGGACTGCATTCCCCTTCCGAGGCCCGCCCTGTGCCAGAGCTGCTGCTGTTCTGGGAGAGAGAGCCAGATCCTTTTAGATCCTCTCCTTTGCCATCCTCCTTCTTCAGCAGCGATCCTTCACCTCGGCCTGTCCGGAAATAGTGCGGAGATTGGGAACGATATATCTTGGACCTGATGAAGTCCCTCCTGCCAGACCTGCGCTCCTCGGGGCTCTCGTGGCCCCGCGAGCCCTTCCGCGACAGGGACCTCTGCGAGGGGCTCCGGGTGCTGCGGCTCCGGTCCCGGCTGTAGCTGCGGCTCCTCTTCCAGCTCCGACTTGTCACACTGCGGCTCCTCCTCTTGCTCCGACTGCGGCTGCAGCTGCTGCTGCGGGTCCTGCCCCGGCTCCTTGTTCTTGACCTGCCTCGCGGGTGGGTTCTGCTCCTGCTCCGACTCCTGGACCTGCTCCTGCTCGAGCTGTAGTCATCTTCCGACGAGGAGTATTTGCGCCGCTTCGACCGGTGGTTTGAGCTGTTGTAGTCGGAGTCGTCCTCCGAGTCCTGGGAGTGCTTGGAGTGGCAGCGGGAGCGGTCGCTATAGTCGCTGTAGCTGTCGTCCGAGTAACTCCTGCGGCGGCTGTACCGGCTGTGCTCTGAGGAAGCGTCAGAGCTGCTGGAGTAGGACCTGTGCGAGGAGTGCCTGTGCCCCGAGCGGGAGCGGCTCCGGGAGCGCTCGCTGCCGGAGTCGTAGTCATCGCTGTACTGGGACGGGGATTTCTGCCGGCAGTGCTTCCCGTGGGAGCCCTCGTCGCTGTCGTCGTCATCGCCGCTGCTCTGCCGACTCCGGTGGCCGGGCCGGGCCTGGGACAGAGCCGGGCATCGCCTCCTGCCAGCAGGTCCCTGCTGCAGGTCAGCCTTGTGTTTCTTGCTGCCATGCTCTTGGCAGGAGTTTCCTCCATCCTCTTTTTTACTGCTGCTTCCCTCCTCAGCAGACAGAGATTTCCTCTGGGACTCCTGGGAACACCATTTTTTCCTCTGGAAATGGCTGCAGTCTTCAGACAGTTCAGGTTTCAGTGCCCAGTCTGACTCAGTTGAAAGGGAGGATTTGCCTTTTTTGTGCCTGTGCCTTTTCCGTTTCTTGGGTTTCTCTTCCCCCGGCTCAGCTTTCCGGCCCTTCTCCTCAGCTTCCTCCTTGTGTTTGCGTTTGTGTCTGCTGGACTTTTTGTGCTTCTTTTTCTTTTTGTGTTTATGGGACCTCCCAGATTTACTCTTACTTGTCATGCTCTTACTGCTGTCCTCTCCCTCTCCCTTACTGACACTGGCCAGACCAGATTCCTGCTTACTCTGGGATTTGTTCTCCATTGTTAGAGCAGAACTGTTGCCTACACTATCAGCCTCCTTGGCTCTGCTCACCTCGCCAGGTTCTACGCTCTGAGTGCTATCTTTACAAAGGCCCCCTGAATCCTTGGATTTCTCTGCCCCTTTCCCTTTCGCATCTTTGTTGCGGGAGCTCTTGAAGTCAAAGTACAGGGGGTTGCAGCTGTAGGACACAGAGGGCTCAGCTTTGGTGAATATGAGCAGCTCTGAAGGCCACTGCAGTGTCGTGCTTTCATCTTTACTCAGAACAGGGAAAAAAGGTCCCGTCGGGTGCTTTGGTCCCTCAGAGCCATCTCTGCAGCCCGAGGCATGCGGAGCAGCTTCTTTAGCAGTGTCTGGCTCAGGAAGGTTGCTCTCTGGAAGGTGTTTGCTCTCCTGTGTGCTTTCATTCTCCAGGACATCTTTTGGCTCTGTTTTGCCCTGCTGAGCTGTGGTTTCAGTAGTACTCTGCTCCTTCTGCTGCCCTGAGCCATCAGCAGCTTTCTCTGTGTGCTTCCCAGGTTTGGGTTTGGGGGAACTCCCCTTTTTCACTTCATTTGTGGTTTTTTTGTTCACATTTTCAGCTTCCATTTGTTCGGTAGACTTCATGAAAAGCAGGAATTGAAAATTGGGCTTTACTTTACAGTGGGCTGGGGGGATGTAGTGGTAGTATTCTGGTTCCACGGCCATTGGTCCATCTTCTCGCCTCATCTTCTTCAGTTTGGACAAGGTGGTGGCCAGGGACCCGCTGTCCTTGTCGTGCTGGTCATCATCTTCTGCCTTGCCATCAGAATTGTTGGTGCCTTCGCCCTCCCCAGATTTCTGCAGGCTGCCAGCCTCTGAAGAACCCCTCTCATCACCTTTTGCCCCATCTGCAGAACTGGATTCTTCCACGTGGTCCTTGAAAACAGAAGCGATGGTCTCCAGCTTCACCGGGGTCTTCTTTGCGAATGAAAATGACACTCCGATCTTCTGCAGCGGAGTCCCCAGAGAGCTCTTAATGCCAAAGCTGATGGCCTGTGCTGCCTGGGAAGGCATCTGGCTTGGCATCACAGTGCCACCACCTTGTCCAGTGCTCAGGAAGCCTCTGTCCATGGTCATCTCTGCAGCCTGGCCAGAACTCGTCTGGATGAAGGAGCCGGTGTTGGCCGTGGAATCGTCGTCATCTCCACCTTCCTCATCCACAGCCACCGTGGTGGTTCTGAACATGGGCCCACTTCCAGGAGCGCTGGGGGAACAGGGGAGAGACAGAGAGAGAGAGAGAACAGCTGACTCGTGTCTGTGTCCATCCAGAGTGGGATTCATGCCTCAGCTGAAACAGACTTACACATTTCAAGTGCTCTTGTACCCAGACACATGCACTAAAATAGCATTATACAGTCACTTGGAGTTTTTAATATTATTAAATAATTGAAGAAAATGTATTGCTGGATAAAGCAGTTTGGGGACGCTCTGGATTATCAGTTTACTGAATTCGTTCCTACCAAAGCCACAGCATAAGCCCAAACATCAGCGTGAAGCCGTACCCCCAAAACCTGTGAAGGATTCCAGAGCAGAAATGCCAGCACAGCACAGGGTTGCAGCCCTCCAAAGCTGCTCAGGACCACCCAAAACTCACCACTCGGGCTGCCTCCTCTGCTCAGCCAGCTCATGTAGGCGCCGCAGGGCTTTCTCCTGCTTCCTCTCATCTTTCCGTGACCTTGAAGAGACATTGCGAGCAAATTCCCTTTGCTTGAGATCTTTCAACCTCTGAGGCAAAAGAAAGCAGGGACAGATCAGATCAAAGCTGTTTGTGCTTTAGTCCAAGAGCAATTCTGCTGTAGCACTGGAAATTACAGTGTCAAGCCCCTCCCAGGGACATTTATTGAGCCAGGATGGAGCTGGAGCAACATCTTAGCTCAACAAAGCCAACGGAGCACAGTGCCATCCTCCCAGCAGCTAAAGGAAAAGACAACCACTGATCACTTTTGGCTACAACTTTCACATCTGTGTCCCTTATACCTTTCCAATCAACATTACTGGGGTTTTTTAGCATGGACAACAAAACTGATTTTGAAGCAACAAGCAAATTCTGGAAGGAAAGAGGGGAAAGAGAGGAGGATTGTTTATTTGCTGCTCTTGCAGGGTACAGATGAACTTGACAAACAGTGCATGACATGAGTCTGAGGAGCATGGGTCAAAAGACAGGAGGGATTAGCTGGTGCCAGAGATACCCAGGAATGACGTCTGACAAAAGCAATGTACCAATTACATTGGAGAAGGAGCCAAAAAACTCCATGCAAACGATTTCATAAGCAAATCAAGGATACAAGGATACAACAAACACCACAACCAGGTACTTGCTTTCCTGACAGTAGTTCCAAGATGGTCTCTCAAAAAACAAATCGGTCTAAATGCAGAGGGGTGTCTCTTGAATACTTTGGAGGGCAGAAGCACCGAGTTCTCCAGAAATCTTATCATGAGGGAATAAACCCAATCCCAAGGAATTCCAAACATCCTGACATCGCTGAGGAAGTCTAGGTAGCCAATTCTAGTGGAAAATAAACAGCCAAGACTTCAGAACATTTTGGAAAGTCCTTGTCTCAGAGCACTAGGAAAAGAGGCTGCTGGTTTTCCTTGGAATATATGCGGATATTCACATTTCTTTAGAGTGCTCTACAGAAGATGAAGTAACAGAAAGCAGCAAAGCCAGACCTTTACCATCCTAAAGGGACTCATTGTTCTTTTTCAGTGCACAATCCAAAACCCTTTCAAAAGGCCCAATTCCAGAATGCATTCTGTACTCAGCTTTTGAAAGAAGCTTCATGTTTTTCAGGCATTTCATGCAGGGCCTGAGAGACTAACGGGACTCGGAGCAGGAGTCACTCTGGAACAATTCTCGTACAGGATGTACAAATCACTGGTGAATTCTAAATACTTCTGGCTGGCTGACTCTGCCTCTTTCCTGGAGCAGAGTCAGCCTGCCACACACAGGAACAGTGGATCTGGAAACCAACCCAAAGCTCAAATTAGAGGAGTTAAGCTGGCCCAATGTAAAGAGAACATTGCTTTGTGGAAAAGGGAAAGACTGGACAAGACAGAGGATTCTCTTACCTAATTTACTAAATGTGGTTCAATGCTACCAAAATCAGAGGGGAGGACACACAAAAAAGATACAGCTACAGACACCAGTAGAAAGAAACTCACTCTTGTGATCTGGGCTCCCAAATTAGAAGGGTTTGCTTTCAATACATCAGCTGAAAACATCACATCACAGAGAAAAAAAGAAAGTAAAAATATAACAAGAGTGGAAGAGAGGAAAAAAAACCCAAAACAAACAAAGCAAGCATTACTAGAGAGCTGTGGGTGTGTGGTGCCAGCTACTCTACAGAGCAGGAGCAGAGCCAGAGGAGCTACAGGACAGGGCTGGGGTTCTGGAGAGGGGGGGACACAGACACGGACACACACGGACACAGCAATGATCCCACCTGGAACAGCAGAGCTACTTTCACCAGGACAAATAAAGGGCTCAAGGGTTTTGTGATGTACGTGAAATGTTGAAGAATACATTTTTTTCCAAAAGGGAGGGGGGAAAAACCCCCAACTAGATGGGCCAAAGCAACACCAGCGGGTTTTTCGTGCTGATTGCGAAAGCGCGCCCGAAAGGCTCTGGGAAGTTACAGCCACCAACAGCTGACAAAACTATTTAATGGGGGCTGGTGCCAAGTCTCGAGATCACTCGTCCATTTGGAAAAAAATATGACCCAGCTATTTACACCAGACATGAACTGTGACCTTCTCCTTTCAAGAGGAAGGTGCAACGAGTGCACTCGGAACCCCCTCCACCCCCTGGTCACCTCCGGGACACAAAACGGGCTCAGAGTTGTTAGGGATGATGCAGCTGCCCCCAGGCTCTCCTGCCTTCATTACAGGGCAATTTTAATGCAAAGAGAATTAAATGCCCATTTTTAAATGCTGACCTTTGAGTGTCTCTGCTTCCTCCAACCTCCCACTCGGCATTTAGAAATTAGAGGTGTGAAGCAAATGATCCCAAAGCACTGTACTCCACAATATCCACCACAGCAACTCCCAGCTGCACCCAAACCTGTGCCCTTTAGGGTGACAAACCACTGACCCTGGTGTCGAGACTGCTGGGAATTTGTTAACCCTCAAATTGGGGAAAAGTTGGTCTGGTTTTACAAAGGACTAAGAGATCTCAAGGCTGAGTTTCTTTTTCGTCACACAAGAACCAGAAGGAAGAAGGGTCTTGCTGGGGAAGTAGAGGATAGAAAAGCTCTATAAATGCACTGTGCCAACATCTTGGGAATGTAAAACATGGAAAGTAACATATCTCAGCTTCTTTGACTGTCCAAAACAATGCAGCTATCATTGGAAGTGACTCCTCAGGTCTGCAAGAGACCTGCCTACACTGCATTATCCTCCATAAACACATCCTGGGGGTAGGGAAAGGGAGGAGAACAGGAGCCCAGATTGCTCATCTGTAAAAACAACTCTGAAAATAGCCAGAACTTTGCCCAATACCCTGGAACTCTTCCCTCACCTATTGTTTCAAGCATGCAACTGAATCCAGTCCTTTATCCCCTCAAAGAGTGGGTAACAAGACAACTGCAGCCATTCCCAGTCCTGACTGAGGACAAGCAATTCCAAGCCTGAAGTACAATTTCCCAGAGTGAAGGGAGCGCATGGGGCAATGAAATGCTTCTCACACACTCCAGGCCTCAGCCTTCCCAGAAAGTCTAAACAGATACTTAAGCCAGGCTTACACTAAAGAAATTTCCCCCTAATCCCAAGGCGAGTGTTCATTATTCCAATCCTCAAAAATCTCTAAATTCCTTTTTGGACTGCACCATGTGTGGGTGTGAGGGAGGCTGGATGGCCACAGAACTGTCCCTTCCCCCAGCACAGCAAAGAAATTCAAACAAGGATTTAACACAGCCACTCCATCATTCTCAGGGAGCTTCTCCCCTCCAAAAGGAATCCTTGTCGGAGTGAATCCTGCCTTTTTAAGTCTTCCCATCATGCTGAGTAAGACTTTGATTTTTTCAACAGGATTAGAGCCACCAACCTGTATTAAACTAAACAAATGCTTCCTGCTACTACAGGATTTCAAAATCAGGAGGCATTTTTTGCTCCACAAAGCAGAGTGTTTTCTGAGGAAGCAGAAGATTTATCTAAGCAGCAACATATTCTCATGATAATGACAATAAGGAGTATTCTGCTAGTTTACTACTTGAGCTGTCACAAGGGCCACACCAGTAAGTGCAGTGACCAGCACATCAGGACACAAATCACCAGCACTTATATAAAATTTCTCCACATTTCCACGCTCAGTAAGCAGCACTTCACTACCTCCAGCCTTCCTGGGTTTTATTAATAGCTGCCACCCCCCTCAGCTTTGTAACAGAGTATTTTAAGTTTTCAGCCTTGTTTCTAACAAAACTGTCTCTACGTTTCCACAGGAGTGCAAATGGAGCTCCTGAAGAGCAGGTTTGTCATCAAATCTGCAGCTCCCTCGGGCCTCCAGCACAAAGAGGCCACAGGGATGGATTATCTCCCAATCCCTGCAGGGCTCAGGAGAGGCCAAACTGGCAAAACCCACCATCACCTTAAAATTCTCTGCAAATCAGCTTAAACCAGCTGCAATCCAGTATCTCTGAAAAGCTCTGCAGAGCCCATCACAGGCACAGCAAAGTGGGGAATTAAAGGGGGGCAAGGAATGGGTGTAACAGGAAACCCACTGGATCACCACAATCTCCTGAGTTGAAAGGATCCCCAAGGACCATCCAGTCCAACCCCTGGCCCTGCCCAGGACACCCCAACAATCCCACCCTGTGCTTGAGAGTGTTGTCCAAACCCTCCTGGAGCTCTGGCAGCCTTGGGGCCGTGAAAACACTCAGCACAGACCAGGATTTTGCTGGTGAGATGGTCTCAGGTGAGACCTCCCCAGGGCCCAGCTCCGGTGCAGAGCTTTGCAGGTTCAGGACCAGCAGGAAATGGATTTTCTCAGCCCAGGTGACAAAGCCCTGCAGTATCACTGAACTGAGGCCCACTGGGAGACAGGCTTGGACTAAAACTACAAAGCAGAAGGAGATCATGTTACTGTCACAACACAGAGGCCTGAAGATCTGGGACTTTTGTGCAAAATTTCATACTGAGGAGATGGTCAGAGCAGATCCACGTACAGGGCTCCAGACTGGAGGCAGCTCCTCCCCCGCTATTGTTCCCAAGTCTCTCTGCCAATTCCCATTAAATAAAATAATAATAATGTACTCCTCATTCCATGCCAGCAAATTTCTGGCTTTCTGAACTTTTGACATCTGCTTGATTCTTTCCCACAAAAGCTTCTGGGAATTAATGACACACCATCAGCTAAACACGAGCTCAAAGGATGGCAATCTTTATTGTTTTATTGAAGTAAGAACACAAGCCTGGCTTATCTCTGGTAATCAACATTCTCTACACGCTGATTAATGAAGTGCAAAAGAGCAGAGAAGAAATGGCCAGTAAATGCTGTTCTATTTCATCTTCATTTTCTCCCTGACACCACATTTTCTACTTATGAAAAAATCTGAAAATGTGACAGAGATGACCTGATGGCCCCAGGCTCTGCCCAGCAGGAGCCCAGCAAACCTTGGAATTTCCACATCCAGGCCCTGTACTCTGAGACTTATTTTACTGAGCATTCTCCATGTCCAAGTGCTCCTCTCTTACTTTGTGTGTTTGTCATCAGCAAATGAGTGGCTGAACAGCACAAACTGGTTTAAGAAAAATATCCCAGATTGGTTTGGGTTGGAAGGGACCTTAAAAATTACCCAGTCCCACCCCCTGCCCTGGGCAGGGACACCTCCCACTGTCCCAGGGGGCTCCAACCTGGCCTTGGACACTCCCAGGGATGGGGCAGCCACAGCTTCTCTGAGCACCCTGTGCCAGGGCCTGCCCACCCTCACAGGGAAGAACTTCTTCCCAATCTCTAATCTAAACCTACTGTTTGCCAGTTTAAATCTATCCCCCCCCTTGTCCTGTCCCTCCATCCCTTGTCCAAAGTTCCTCTCCAGCTCTCCTGGAGCCCTTTTATGGTGGGTAAAGCTTTTCTGGAGCAGAAGAGCCTCCCATGTAACACCAAGTACCTCAGAGATTCTCTCCTCAGTTTTCTCCATTCAAGCTGTTCTCAGAGGCCCATGTTTTCAGAAAGCACAAGGCCAAACCAGAAAGTTCAGGGTCTGGATTTAGAGTCTTCATCAAGCCCAGAAGTGACTGTGGTGGTAATTTTATTGTGCTTTAACAGATCCTTCCCCCTCAGCATTAGAAGCAAAAATGCAGCTAATCAGGGCACAAAGAGAACTGCAGGTGTATAGTGTCAGTTCTTAGTTCCACCCTCTTTCCCAAAGAACTTCTTTATGGAAATACATTCCCTTTGTCCTTTTACAAAGAGGATCTAGGCAGAATTAATCACCTACACCTCCAAAACACCACACATTTAGGGAAAAAAACCCCACCTCCCTACATAAAAGCCCTCACTTCAGTCCTGGTTAGTGTTCTCCCAGGGAACCTGGCACAGGTTCACACAGGAACACGTTTGTTTTTCCCAGGGAATGCAGAAGGGGAAGGTTTTGATTCTGCTGGGTCAGTGACTCAATAAACAGCTCAACCCCTCAGCAGGGACACAAGCAGGAAAGGAGTGACTGGGTGTGAGATTCTCTAAGCTCTTGGATTGTTAAAAACCCCAAACCACAGTAAAAGCTGACTGTAAATGCTGCAAAATTGACACATTAGGTAATTCCAACTGTAACACCTCTGCAGGCCCCTGAGCTGGGCCCTCCACATCCAGGTTTATTTGATAGGAACACACAGACTGGGTTCAGCTCCATGTGAGGGGACCCACACTCATCTTCACACACAAGTCCAACACAGAGCTTTTAATGTCAAAACCCCAAAATGACTTAAGGGCCCACTCAGATGTAACACCCTAAGGATACATTCCCACTGAGTCCAGAGTGTTCCAGGACTGTGGGAGATCCCAAAGGTCTGCACATTGTGGATCTACAGGAAAGCAGCACAAGACCATAGAATCACAGACTGGTTTGGGTTGGAAAGGACCTTAAAGTCCATCCAGTCCCACCCCCTGCCATGGGCAGGGACAGCTCCCACTCTCCCAGGTGGCTCCAAGCCCTGCCCAGCCTGGCCTTGGACACTTCCAGGGATATACACTGGGTCCATATTCACTACCCAAGCTCCTCACTAGGCTGCACAAGTTTTCTCTCTTCTCTTTCTGTCTGGTAATTCTTATTAATCACTACTCTGTCGACAGCCGTGACTGGGCAGCATCAGAGGTGGGGCCCTCCATAACCTCCCAGGCCTTCAGATCCAGATCTTACAGCTAAAAAGATCCCACCATTAAAGACACCAGCAGCTTTCCAGGGTACAACAAGTTACAAGATCCATGCTTACAGCCCTTTCCTGTTGCTCACTGAAGGACCTGTGAGGGAACTGAGCTTATTGTCCCTCCTGCTGTGCCACTGCACCCAACTCCAGCTGCTTTTAGTCCTCTGGCTTCCCTCCAGAGGGATCAGAGGGTGTCTTTAAAACAGCTGCACTTCTCATCCCAAGTATCACATTAACTAAAAAAAAAAAAAAGCTAGGGAACAACATTGCATATCTCCAACAGGATGGTTAAAATACAGTGACTGAAACAGGTTTGTGATAATAAATGGAAGGTTATTTTCCCAGGTAAGGAAATGCTGCCTTTTGGGTGGAAACTTGGCTGTTGAGGTTGATTCAGCTGCAGCCAAATGCTCTCTGGAACCAGGACAGTGAGGCAATAATGAGAACAAACCTCCCCTTTAATTGTTTGGTGTTGACACAATTTTGGTGGGTCCAAAATGTATCCGGTTGGGATCAATACACTTACCTATCATCCCTGTTTGGCAATAATCCTGAGTTCCTTCCTGGAATACAAGACAGTGTCTTTATAACTGGGGAGTGGAAAGGGATCTGAGGATGGAACATCTATTTACAGGGACAGCCTGTGGCTCGCTGCACCACAGAGGGATAAGCAAACACTTCAACGTCAGGGGGACGTGGAACTAAAAATACTTAAAAAGCAAAAATGATCCTGTGGAAATTGAGCCAGGAAAAAGGGAAAAATGAGCTCTGTTGCCTCAAAAATTACCACTGAGAAGACCAAATATTACAGATAACATGTACACCAAGCTGGGTTCTGTAACTCAGATACTGTAACAGCTCATCTTTCCATGAAAGCCAACTGAGTGGCCTACTTTTAAGAAAACTTGTTTTCCATCAAAGACTTTATTCTCCTCTTTCTGTAACCTTGCCTTCCTGTCCAGAGAGGCAAAACATGAAACATCACTGTGCAACATATAAACAGCACAGCTTTTTTGTTATTAAACTACCTTAAAATTTAGACTAGACCGGTAGAAATGAGCCTCCCTCGAGCAGGAGTGAACACAGCAGTGAGATCGTGTTACTTTATGCAAATTCACCTTCATTGTCTCGGGAGTTTCAGGTTCACTCCCTGAACAGGGACCCAAAGGGGCACACACATTTCAGCCTGACACAAAGCTGGATAAGCAATTTTTTTCCCTAAGCAAAGCATGATTGCTTCTTTGTCTAAATCCCTCTGTAACCAGAAATTAATGCTGGGTGATGCAGCCAGAGTTTGGAGGCTCGTTGTCCCCAAAGCCTGAAGTGACTGCAACGGATAGACTTATCCAAGAACATAATTGCTTTCAAAATAATCAGCAGCACCAAGCAACCCTTAAATTCTTTCAACTGATGAGGTGACCCCACTCTGTGTGTCCACAAGACATTTTTCTCTCAGGTCTCCCCTGCTGATGATTCCCTTTTATTCCAACAAGGGGTGGCTGCTTCCACAGGTTGGTTTCTTCCTGGACAGCATTTCCAGATGCTGAAAAAGCTCTGGGCCTTGCCCCATTAGTCACCGAGGGTTTGAACAGGAGTTGAGGTGATTATACTGCATCAGCACACTGAGAATGTCACACAAACAGGTCCTTCCACCTCCTAAATAAGTGCAGGTCATTGCCCACGAGTTTCAGCTGAGCTGGTGGAAACCTTCAGGTGAAGTTCACAGCTCTCAGGTGTCATCGCTGTGCCAAAACCCCTTTGGCCAACACAAAGTGAATCAATTTCTGCTCTTACTTCTGCTAAACCAAACCTCATCACAGAGCCCAAACTGCCCTGCCACGAGAATTCCTGTGAACACTCCCTTAGAGAATCTACTTTGAATGCTCTCATATCCCTAATACACACACACAAAAATCATACTCTAATGTCACAGTGGTGGTTTTAAGCTGGTTTTCACTGCTATTTTGCAAGCTCTAGTACTCTACAGCACATCCTCCACGAGGTATCAGCATTTTAATGACTGTGTTGTTAGAATTTATGACTGGGAACATCAAACCTCTCCTCTGAGCCATTCCAGCTCTGGATGAGCCCAGCACTGCTGTCTGCTGTGCACTTACATCTCATTTAGCAGCTTAAGTGGTTCAACAGATCAGGCTAACACATGGACTTTTGTTATTTACTGAGCAGTGTGAAATACCCTGCAGACACTACAGCACAACCCTGCCTTGGGAACTAAGGCATCTCCACACAGACTCTGAATCCCCCTTCTCCTGAGAGTTATAGAATTTGGGAAGTGCTCCTTTTTTAGGATTCCTTTGACACAGCCCATTATTTCCCAGTCTGTTTTCACTAACTCCACAGAATACAGACTGAAGTACTAAAATACTCACACGTGGTGTACCATCACTCCCCAGAGCTGTACTGTGCTAAAAGCAAACTGGAGCCAGCCATACCCACATGTTCTATTCCCAGTTTAACAGCAGCCCATTCCTGCCTGTGGGTCTTTTAGAACTGGGACCCCTTGATGCCAAGGGAGGTTTGGGGTTTTTTTGTTGTTGATTTGGGGTTTTAAATGTATGGTGGGCACAAAAACCTTACCCAGCAACACAGAACACCTATCCCTGAGCTAAAAGGAAAACAGATACACCAGGGAAATTCCAAGTATTAACCACAGACAAGACCACCACGATGAACATCAAAGAGATGAACTGTGCTATCAACACTTGGTTACCTGTTTGTGAGCATGGTCGTAAGAGTTTATGTGGTTGTCAAACTCCTGATGCTTCTGATACTGCTTGTCACAGAGTTCACAGTAGAAGTTTGCTCTGAGGTCTTCCAAAGCCTTGGCAATGGCCTTTTCTTTATCAACATAATCCTGAAAAATTAACAAAGAAATGCTCCTGTTAAATGTCCTGTAGAAAAGACTGGAGGACAAGGAGTTAGTCCTCTAAGGAAAAACAGTCAGTAAGAAAAACTTAGTGTACATTGGTAATTATATTTATTACAGAATAATTAAAGTTGGAAAACCCCTCCAAAATGATCAAGTCCAACCTGTGCCTGATCCCCACCTTGTTCCCCAGCCCAGAGCACTGAGAGCCACCTCCAGGCCTTCCTTGGACACCTCCAGGGGTGGGGACTCCAAACCTCCCTGGGCAGCCCCTTCCAGTGCCTGACAGCCCTCCCCAGGGGGAAATTCCTCCTCCTGTCCCCCCTGCCCCTGCCCTGGCCCAGCCTGAGGCTGTTCCCTCTCCTCCCATCCCTTGTTCCCTGGGAGCAGAGCCCGACCCCCAACCCCCCTCCTGTCAGGGATTGCAGAGAATTCCAGGGGCCCCCTGAGCCTCCTTTGCTCCAGGATGAGCACCCCCAGCTCCTTCAGCTGCTCCTGGTGCTCCAGCCCCTTCCCAGCTCCATTCCCTTTCCTGGACACACTCCAGCCCCTCCATGTCCTTCTTGTTGTGAGGGGCCCAGAGCTGCCCCCAGGATCTGAGGGGTGGCCTCAGCAGGGCCAGCACAGGGGACAGTCACTGCCCTGGGCCTGTGGCCACACAAGCCAAGGTGCCACTGCCCTTCTTGCCCAGCTGGGCTCACATTCAGCCACTGCTGACCTGACCCTCAAGGCCTTTCCAGCTCTCCAGCCCTCTCCCCTCCCTCTGTAGTGCTGCACGGGGCTGTTGTGATGCACGAGCAGGACCCAGCACTGAGCCTTGCTGAGCACAGCTTATTAAGCTGAGCAAATTCACAGGTGGGATTCCAGAACTTCTGCAGCATTACTGACTCTGTCTCTTCAACAGAACAGCACCTTGTCATAGCACAGGTATCACTAAAACAGACTTAAAACAAGGCCTGCAGTGCTGACAGGGGAAGGCAGCTCTGCCTCAGGGGAGCCTGTGGGATTGTCTGTGATCCAGAGAGAGGTTCAAAGCCTTGAGCTCACCCACAAACACACTGGCATCATGTAAGATGCACAAATACCACCGAACTGAGGAGGATCCTGGCCTTTGGAACAGAACCTTGGAACTTGAAATGCTGATGCTTCCTCCATTCTGAGTGCTAACAGCTGTCTGCTTGATCTTGGATTCTCTGCCTGAATTCAGGAGGGAGGAAAGCAGCTCCAGCTCAGATACCATGGAGTCCAACCCACTCCAGTGAGATTTTCCTGCCAGTGAAACCTTCCCAGGAGCAAAGCTGTCCCTCAGGCTGAGCTCAAACACTGATCACACTGGCAGTGGGCACAGGGCACATGTAATGAACAGGGGAGGGAAACCACCTTGGGGCTGCAGCCAGGATTTCTTTCCTTAGAGAATTCAACATTTTTATAGGTAGAAAAATACCAAACCATTAGGCAGAGGTGGTGTCTGAACTGGCAACAGCCACAAGCTGCCCTCTTTAGCAACAGGCTTTGGGTGGGCACAAAGCTCTGGGACTCTGGGAAAGCCCAGTCCCTCAGGTGGCTGTACTGGCTGCAATCCCAGGGGCTGGAAGGAGCCTGAGCTGCCCCAGGGAACAGCCCCAGCTCATCCACCCCTGGGGGGCTCCCAAATGCATCTGATCCTGAGACACAGCAACAACCTCAGGGCAAAGCAGCTGCTTCCTCTTGCCAGGCTGGCTCAATCAGAGCCCCAGCAGCAGAACTAATAAAACATCACACTCTGCTCAAGTGCTGGGGAAGGTTTACTCTCATGAGCTGGAAGCTCTTACACTGCTGCTTACTCAGGAAGAGCTACAAATGCTGCATCCCAAAGCCCACTGTAGCAGCACATCCCAAATAACTATTTACCACAGGCACTTCAACTGGAATAAAGAGAATTATATAAAAAAACAGCCTAACATTAGAGAAAAAGCACTTAAGGGTTTAAGGGTTTCCATCTTCAATGCAAACTTCTTATGAGAAGTTCCTTGCATAGCAAGAGAAGGCAGCAAATATTTAAGAAAGATAAACTGTGAAGGGCTTTTCATTTCAGATCTTCTTCAAGGCAATATGGTTTATCTCCCAGTCACCCCATCAAAATTGCATTAAAAGAACATCACTGAGCACGTTTTATATGCTGCAAAATTTATGTAAAAAAATTTGAAAAGATTATCTGAAAAATTCCAGTGTGAACGTTTGGGGTTGGTTTCAATTTAAAGCACTGTTCACCTTCTAAATAAAAAAAGATGTATAACAACTTCCTGCTTCCATCTATTACCAGATGCCCTTGTTAAGAAGAAAAAAAAAAAATCAACAAATCTGGAGGTTTGAGCCTGAAGCAGGTCCTCAGGAAGACAAGAAAAGCAAACAGAGCAGCGTGAGATCCACAGAACACAGAGGTTTAATGTTCCTCTGAATCCCAGAACAAGCTCCCTGTGCCATGTGTAGGGTTTTTTGAGCAAGCATCCTGTGGCTGAACAATGAAACTCAGCCATCTGAATGATCAGAATCTATATAAAAGGAGGGAATTAAAGAACATTTATGACTCGCTTCTTGGCTGCAGAGTTATCCCAGATTCCTTTGAGGCTCCCTGAATGGTTAATCAGGATGCACAGTTACATAATGGGCTCCCATGGAGCAGTGCAAAAAGTAAGGACTGCAGAGATTTTTCACAGATTAATACCAAAATGCAAGGGGCTGAGGATGAAGCAATCTAATAAAAACCCACTGGAGCTGGGAGAGACTGCTGCTGCTCCAGAGCTCCTGGAAAAAATCTCTGCTGGATAAAGGCAGGAAGAGAAAAGAGTCTCAGAGCAACACACATTCAGCTCATTTGAAAAGATAATTGGAAACACCAAGAACTTTAGAATCACAGAATCATGGAATGGTTTGGGTTGGAAGGGACCTTAAAAATCATCCAGCCCCACCCCCTGCTCTGGGCAGGGACACCTCCCACTGTCCCAGGCTGCTCCAACCTGGCCTTGGACACTCCAGGGATGGGGCAGCCACAGCTCCTCTGGGCACCCAAACACCTGCAGCTCAGTTACTGAGCAAGTCATGGGCTCAAAAAAAAAAAAAAAAAGGGAAGGAGGCTATAAATTTTCATAGCTGAACAAACTGCCTGCAGAATTAACTGTTCAGCTGGGGAAATGGAATTTTAGATTTGGCAAGATAATGTTTAATTTTAATGGAATTGAAACTACTTTTCCATTATTTTTCAAAGAATTAAAATTTATGCAAGACTGACACTTCATTTGGATGTCTTGGGCTCTTCCTCAGCCCTGGTACTTCCCCAGCCTCAGGACAATGGAACAAGCAGGTTTTCCTAAGACCTGATGGGCTGTAGGGGTTGGGAAGAGGAAGAGTGGATTAAGGGAGCAGCAGAGACCAGAGGGAACCTGGTTACAGTTAATCCAAGAATGCTCCAACCTGTCACACTCAATCCCAACACCCCAGCTCATTTTAACCAGTCCTTGGCTTACAAAACCCCACAGGGTTTGTAAACCCCATGGAAACACAGAATTTCTTTTTTTTTTATGTTGCCAGAGCAATTCTTCCAAAGTGCTACAGGATTTCTCCAAGCTGGAACTATGCCCTACCTTTTCAAATCAAGCAGGATTGATGCAGTATCCTAATGCACTACTCACTGCTCTCTCAGAACATAACATCTCCTCCCTCCCAGCCCTCTAACATCTGCAGGATTTGCACTGAAAACGTGGCAGGTTCACTAGAAAAACCTGTCAGCCTGGGCACAGGCAAGGAAACGTCCTGTTTACCCCAAAAGTGTTTTTACCAGAACAGGAGCAAAGCATTCAGAGAAAGCCTTGCTGCTGGAGCTCTTCAGCAGCCAAACAAACCCCAAGGTTAACCCCAAGAAATGAGCAACCAGTTTGTTAAAATATAAATTATCTCAACAATGATAAGCCCCAAGAACACTTAATTCCTACCAGCACTACTGCAGTCTAAGGAGAACAAATCAGTGCCAGCAGAACAAATCTTTTCCCCAGCAGCCCATGGACACTCTGGTGTTGGTGTTCCCCTTTCTGTACCTTGTATTTCTGCCTCAGCTCCTCGGTGTCTTCCTTCTCCACCTCCAGCACTCGCCTCCGCTCCGTGGCGTCCTCGGCGTAGTCAAGCTTTTTTTTAATGAAATAAAAAGAGAAGAGATGCAATTTGTCCCATAAATACTTTGCACTACCCACTGCCAGAATGTGCAACTCGAAAAGGGTGAGATTTGAAACAGAATCTTTGCACGTTGTACTTCATCCTCCCAGGGCAAAAAGGGTCACTAACACCCGTGAGCTGGAGGGTCCTGGCAGGTGCAGCCCAACAGCAGCCTCAGCTGTGGGAAGGTGAAATCACAGAGCCCAGGGATTTTGGGGAGCATCCAGACCCCAGAACTCAGGGATAAACAGAGGTGCATTTTGAGGAGAAGTGTTTTATTACTGTGTTGATTTAGGAGCGAGGTGCTCCTTATCTCCGATGTGCATTTGGGATGTGCTCCCCACCACCCCCCAGGAGCCATGCAGGGTGTGAGGGGGCACAGGGAGGTGCCCTTACCTCCATCTCCATCCTGCCCATGCCCATGACATCGTACTTGACGACGATAGGGATGGGATCCGTCCTCCCTGGAACAGGAACACACAGAGGGGGGTCAGCGGGGGCACAGCACCAGGCCAAGGGACACAGTGGGTTTGGGTGGTTAGAGATCTTGCCTTGGAGTGCAGAGACCAGAAAGCTACAGTGAACCAAACACAGCCATTCTCACAGCTTACAGCCAAACTGGGCCACCCCCGGGGCCTTCTGAGAACACTGAGGGACTGAACTGGCCACAAAAACTGTTCTTTGTGGCTGATGCTCCCCCAGGACAAGTCCTGGGGCAGGGCTGGGAACAGCACTTGAGACACGAACCTTCCCTCCAGGCTTCCACAGGAGGCCAGACATGCTCCTCATCTCCCCACACCAGTGAAGGAGCTGCTAAATAACATTTTACTGCTCTAGCTCATGAATAATCCATTAGGAGTTCCCCGTAAAGGGTGTGGAAGGGCCTCTCCCACCAGCTTTTATCCCTCCCCAGGAGCAAGGAATGCCAAACTCCCTTCAGCCATGGCCAGCTGGTCAGGCAGCTGCTCCCCAGCCCCCCAGAGAAGCCCTGGCTCTGCTGTAAGCTGTGAAAAGGACCAGTTGCGAAGAAAATTGACTTTGAACTAATCAAACTATGCTGGAGATTTTTTGTTTTTAAAAAAAACGTATCTTTAATCCACTCATAACCAGCCAAACAAAGCAAAATGGGGCAGACAAGCACTTTACTACCACAGCTTTTTTAAAAATTATTATTATTATTTTAAATTATTATTCTTTTTGATTTTTACATCACAACTGGCACTGTTGGTTGTGATGTAACCCACTGAACAAAGTACTTACCTTCTCCGGGGCAAACCTTGAGTGAAAAAACAGAATGTTTACTTCCCTTATTATTGCTCTTGTTTGGTGTAAACAACTGTTTTGTTATACACACATACACAGCTATTATACCTTTGGGCTAAAAGATCCACAGGTCTGAATCATGCCAAAAATATTCCATTGCCATCCACATGTGCAAAAGGTTAAAAGTCTTTAAAATTGCCTCAGAAAACATGGATAGGTGGGAACTCTTTGCCAGCATCAGCTTTAATTCCTGCCAAAGCCACAGCCCTACAGGGCCTTTTGAACCTTAAAAGTACAGAGGCATGTTTTTTATTCAGATATAAATCAAATAAATCCATTTAATTAACTGCTTCATGGTTTTGTTGCTACGCCCAGGATTTTGACAGGCAGGTATCCATCAGTCCAAAATGAAGTGACCACATTGACCCAAAATACTCTGGACTGAGCCTTGCTTTGGGTATCCAAGGTTTCTCTCATGCCCAATGGTATAATACAGTAAGCAGTGACTGCAATTTTTAGCAAAAGGACCAAATCAAAGACAAGTTATAAAAATGACTTCCTAAGTGCAACATCACTTTCATAACGTCTCCACCAGGGATTTACTGGTAAGTGTGAAACCCAAATGGAATGGCTGGCACCAGGTGCCAACAATTTATTCTTTAGACTTTTTTTCAAGTGTAAGTTTCTTTTTATTTTGGTTTAGTTTTGGTTTTTTGGTGTCTCCAGCAATGGAGATCTTTGGATGCAGCCTCATTGCCCTGGTAAACAAAAACAGTGCATCAGTACTTTTGCCTTCTAAGGCAGTCAAAGTTTTTTGTTTTTGTTGTTTGGTTTTTTTAAATTCAAAATCTATTTGGAAATTGCAGTAGCAAGTGCTAGTGCCCATCGTGTTGGGGTGGGGGGGGGGAAATCAAGTTTGGACAGTATTAGAAATTTATGTTTAAACTGATTTTGGCAATTCTAACACAAACAGAAACATCCCTTCTTAGCAATACCCTTTAATGAACAAGGATCAGACAAGTGTGCATAAAGAAAGGAAAGGAAAGGAAAATGAAAGACCAAGCAGAAGGATGATGGCTACAACAGAGAAAGTAAGCCTAACATTGGTGCACTGATGACAAAAGGAGTAATTCAGTCTGAAAATAAAAAATTACCACTGCTAAGTTTACCATCACCACAACAAGTCCAGGATCATAACGCTGTAAAAAAGAAACACCATTTGTTAGGAAGAAACCATTAGGGGCAGAAAATAGGCCATTGGGCAGGGAGGATGGGTTAAAAATAATAATAATAAAAAAATAACAAGAGGCTTCTTGCTCACCCCTCCACCCCAGGACTGTGCTGTGCCCTGCGGGACAGGGGACGGGAGGACTCGGAGCGGCTCCTCTTGGGTGCTGGGAGAGGCCAAGCTCCTGGGGACAGCCCCTTCCACATGTCACCAGGCAGTTAGGGAGGAACCAGATCAGGGTCTTAAGGAGTTACAAATATTCTGGGAGCTCTGTGTGCAGGCAAGAGGAGGATGTTTGGTTTGGAACTGAACCATCGTGTCGCGGAACAGCACAGGGTGACATCCAGGTGACAAGTGGCACAGGACATGGGGCAGCAGCAGTGCCACCCCTCACACCCCCCAGCCCTGGCACAGTGCTGGGGTGGCTTCACTCCATGTCCAAGCAAAGCCACGGTGGAAGAGGGACATGGGGAAACCTCTCACCCCACTGGCTGCCAGGGGAACGTGGGCAGCAGCCAAAGGGGAGAATGGGACTTCCTAGTTTGCATTTTTAGGTTCTCCTTTGAAAGAACTTCCTCAAGAAAATTTATGCTGCTGCTGGGCATGACAATGGGATCTTTCCCAGCATGGAAATGTGGCTCCCTGGCATCATGGGCCTCCCAGGTCTGGGGGTCCCAGTGACCTTTTCTGGGACATGGACATGCTTTGAGGAGAAAACAAGAGAGGCTCTGAATTCCCACACTTCCTGCTACTCCACAGGGCTGCAAGCAGTGCCACACAGACAGCTAATCCCTCTGGGGTAAACCCTGCAGAACACACAGCAGTGTCCCTGACCCAGCCCCCTGCACCCCACAACATTTATCCTCTTCCTGAGTCAGGTCACAAACTCCTTCCTTCACAGGCTGGTCACTGCACAGGCTCAGACCCCAAACCAGAGAGGGTTATGGTATAAAACACTTCCACACACAGGGAAAACCTCTGTGGAGAAGACAGGACAGGAACCTCCAAAGGATGGGAAAAACAAACAGCTCATGCAGGAGTCACACCTTAGAAAATCCAATCTCCAAGCAAATTAGGTTTGCAACGGTCCCCTGAATTCAAAAACAAAATGAAGTCACCAAACTGACCAGCTGTGCTTGTTTCGCTTTCTTCTTCCTCAAGAAATGGGGAAACCTTTTTCACAGTTTGTGAAAAACTGCTCAGCCCCAAACAGACCCCGAGAGCCACCCCCTCCCCAGAGCCCTGCAGGGCAGGGAGCACCTGGCCAGGCAGACTGCTCAGAATCCCCCCTTCTCATCCCACAAAGTGACTGGGTATGAGCAAACACTTCACCCCTGGTGCTATCATTAATAAATATTGGGGAAAGAGTTCATTCTAATGGTTCAGGGCTTTGGTATCAGACAAGGCCTGCTGCACACAGAGGGCTGTGGGTTCAGGGCCAAGCTCTGGCTCTGGGCACAGGACAGATGCTCCTCCACTCCATGGAATGGGAATGCACCAGCTGGAGGTGCCACCTGAGACTGCCCAGGAACACCAGTGTTGGCAACACCAGCATGTGATTGATCTTCTTTTTAAACAGTCAAAACAGAAAACAGTTTTCATCAGCAGTTTGCAGATTGAGGAGGACTCCTCCCTCCAGCAACAGCATCGTGGGAGTACAATCCTAGAAATGTTTGGGTTGGAAGGGACCTTACAGCCCATCCAGTGCCACCCCTGCCCTGGGCTGGGACACCTCCCACTGTCCCAGGGGGCTCCAACCTGGCCTTGGACACTCCCAGGGATGGGGCAGCCACAGCTTCTCTGGGCACCCTGTGCCAGGGCCTCCCCACCCTCACAGCCAGCAATTCCTTCCCAATATCCAATGTAAATGGACCCTTTTTTTAGTTTAAAACCACTACCATCCTTTGTCCTGCTGTGACAGATAAGCTTCTCTGTTAAACAGATATTCAGAAAGAAAAAGATGCTTCCACTGAAAACACATATCCCCCAAAGTGTTCCCATAATTCAATCAAATCTCTTTCAGTGCCTCCCTCATGCACAGCACGCAAACACCACGGAGATAAGAGAGCCTGGATCCTGCTCCCTGTGTTGATATCTTCATAGAAATTCCCCCCAGGTACAAGCTTTGTGGGATATAATCCCAGAGGACTGATTGGTATCACACCCTTCGTTGGAGGAGAATTTCACAAACTGAGCATCTCCAGAGGACAAAGACAACAGACAGAGGGACAGGATCTCGTGGGGCACAGAGGGTTTCTCTTTACTCCTTATCTTTATGCTACAACCAAAAACAATCAGGGTAAGACACAACCTTCCAGGGGGTTCTAATTGCTCCTGGAGAGGGACTGACACAGAGATTGGAAAGCCAGCTGTGAGGAGGCAGCACTGGGGAGTTTCAGGATCACATCGATGGGTTTGCTTTGTTTGTTCAGTCAGTACAAACCCCACTGCAGGCTCTGAAGGGCAACAGCTGCCTGAAGTCAGGGAGCAACACTCCAGGAATGGACCCACAGGCACAGGGCACTCACCTTCAACCACACTGTCAGTGAAATCTGAGACAGGGGGGAGCTTCATCTTCAAAGATGAGGATTGTGAAAGCTCTCAGCACTTTCCTGGGGCTGTTTTGATGCAGCCAGGTGGGAGTTGGGCTCTTCTCCCAGGGAACAAGAGACAGGACAAGAGGAAGGGGCCTCAAGCTGTGCCAGGGGAGGCCTAGGTTGGATATGAGGGAAAATTTCTTCACTGAAAGGGTTGCCCAGTCCTGGCACAGCTGCCCAGGGCAGTGGGGGAGTCCCCACCCCTGGAGGGACTGAAAAGCCCTGTGGATGTGGCACCTGGGGACATGGGTCAGTGGTGTCCTTGGCACTGCTGGGGTTTCCTAGCTCAAGAGCTGTGACACTGAAAATTCAGTGTCTTCCTTCAGTACATCAAAAGGGGAAAGGGGGAGAAAATCCACTCATTTTTACTGGTACACAAGCCTGGGTGCTCCTCACTGGCTAAAAATGACACTCCATTATCAAACTCATTCCAACTGCTGCAAGAAGCAAAGACACAAACAAGGGCAACCTTTAATCCTGATGTCCTTTGGAAATTAGATTTGTGAGCTCATCCTGTTTATGTCAGATTTCTGGAAGGGGTCAAAACAATCAAGAGATTCAAACAAAGTCTGAAATGTCCATCATCCCCAGGGACAAACAGCAAGTCCCAGAGAGGAGAAAGTGTTTTCCAAGAACACAAAAACCACACTGTGAATGTAATCCTTACTAAGCAGGGGAGAAATGAGGAGGGAAAGACAAGTTGCACACACCCCAATCACATGGAAAACTTCCAACAGGAGCTCAGAGCTTCTCAGACACACAAGCCAAGGGTGGCACTCGTAGAAAACCAAGCAGAGCTCCTTGAACTGTGGGAGAAGGCAAGTAGGGGAGTCTGGGGCAGAAAGAATCCCTAACCCAGGTGTTGAGCAATGGATTGAAGAATAACACGGAAGATTTGGAGCAAGAACAGGATTCTTGGATGATTCAGAAGAGAAATTAGAGACCAGAGTTGCTGCCTGTGCTCATCTCAGTGAGCAGAGAGGGCTGAAGGGTCCAGGACTGTGCAGGTTGTGCGTGGCCATGACCACACCCTTCCCTACACTGCTCTCTCAGTTTTATTAAACTGCTTCCCCATTACTCAGCACAAAGGCTCAATCTAAGCCAAGAGAAGGCTGTGTGTCCCAACAAACAGGTGCCACTGAAAGCACAACGATTTCAGTGGCTACACCCCTTCAAACAACCCATACACTCACCCCCTGTGATGGAGGGAAGGATCTTGTACCTCCACAAGCAAACAAGGGGGCAACAGCTTCCCCCAAAGGACAGAGGCACTGAGCAAAGCTCCCTCTAGATCTGTGGTGGATTTCGACACAGCAGTGAAGATTGGTGTGATGATACAGCAGTTTCCAAAGCCACAGCACCCAGGTTTTTCAAGCTCCCTCACGTGAAAACACCACTCTTACAACCACTGCAGTGATTTATGCTGCAAACACAAGCATGGAAATGTTCATCCATGCCAGGACTGGGGCTCTCGTGAGGACATGTGAAAACACAAGGAGATAAGGCTGTGTTCAGGTTTATCTCTTGGGTAAGACTGCCAAGCCAGTCCACACTTAATGAACAAAGGCACTGTTCAATATTTTCATCTGCCTCTTCTGTAGTTCTCGTATTAATTACACAGCTCCACGACCCAGGCAGAAATCTAACACCCCTCCCTCCCTCAGATGCTCATTGTTCCCTGCTCACAGCCTGACACACATCCAATGTCTGCCTCCAGGAGATCAGAGGAGCCAACACATGGAAAACACATCCAGAGATGAGCTGGAGCCATTTGGTGAGCGGGTGACAGGGCCAGGACTCTGGACCTTGGAATCCAAACCCCTGAGCTCATTTCTCCAAGCTGCAGCTGCCAGGGGATCCCATTTGTGACTGATCTCAGTTGCCTGAGTGGTCAGAGCTCTGGTTATTGCTGCCCACAGGCTGAGGCACCCAGATCCTGCCAGCACAGCGTGTGGTGCCCGTGGCCACCTGGCACAGCCTGGGAACAGCTCAGCCCCAGCTCCTTCTCACACACGAGGATCCATTCCCCAGGGAGAGGATATTTCCTGCCTCAGCCACGGGATCACTGCCTCACCTGCAGCTTCCTGCAGCCTCCAGCACTTGTCAGACACTTCTGCTCCTTCACTCTGCTCGTCCCTTGGACCAGGAGGGAATGTTTTCCCTTGTCTGAACAGATTTAGGGAGGAATGTGCCAAAGAACTGCACTGTAGTGGCACTGGAAGGGAGGAGTGCTGACTATATTTATCATCACAGAATTTGCAAGTCAGAGCTGCAATCCACTTCTGCTTTTAATTGAAAACCATGCAATGAAAATACAGTTTGGTGGAGAAACTGAATTTTAGCATTTTCTAATAAATTTGAGATGCAAGTGTTTGCTGCCTAATTAGATATAGCCAGGAAAGGATAAAATAAGCCCCAAAGATTTGTAACTGCTGCTCCCTGTGTCACTTGTACAACTCAAACAATCAGCTGGGAGCCCACCTTGACCATCAGGAACAGCCCTGGCAACCTGTGCAGGGTCGTTGCTTTCAGCCTGACTGGAAGGGAACAAGGGGGCAGGAGCAGTTCCAGCTCCACAGGGCACTGCCAAGAGCTCCCAGGACACAGCCCTGCCTTCCCCTCCCAGCACTGCCACACCAGAGCCGCTCCTCAGGAAGGTCCAGCCCCTTCCACAACAGTTGTGCTCAAATGGTGCCAAAACTTGGCTAAAAACATAAGCAAACACGAAGGAAGTCATTACTAAATAGGAAGAGGAGTCACAGAAGTCATTTCTGCAGGATCAAAGGCCACAGGGAAAGTTCTTGCCTTTGCAAGGACCCGCCCCAGAAGGGAGGTCCCTTCTCTGAACACAACCACCTGCTGCCTGTTCCCTGAGCACTGGAGACAACCCCAGTCCCAGCACAGACCAGTAACACCCATCTTCAAACTCAGCAGGCACTGAACAAGTGCTCAGGGAGTGCCTCAATCCCTGGGGACCAAACTATCCAGGAAGTTTCAAGGCCCAGTTCCAGCTCTACACTGAACTCCACATTACCTGAACCATTTGGTTCACAACAGAAACACTGAAGAGCAGCCAAGCCATGACAAAAACTTTTTATTTGTTGCCACAGCAAAATATTAGATTGTGATTCACCTCTTGGAGATACCACAAAAGATCAGGATAATCCCAGTCTGGGAAAGACTGTGGGAATGTGAATAAAATCAATGCTTTTAAATGCATCAAATTAATCATAGAGGACAGCCTGTGGTACAGAGAAACTTCTAACTGCTTTCTGTACAGGTGTTGCAGCTGTTTGTAAAGGGTAAAGGCTGCAGTGAGGCAAAAATTTTTCCTTCAGAGAGAACTTTAAATCTAGAAAAGTGTGTTAAATAATCACAGTTATTACCCAGAGTGGCTAAGATCAGCAGGACCTGTCCACCAGAGCTGGTCAATCCTTCCTGAGTGCCTTCCACTGTCAATAAACATCAGACACAGCTCCCTGCTGCCCTCCCTGCACCCTCCAAACCTTCCCCAGCCCCTTCCATGCCCAAGGAAGCAGCAGGAAAACCTATTCAGCTTCCTCTCATCTAATTAACTGAGATTAAACTACTGGTTTCAGTTTTCTAGACATACCTCTAAAGTACTATTACCTCATATTAAACACACAAGTCCAGAAGGAAAACAAAACAACCAGAAGTTTCACCATGGTTTTTATAAAATAAGACCTGTCAAAAAAATTGACAGGGAAAAGGCAAAGAGTTTATAAAAATATTTTCAAATGTGTGATTAAAATTATTCCACTTCTGCATGTCAGTCTCATGGCTTTTCACAATACTTGAACTTAATGGGGAATACTCATTCCAAGAGAAATCATTAGAGTATTCGAATTCAGACTTCACTCAGCCCTCTCATTCTCCCTTCTGACTTCATTCCTGATTTATTCACAATCCTCGGGCTCATTCAGCACAGGGATTCACACAAAGGTCAGTCAGTGTTTTTAACCCCATCCTCTCTAGTTTCATCTTATCAGCACACCACAAAATTCCAGATTACCAACTACACGAGTTCCCCCCAAGATAAAGCAGCCTGCAATCACCATTTTCTCACTTGTCAGAGCACAACCATCCCTCAGCTCTCTGCAGAAAGTGGCTCCCCAAGCCACACTTTGCAAATTAAAAAAGATCCCTGTCAACTGGCAACCCCCTCTTCTGCTTTTTCATATTCTGTGGCTGTTAACGAGTTGAAGCACCATTTCCAAATATAACACAAGTTGTTTGTGGGGAAAAAAACCCATGAAAAACATCAGCAGAGGAGCTGAGCAGAGGAATGACTCTGCTGAATTTGTTCTGAGCTTCTCTGAGCCAGGATCCAGGCCCTGGGGTGGCCAGAGCTGAGTGGGGCTCCACTCAGCATACCCCAAAGGAAATCAAAGGCCCAGACGTTCCTTTCTTACCCAAGTGGTTCAGCTGTTCCCACTCACAGGAGCTGCTCCAGTGGGTGCTGAGAAAGAGCCACTTTGTACCTCAGCAGCAGATTTCTATCCCCAGCAATTGGCAATTGTTCCAGCTCCCACCCAGAGGCAGCTCAGGACCCTCCCCACAGTGGGGAGTTAGGATGAAGGAAGCCACCCCAGGGGACAGTCCTGTAGTGGGAAGTTCTTGCTGGACACACAAGGGCCTGACCACAAGAAACAAACATTTCTGACTGGCAGGTCTAACACAGGGGAACTCTGGGATTCACAGATCTAAAGAGGGAGCCCCAGCTCAGATGAACATCTACAAGTGACACAGCAAAAATCAAACTCATCCACTTCTTCTCAAATTAAAGCACATGGAGAAAAGATGAATGCAACACCAATTCCACACATGTAACACAACATTTTTGAGGGTTTGATGCAAAGACCTGCTCCTGCAGGAGGTCAAACCACATCCACAGCTCAAGGCTGCTGGAGGGGGCCCCGACCTGCTGCATCTCCTCACTGCAGGCTATTTCAGATCCCAGGCTTGGCACAGCAGGGACCAGGAAGAATTAACACCACAGACCCTCCTATGTCTCTTCAGAAACCTCTCCTGGTCTTTTCTGGGCAAGAGAAGTGTGGAAGAGGGAAGAACTTTTGCTCTGTTCCTCCATTCTCAGCACACATCAAGTGACTTCACTCTTCAAACCCCAAGAATTAGATTAAAATTGGATGCAAGTGCTTCCTCCCTGACATTTCATATTCGGATTTTTGGGACGATCTAAGATTTGTGCAGAAAGGTCACTGGATAATGAAATAAACACTCCCAACATGATCCTCATCAAAGCCAGAGGCAGCAGGCACAGGCTCTGGCTGCTCAGAAAGCACAGGGAGAAAAGCTGGAGCAGCAACATCCCTCCACATCCTCTGCCTGCCTGGGACCTGAGCTGGGGAAGCTGGAACAGGGCACTGCTTCCCTTCCAAAAGGTCAAAGGCACCTCCAAGTTCCTGCACAAGCTCCAAAGCTTTCACATCAGGAAGGTTCCAGCCCTGCACTGGATGGGTTATTTTTACTCCTGTGTTCCGGCTCACAGGCAGGAGCAGCAGGAAAGCCCTCCCAGCCCATACCCAGGATTTGGCTGCAGCTCCCAGACAGTTCAAACCAGCAGAGCTTCAGTAACATGTGAGTAAGAGATGGAACAGCCTCAGTGCCACGGGAGGCACAGTGGGGACATCTAAATGTGGCCAAGGATCAAAGAGCACATTCCTGCTGGGCCCTGGGACATGGTGACACCACCAGTGGCAGCCCCAGCACGTTCATTCCCCAGCACAGAGACACCACCCCCCTCCTGCCCCAACTCCAGACGTGCAGTCCCACCAGCTGCCTTCCCTCCATCCTGCAGCACCTCGGGAACAGGCCCCTGGGCTGTGCCTTGGGATCCACCAGGGGCTGGGACAAGGCTTTACCTTCGTTCAAGTCTCCGTGTCTCCACACTGGGCACCCAAAAGAGAAAACACACCCAGTTACATCTCAGGAGCCAAAGGCCAAGAGGTGACAACTACAACCCCATCCTGAAGTTTGGCCCCAGCAGGGACACCAGAGGACTGTACAGTGCCATGCATTATCCAGAGGAACTGCAGTGAGACCGTGTTAGAGGAAGCCAGAAGCATTGACCACCAGGGCAGTCCTGCCTGAGGGGTTAGACAGCCTTGAGCCCAGGGATTCACGTGCATTCCCACATTCTGGAGAACTGGTTACACACACACCCCCCCCCCAGCACAGACACACTCATCTCTAAGGGGCTCACCCAGGGAAGTCTGATTGCAGGTCCCAGGCCTTCAGACTATGGGTATGGGAAAGGAGTGAGTTACTCTGAGGAGATCAGGGCACTCCTGGGCTTCAAACACTTTCAGAGGGTTCTACAGAAACGGGATTTAGTGTCCCAGGAAGAGTTCAGGCTCAAGACAAGAGGAGCAGGTGTTGTGGTTCAACCAGCAGCAGGGTGTCCCAAGGGCATTGGTTAAATCCCTGACAGACATGCTGGGAACAGAAATAAGTGAAACCTGTGCCATCCCTGTGGAGAGAGCAGGAGTGAGCTTCTCCCATCCACAGAGCCTCTGCCTCCACTTGCATCTTCAGGGGGCCCTTCACTCTCCTTCTAGTGGCCTCTGACCCCTGTGAGCACACACAGATCAGCACAACTCACTCAAGCCTCCAATTCCTTTACTCCCAAAGCATCCAGCCAGCAGAGCACCATCCCAGTTTGGAAGCTGCACAGGGAGTTAATCCTCTCACACCACACACACACCAAGGTCTAACCTGGACCAAGGGGGAGGCAGCAGCACCTTCCACTGCCAAACTGCTCAATAGGAAACTCAACAGTGCATTTGTCTGGATATATATTAATAACGGAAAGAAAAATCTAATCTAGGAACAAAAAGCAGAGATAATGTTGTTACAGACTGAGGCTGGTGTTGAAGGTTTCAGACACAAGTGACTGGACTTACCCTGCAGTGATTTTCCCAATCCCTGGCCCAGCTTCCACCCATGTTTCTGGAGCAAGCGGTGTCCAATATTATCCTGACAGACAGAACAGAGAAAACAAACCAAAAATATTCCAATAATATATTCTTCCCTTCCCACTGACATTTAAACATGTGATGAGCAAGAGATTTTTTTTTCTCTACATATATATATGCATGCAAAAAAATGCTACTGAAAAGGCAATAAATGCCCAATAAAAGGGAAAGACAAATGTCAAAAATTGCTGGCTAGAATTTTTCCAGGGGGATGGGAATCAGGGACGGGCACTTTCTGATGGTGTGCTGGGCAACTTTTGTGCATCACGTTTAAAATAAATAAAAAATAATAGTAATAAAAACAAAAAAAAAGCAATGTGGGAGAAAATAAAAGTGTACCAATAAAAATTGACAGTAAAAAGCATAAAATCAAGCTATTTATACAATCATATCCATCACCTAGACAGCACCACTTAAGATTTTTTTTTGGTTTTTTTTGTAAAGAAAATCTACAATGTGTTTAGTCATTTTGTTTGTGTGTCAGGCTTTTATAATACTGAGTAAGTTGTAAGTGCAAGACTGCCCCACCACTAGAAACCAAAACACAATCAGAGCAAAATCCAGGCTAGACTTGATTGGGTTTTTTTATATATGTATATATATATATATAAACTAGCATGCAGCCAATATTAAACTGAAAAAACAGTGAGGTTAGTAAAACAAAAAAAAAATAAAATCGATTAAATAAAATGAGCTCAAGCACAGACTGGGTGATGCATTTCACATGTAAACTAACAAAAATACTAAGATGTTAGAATGAAACAGGCCTAGCAATAAGTTAACAGCAAGGAACCATTAGTGCATGTAGGGGAAACAATAAGCATAATGTCTCATCTTCCTAAAAAAAAAAAGCTATTTTGGAATAAGTGCAAAAGTACTGACACAGCAATTAATTGTCAGCTTTTGGAAAGGGGCTGAGCAGGGCTCAGGGGGGAATTGTTGGGTTTCTAGGCCAGGTTTGTGCCCTCAGACAAAGAGCAGAGCACTCACAGCACCCTCCAACCACCCCAGCCCAGCTCTGCCCTCGGTGACCAGTTTACCCAGTTACAGGCAGTGCCCAGCTGCCAACTCCACCAAGAAGGACCCTGGGCTGGGGCCATGTCCACCTTCTACTCACGAAAAACAAAAATAAAGGTCAGAGATGCATTTGTTGATGATTAATTCTCGTAAAGAAAACCACAACTCCAGGTACACAGAAATAGCCTCAGTTGTAACAGGATCCATAACACTGAGTGGAACATGGAATCTCAAAGAATAATTAGATATTTGTGCTGCAGGTTTTTTTAATTAAATAACCATGTCACCAACAGAAACCAGAGTAGCAGTGGTTTGTCACTCCCCATTGAAGAAAATGACTACAGGGTTTGCAGAACTTTGGTGAATCAGCTTGAAAGGCACAAGCTTCCCAAAGATATTGGCTGCATGGAGAAGTTTTCCTCAAAAAGATGTTATCAGACAGAAATTTTGCATTTTTTTTTATATACCAGAAAAGCCAGACATTGGCTCTATTTTTCAAAGAATAGTGTATGTCTTTCCCACAGTATTGCCTCTCCCCAGGACATAAGGAAAAAAAAAAGAAACTGAACCAGGAGAAGTCAGGGAATGTCCAGGGATAAAAGCTTAAATGCAAAAAAACCCCCAAACCACCAAGGAGAAATAACCCACCACAAACACCAGGAGGAAAGAACAGGACTGTCTGCTGGGAAGAGTGGGAAAACTTACCTGCAGGCAGCTGCCCTGGAGCCCTGGAGGAGTGGGATCAGGCACTACTTGTCCTGCCCTGCCAAAGGCTCTTGGAATCCCCTCAGAGCCAAGACTGACAAAAACGGCTGCATTTCCCAAAAAACAAAGGCCTGAGACCTCCAGAAACCCAAAGGACAGGGAGTACTTTGCATGTTGGCCAAGTGGAGATGAGACATTGTGCTGACTGTGTGTGTTATGAATGCACTAAAATAAAGACAGATGAAGCAGAATGCTATTCCAAAAGCAGTGCAAGTGGAGTGAAAGCATTTCCATACGAACCTGGCTTTAAAAACTGGGCTGTCAAAAGAACAGTTAAATGTAACACAAAGTAAGAAACTGTCCAATCACTAATGGTAGGTTTTTTTCTTTTGCTTTGTTTTCAATTCACTGCTTGCAAGTAATGTATTTATTAAAGAAGAGTGAAAGCATAAAATAAATTCAACAAGTCAAGACCAGCTGGGAGATTCAAGAGCGGTGTGTTGTGACTGACACAGTGAAGGGGGAAACAAATGTTAAAGGGAAAAAGAAAAATTTAGAAGGGTTATACACATTAGCACCACTTTTACAGAACCACTCAAGAGGATGGTCAGAGTTGTTTGACATAAATTGGAATTGTGACTGAATACTGTCCTGCCTCACTTCCCAGGAAGGGGGTGGGTTTCCCAGCCTGATTTTTTTCCATTTGTTTGTTTATGCAGAGGAACTAATTCCTAATTTTAAATCCTACTGAAATGAAATGGAGCATCTTTTGTTTCACTGAACAGGGAGAACAACTCCAGTAATTTAATATTTCAGTTGGGACCTGGTCATTAATCTGCTCCTTTCCATGTTCAGCCTCCTCCCTCCATTTCCAGCGACTATCACAGAGCTCTGACAGAGGCACACACACAGAATTCCTCTTCAGTGCAAATGCTGCCCTAAAAATGTAATTGTGGAAGGCCAGGCTAAAGCCTGGGGAGTGGCCAGGGATAATGGGATGAAAATGTGATGAGGGGCAGCAAATGCTGCAACAGCTGGTGGTTTTTTTCATTTAAATTGCATTTTTAAGTGAAAGTTCTGTAAAAGTACAGCCTCTTTCACACAGAAAAGATTGGGGTTTATAGCAAACTTCCTGTCCATGACAAAGGCTGTCACTCCTTTTGAACAGACTCTCCTCAGCTGCTGTTTTCCTACAGAAGGGCTGCAGTGACCCACAGAAACACCACAGGCAAGGAAAGCCCTCCTTTCCCAGCTGGCACGAGTCTCCTCCCTTCCTTCCTCTGTCAGTTTGGAGCTCTCTGTGTTACAGCCACAATAAAAATTATTGAGGCAGCCAAAACAAGGGTCCCACCAGGTGCTGAGTGAACAGGGGAGCTCTCAGGTACCACCCAAACTGCTCCCACCTCAGTGGAACTCGGGGCTGGGGGATGCTCCGTGCAGGGAGAGCAGCCCTGGGTGAACAGCCCACCCCACCTGGCACTCCCTGGCATTCCCTCACCCTCTGGAGCTGCTCAGCACTGATGGAGAACTCTGCATTAATGACAAACCATAACCTTTGCAAAGCGTGCAGGAAATGCAAAGTCTTGACTCCACCAAACCCTCCTGGAGTTGGGGACAAACCCCCTCCAGAGTGACCTGCTCCCCCAGTTCCAAGTGGCCTCCCCAGTTCCCTGTGCCCTGACAAGATGCCCTTGGCTGCTTTCCTTGGGGACCAGTGACTCCTGAGCAGAACATTCCCAGCACCAATTTCTGACAAAGGCCTTGACCAACAGGGGAAAAAATTGCTTAAAATTAAAACCCAGGCAGAAGAACCCCAAGGTTTTGGTGAGGCCTGTGGGTAGAACCTGCAGCTGCATTAGGGATAAACCACAGCACTAGTTTTGCCTGCCAGGTTCTCCAGGAGATCCCCAGGGATGGTGTTCCCATTGTCTACCCTGGCAGCAGCAGGAACCATTCTTCTCTTGAGTGGATTGTAAGCTGTGCTCACTGTGTATGGAGGAATCTAGAAGCAAGGACTGGATGCTACTGGGTGAACCCATGCAAACAAGAGGTCGAAAAGATTCCCAAAACAAAAACCTAGAGCTCACTACAGATGACACAATGAAGACCAGAGAGAAAAGCCAAATAGTAATGCTACACCATTCAGCTTCCAGAAGCACATTATTTATAGCACTGTCCACATATGGCTGCTGCTAAATGTCAAATCAGCAGCCTCATCAAATGACACTTTGGAACTAGTGGAGTCCACAGATCCGTACACATTTCCAGCCCGGCCCTGGCTCCAACAGCCCCTGGGGACAAAACCCCCCCCCCGGGTGCAGCCTGGGGGGCTCAGGGACCTCCTCGTGTGGCTGAGCAGCATTAGAGAGAGGGGAAAGGACATTGGTTAGTCAGGACAAGGACAAACTAACAAGCTGCAGGGTCAGCAGGGGTTTCCCAGTCTGGTGCCGGCGCGGGCAGAGCCCTGACTGTGGGGCAGGGCTGCTCCAGGGGGGCTCTAAGGGCCTGACTCCTTGTCTCCTACTCCATCTGCACTGCTGGGACGAGGCAAACCAGGAATTCACAGCAAAGAGATTCAATGAACAAGTAGAAATAAGGAATTGACGTGAAGGAAATGTGGATTCTCTTAAAGCTGCAATACATTGTGACTTCTCGTTCGGGTACCTGGACTCGGTGCACTCAAAACACTTCAAAACAAAAGCATGCAGCTTCTGGGGTTTAAAAAAAGGGTGAAGTGCTCTGATTTTTCAAGGACATCAGACAGCAGTGGTAGCACTGATGTGAACAGCCAGTGTTGAGTGCAGCATCTTTCAAACCACAACAAGAAAAAACATTACTTGTGGGAAGGATGGCGNATTTGCAGCTCTGAAGAGTCCATTGATATGAAATATTTTCTTCAATTTAGTCATGGAAAATAGCTGGCACTCGTTCAGGTCCATCCCTAGCTCCTGGCAGCTCTGCTTTCCATAAATGTACTCTGGTCAGAGCCACGTGTTGCAGCCCAGACATCTCTGGCCCCAACCCGCTGCACACAGGAACACAAACACCAGTAGGCTGATTGAGGACACCTTTCAACATTGTAATGATCTGTAGACTCCCAAACCTATTTTTCCAGCCACCTTTGAGTTGCATGCTGTAGCAGTACAGTCAGCACCTCTCAACAGATAATGCTGCAGAGATGGATCTCACAGGGACACAGCAGGGGACCCCCCACCCCACCCCAGCCCAGCCCTGCAGGCACAGCCACCCCCCGGGCTCTGCAGCATCTCCACATCACTGACACGTGGGAAGCTGCAGGGACAATGGGCTTCACCCACTCCTCACTCTGTAGAGTAACTTTAACCTTTTGACTGGGAAGTGCTTTGATCTGCCATGGTCATAAACACAGGATGTTCATCACCCAAACTGGTTGCAGGCTGTGAGGAGAGGCTCACTCGTGACTCAGAGCAGATTCCTTGGAAAAGGCCAGTTGGATTGCTAACAGAGAACTGCTTATGCATTATAAAGCAATTTGTTAATATTGAAAATATTTAATGCGTGGTAGTTTTGAAATATCAACTTGCTCTTACTCCTTCCCTTTTGATTTCGGCCCTGGGTGAGCAAACACCATAAAATACAAGAAGAAAAAAAAAACAGTATGAACATCCCTTTCCTGGGGAAAACTCTTGCAGGAAAGGTGCCCCACTGAACCCTTCTGTTCATGTGTGCAATCTGCCAATTCAAAAAGCACACTGGTCATTAATAGTGTGGAAGCAAAATCACCTCCACAGGTGCCAGGAAACTTAACAAGGGTAATTCTTGCTCCCCAGATGGAGAATTTCTTTCATGAATCAACAATGTATTTTACAAAGATAAACCTCAAAAGTGACTGGTTTGTTTCTGACACTGGGCTTGTTCATGAAGCCAAAAATCCCCCCCGTGGAGCAGCCACAGCTTTGAAACCCTGGGATAAGGACACTGGCACAGGCTGCCCAGGGCAGTGGTGGGGTCACCAGCCCTGGAAGTGTCCAAAGATGTGCAGATGTGGCACCTGGGGACAAGGGTTAGGGGTGGCCTGGGCACTGCTGGGGGAGTGGTTGGACTTGAAGAACTTAGAGGGCTTTTCCAACCTTATTGCAGACAATAGAAGAGTGAAACAAACTGGATTTTAAAACACAATTTGAGGGTTTAACTCTTTCTCCTCCCAAAACAAGCTATTCTCTTGTCCCCTCCTTCCAACTCCTTTCAGGCTGAACTGCACCTACCAAAAAGTTGTGAAGATTAATAATGCCCTGACATTTGAATGGTGATACACAGATGAATAAAATATTAATGTCATAATCTAATTTTGCTGCTGCAGTTCAACATTAATCCAACTGCACAAAGCAATACTCCTAGATGTGAGGTGAGCCCTCCCTGCCGGGCCAAGGGGACCTACACCCTTCCACAGGCACCATTCCTTTTGGAACACCAGAGATGTGACCTGTGACCTCTGTTTGGCAGAACACTTTGGGGAATCAGGCCACCAGCCTATTCTGCAAGCAGCACCTGAGTGTTTTGAAATTCTAATTCCCAGCGTGGCCCTGAACAAGCTCCCATCACGTATTTCCCATTATACTGACATCAGGAACCCAGCTTGGCATTTCAATCCAAACCTCCAGGGAAGATTGAAGCCTCCAGGAGAGCTTTGGGCAGGAATTCCCATCTCTGCAGCATTACCTCATGCGTCATCCATCACTGCCATGCCTAAATCTAGCATCATGCCAGCACATTAAGACAGTAGGTACTATATGCAGTGTTCACTGGACCAGAAGAACAGAAATAAGAAGGGAGGGGGGGAAAGGAAACCCTAGAGAAGAAATTAAAAAAGGCAGACCGTGCAATACAAACCAGATCATGGCTGCTTAGCTAAAATGGGCCCACTGCTGCGGAAGAAAAACGTCGAACACCCCAAGTTGTGTAAATTTTTTGGTAAACATCTAACACGCACACGAACACACACAACACCAACAGAAATAGAAACTGAGCTCCTGCTAACACCTAGTGCCTCCTGAGGTGGAGAAACTTTCATAATTTAGAGGGGAAAGGAACACTTGATGAGTAGTTTCTTAACAAAAATCTGGTCTAAATCCGAATATCACTCAGTGTCCCTTGGTTACTCCCTATGAGTTTTTTGTTTCTGCAAGAAATTGAAACTTAGCTAGAGCTAAGTGCCAAACCTGGGTTCAGTTTAGGCTGAAAAAGCCATTGTGCCTAAAACCAGCAGGTGCTTTGCAAAGGAAAAAAGTGGGAGAAAGCACCTTTTTTTTAGCTCCAAAAAGCTTAAACTAAACAAAATTTATTTTTCCCCATCTTATGTAGACTTCACACCTCATTTAAGGTAAAGCAACTTTACAGGAAGGCTCAGGGCACTTCCAGCTCCATGGGAAGGACTGCTGGACTAGCACTGACCCCTCTCTCCACACTGCCAGGTGTTGCTCTAACACTTTAACACACCAGTAGCTTTCCAAAAACATAAACTAAAAAGGGGCAAAATACATTTTGCTACACTATCCCATCGGGTTTTCATATGAACTAAACTGATTCTCCAAAGAAAAGTACAAAAACTCAAAGCAAACACCTATGAGTGAATGTATTATCTCAAACAAGCCCTGAAGCACCGTGTTGGACTCAAAGTCAACCACGGGCTCGGAACTACTGGAAACTTAAATCCCACTAAGCTTGGCATGCAATTTACCACAAACAATGAGCCCTCACTGCCAACCAGGTGCCCACTCCTCTGAGATTTGACTGCATTCACATCAAGTGCCATGGATGGGGGCCCAGGTGCAGGTGGAGGGGGTGCAGAGCAAGGGGGGTCTTACCGATTCGATGGGCTTGTCTAGAGACGCCTGCTCTATCTCCAGGTGTCCCTCCTCGTACTGATCAAAGTGATTGCCCTGCAAGAGAGAACCAGGGTGAGCCCCACAGCACAGCACACACAGCCCACACCTCGGGTTTGGTCACAGGGAGGGGGTTTGTAGAGTTTTGCTGGAAAATGAAGTGTTAAATACAGGCTCGATTCAGTACATGGGACAAAAAAACCACCAAAAACTGTTACCTTGATGATAATCATAAAGGAGGGAAGTTGAAAAAATATCCAACATTTATGCTAACAGTATTTCTGGATTTCTTTGCCTCCAGGAAGTCTAAAAGAACACCGAGCACAAGCACCAGTGGCGGCCTGGAAACCACACAGGATAAGGAACAGCAGGAATTGACCTTCCCACCACTACAAAGAGTTTGTTCAAGGCTTTCCCTGCAGCAGGAAATCCAAACTGCTCGAGGGATACATGTGACTTCACACACCTTAATCCACCAAATCCCCACAGTGGCACCAAAGGAAAGGTGTCTCTGTGCCCACAGGGACGTGTCTGGATCCATGTCTGGATCATGTCCATGTCTGGAGCAGCCCTTCCCACAGATCCAGGCAGTGATCTGGAAGGGATCTGTCCCTGGAACTGATCCCCCAACACACCACCCAGTTGTTGGGTTTGACCTCACACAGCTCCCCTCCCAGCTGAGCTCCACCACACACAGCAAAGCTGATCTCCCCAGGCTCTTGGGTGGATATTGGGCACACAGAGCTCCTGTCCTCCACAACAACCTTTGGGGCTGGAACACACCAGGGAAGGAGCATTTCAGGAAAAACAAACATCTCTGCTCTGTGGTAGTTTTTGAGGTTTCTGAAACCTCGAGTTCCTGAGATTGCAAACATGGTGAACCATTTTTGGCTGCTCAGCAGGTCCCTGATGGAACAAATCCACTGTCACTGGCACAGCCCTGCAGAGGGAAAGCTTGGACTTGCCAGCCATAAACCCTGAAGGGGAGAGGAGAGACTCCTGCAGCTGGGATGAGCCCAAAGCCACTGAAGGGAGTAATTTCCTCAGGCTCTCCTACATTCCCAGGCACTCCAGGAGGTGCCAACGTGGGGCTCTCACCCCCCTCATTCCTCCCCCAGACCTTGCAAGTGCCACTGGAACCTCCAGCTGCTCCGTGCACAGCAAACCCCTGGCAGGTTCTATTTGCATCCCAGCTCTGCAATCACTTGGAGCAGGAACACACAGCCCTGCTGCCAAGAGAAACATGTTGTCACCCTCCTCCTTTCTACCAACACCAACTAACTTCTCCTTCTGCAAGAGCTTTAACAAAATCCGGCACAGCAGAGAGCAAACAGCCTCTGTGAGGGGCTGAGGGCTGGAACACCACAACAATCCTTTGGGAGGAGGGTTTGCATCCAGAAATGCAAATCTGCAAGAGGGACCATCCTGCCTAAAACCTGGTGCCAAGTCAACGTGCTTTGATGCTGCTGCCCCAGCTCCCAGCCCATCCATCATGTGCAGCCCCCCTGGTAATTCATCCCGGCCTCGCTCTGCTCCCGGGCGGTGCCTTTCCCACGGCCTCTCCACAGCAAATTTGGGGCTTAATGTGCAGGCAGCAATCCACTCCCAGCCTTTTTTCTTTTGGACAGCCTTCAAGGAACGAGCTGAAGGCAAACTTACCATGCACAAGCAGGCACTGAGCTGCTCTGGAAAGCTCCTGACTTTCCAAGGCAGGCACAGTGTGGATGAGAGTGCTGGGGGCACACCACAAACCCTGTGCCACTGGCTGAGGGACACAGCCCAGCCTCCCAAAAAACACGACAAGAGCAGCCAGGAGTGCACACGCTGCCAACACTGGCAAAAACACAGCTCTAAACGCCACCTATTAAAAAAATTAAACCAACATAACGTCTCCCTAATCCTTGAAGCCCTCTCAGCACAAACCAGACACCTCCCCCTGCCTCCCTTCACTCTCTGCCTGCAGGTAGCTCAGAACAAGTCACTAAATTACCTGGAACAGGCTGAACATCCCTCCCTGCTCCCTCCCCAGCACACGCCTGCCAAGGCACTGACAGTTGTTTTCACCATGGACAGGGTCAATTCCAGGTCCTGCTGTTCTGAGGCATCACAACTCGCTTTCCTAGGGCTTAAAACAACACCTCCTCCCACCAACTATGCAAAAAGGCTGAGCACTCTCTGAGCCATGGGCAGAGAGGCAGAGAGCAAATAAAGCCCTTCTCCCCAAGTTCTGGTGATCCCACCACTCCCCACTCCATGTATTTTGGGAGTTATTTTAGGTATTCATGTTCTTTGGGGTTTATCATGTACTTGGTGTCTACTTGTTGTGGGAATGAGTGGGGCTGGGTTGCCTGTTTTTACAGACAGCAGTGACACTAAAACTAGAGCTTCTGACAGAGGCAGGTGCTGCCTGTCACCTGGAATTGCTGGGCACAGGGGAAGTGTCCCAGGGGAATGCTGACAGCCTGCTCCTGGAATCCCAGGCTTGGAATTCAAGGCTTCAGAATAACCAAGTGTCCAAACTGCCCTGAAATCAACACCCAGAACAAAGACTGCTCTTTATTTATCAATGCTTAAAAGAAAATTTTCCTTCCATCAGAAAGTGGCTTGTCCTGGAAAAAGGCAAGCAGACAATCCAATGGTCACAGGGAGGTTGGATTTCTGGAGGTGTCCAGGCTGTCAGGGAAGGAGATAAAAAATGGTCCTGTGGCCACAACAAACAGTTTGTTTGGGTGACACTCTCTGCCATGGTGGGGATCTTTTGGAGCTGGGGCTGGAGGCAGCACAGTCTGTCCCTGAGCTCCTCATGCCTGGAGCTGGAACAAGTTGGGGGGAATTCCATCTGGCTTTCCTCCTTTCCAGTCCTTCAACCTGGCACATCCAATGGATCCATGAAACATTTCTGTTTTGCTGTATCTTAAGACAGTGAATCAGAGGGAGACAAAATTCTTTAACATTTAAATCTAACAATTAATTAAGCCCTCAATGCTGAATCTGTTGAGAATAAACTACATTTCTGGGAAACATGAACCACAAGCACAGACCACATCTCAATATGATTGTGACCTGTGTTTTCTACAGCCTTGAGGGATGATTCCCCCTTCAGAGGAAACTTGCACGTGAAAAGCAGGATTCAATCCGTACAAAATGGATACCAGGCCATGAAATAACAGCTGCATTAAACCCAGCACTGCTCCAAACCTATTCCCATGCTTCCAGCGTGACTATTCCAGAGATCCAGTAAAATCCCAGCCCTGCTGGTGAATGGCAAAGCTTCCTCTGCTGCCATGGACAAGGATTTGGGGGCTGACGCCCCTCACCCTCTGCCCCTGCATTTTACAGCTCTCTGTTCCAGGCTTTCTCACTCCTGCTTGGTGAGACAAGATGTGTTGCACTGCCCCTTCCCCACAGACACTCCCTCCATCCACCCTGAAATACCAGAGCAAATCAGATGAGAGGCTCCCACTTAAGCACCATTTACTGCTCTCACTCTGTGCTACCAGTGCTGGTGCTTCACTACAAGCACTCTGAAATTCAATATATTTTACTACTTGAGGAGAAGGACAAGCCTTCAACATCTCAGCTCTCCTCACTACACCCCCCCACAGCACTTGGCTCCAGGAGCCAACATGTTTGTGCCCAGCAAGTTTTTGTGCAATACCATCTGAACTTTGGCTCACTACCCACTCTGGTTACTCACAGTCTCATGTTCTCTGCTCTCTCCTCCACCTTCCCACTGTTTGATCCTTGCTCCAGGCCAAACCTGGAGTTTGGGAGCCCTCACACTCTGAACCATCGAGTTATGAATAAAGCATTTGAAAAACCAACCACTCAAAGCTGCCTCCACACAGGATTGCAGATCCCTGCCCTCCCTCATCTGGGTTGGAAATGCCAACAAATGCCACTTTGTCCCAGATTAAACCCACTGGAGTCTCTGCATTTCTGGGACAATTCACAGCTCAGAGGAAGAGCTGCTGCTTCTTCCCTACTCACAAGGTCCCAGATGTTGTAGCAGTGAGACCCAAGATGGTACCACAGAAAAAAACCTTTGTGACTTAATCCCACTCCCATCTCAAAATCTCCAGTGGCAAGAACTGCTGCCAATAAATGATTCAATGAAAGTGGAATGAATTGTTGATCTCAGCCCATCTATCACATAACTCACCCTCTTCCCTACACGAGGCACCTTCTGCAGAAGGTGGGACACACAGAAATCACTTTAAAAGCATCTTCACCACAACAAGGCAAGAGAAAAGCTGCTCTCCCCTTCCCTCTCACAGTCCAAAGGGTGTACCCAAACCCTGAGCACTGCCTGCACATGTAAGACACCCAAAGCATGCCCAGCACAGAGGGGAAGGAAGGATGAGTCACTCTGGCTGCTCCAGGGCCACCAGCCCCCCTGGGCACTGTCCACTGCTCTGCTCCCAGCACAGGGAGGTGTCAGCCCACAGCACACCCCACACAGCCCAGTCCTGCCCCAGGTCACCCAGGGACGATTCAAAGGCCTCCAGCCCTGGGAGATGGGAGAAGGACAGTGGAGGTGGGAGTGCAGGGCTTTCCTGCCAGGATGCTCCAGCAGAGCTCAGTCCCATCAGTCTGGGGGGAGTCACAAACCCAGCAGGAGCTGGGATGGGAAGGGCTTGGAGGGGGAAAACTGGGGGGGAAAGTTGCCTGCTCCACAAACCAGGGGAACAAGGGGAGGTTCTGGCCCAAAAGCCTGGGAGCATTAAACCAGGGATGGCTGGGGAGGGAACAGGCATCTATCTGTGTCCCCCCTGGATCTCAGGGCTGGCTCAGGGAAGCACTCCAGGGCTGACCACACCAAGAACAACCCAAGGAAAGTCATTTTGCAGAAAAGCTTCACTTACTCACTGTTGTTATTCCTTAAATGCACTGGAAAGGAGCACAGCATGACTGTGATTGCTTAACTGCACTTGAACAGAGCACAGTGTGCTCCTCAGATATTCAACAAATTAGCTCTATGCTGGGAGAGTATCAGAAAAAGGCTCCAAAAAAATCACATTTATATTGTATTTACTGTAGGAAATGGAATTTTAAAACACTAAGGGAACTCAGCACCAGTTCTGCATATCCCATTGATCCACCATTTCAATCAATAAACCTTAAACTCTAAAAATATTAAGTCAAGCCATAAAATTCAGAGTTGTTACCCACAAGTGCCACTTGAAAAGTTTTAACCAAGCCTGCTCCTCATCCCCAAAATCCCTGCAGGTACCAGGCTGTGAACCAGAAAAATGAAAAGCCCCAGAAAAGGCCATTCTGTGGTGTGGACAAAGGCAGGGCAGGGTGGGCTGCAGTCCCAGGGTATTGTGCACAGCTGACACTTCCCCCCGAGTGGGTCAGCACAGATGCAAGGCCTGAGCTCAGGGAACTGCAGCAGCATCTGGGCACAGGGGAGCAAATGCCACCTCCCCAAAGCCCTCCCTCCCTGCACAGGGCAGGGAGAAAACTCTGATCCCAGAAGCAAAGATGTGTCACATTGACAGTTTTCTTTTTTAAAGGAGCTGCAGCAGTCACAAGGCCTTTGGAAGGATAAGGCACCCCAATGCCCATGGATTTCTCCCCAGGCTGGCTCCCTGGCACTGCTACACATTCCCTGCCCAGCACCAGCACAGGAATTGCTCTGACAGGACCTGACAGAGCACCAGGCTCTTGTCCAACCCAAAGAGCAGGAATTTCAACCAACCACCACCACCATTCATCTTATTTTCTGTTCAGTTCTGTCTTCCCCAACCTCTCCAGAGCCTCCTGTTTCCGAGGGGGACACAAAGCACCCCTGTGGCTGTGGAGGGACACGAGGATACTCCACCCCCTTTCCGAGGAAGGGCTCTCACTGCCATCACCCCAGGGAATTCCAGCCAACACACAGACAGAGAAGGGGCTCAACACAAACCCAGCCCCACGAATTAAGTGTTTAAGACACACCCTCCAAACGGAAGGGGCTCATAACATCCCTGCTGCAGACACTGAGCACAGCCCCCAGCACTAACTCCTGCTGCCCCTCCAGCTCGGCATGGCTCCCAAGGAAGGAGCAGCTCCAACGTGTAATTGATGCAGAAACCCGTGGGGGTGTTTGGAAACCCGTCCAGAGAATTCAAACACAACTCCAGGAAAGAGATGCTTCCATCAGTTCTTGAATATTCATTATGCACCCAGGAGAAAATACCCGTTCAAGAGCAGTGAGCACCTACAAGATGGTTCCATCCAGGCCTGGGCACTGGCTTGGATCATTGGAAAGGCCACGTGGGTTCCCAAAGCTATAAAAAGCAACACAAAAGCAATTTTGTGCTGGCACCTGGAAAGCCTTTGTTAAAATGCTTCCCAGAACAAAACCATCCTTTTTCCTGTTGTTCCCTGCAGTGTCTGTAAAGACACAGAAATAATCAGTGATCCTTTCCCAGCGACACAGAGGTGAGACATCCCCAGACAACACGTCCTCATTGCCTTCCACACGTCAGAAATGGCTTTCCCAGGCCCTTCCCTGCAATCCAACAGAGAAATATGGACATGGCACATCTGCACACCCCCCCCCAAACAGCTGAATATTTACAGCCAACATCTCCTGAAAGCTGCAGCAAAACCTCATTTTCAGCAGACACACACATCAATTATTCTGAGAGTACTTAACAGGAAAATCCTCTCAAGTCAATACAACAAAAGCAATCACTTGAGACTCGGAGAGGAATTTAAATTGGCAAGGTTTGAAAGCAGCACCTTGGAATTGCACATTGAGATGTTGATGGCACCTTTTGTTTACCAAACTAAAAATTAATTCTGATGGCAAAACTCTCCCTGTTAAGTCCAAAACCACTGAAAAGCCACTGGTCTACAGCAGGAGAACGGGCACATGAAAACCCACATGTCCAAATAAAAACATGTTCTACAGTTCAGAGATAAACAGCTTGTAACCACAAAGAGTGGGAGCCAGAGGCAGGTCCCAGCTTTGCATAATTTGGCACCAAACAAGAACGATTTTATGTCTTCCAGATTCCTTCTGCTGCACCAACGGCAGCTGTGGGTCTGTTCCAGCACAGGGGAAGCCTCTGCAGCCCCTCAGCAGCTGCACCCGAGGGAATCAGCACTGGCCTCTCTCAAACAATTTTCTCTTCCCCATTTCTTAATGTACCTCGAGATGGAGAAGCTGCTGCAGCTTCCAGCACCCAAATCATCAAGGCCAAGCAGGGCTTCAACAGCCACAGAATCATGGAATGGTTTGGGATGGAAGGGACCTCAGAGAGCATCCCACCCTGCCCTGGGCAGGGACACCTCCCACTGTCCCAGGGGGCTCCAACCTGGTCTTGGACACTCCCAGGGATGGGGCAGCCACAGCTTCTCTGGGCACCCTGTGCCAGGGCCTGCCCACCCTCCCAGGGAACGATTCCTTCCCACTATCCCATCTCTCCTGCCCTCTGGCAGTAAGAGGCCATTCCCTGCGTCCTGTCCCTCCATCCCTTGTCCCCAGTCCCTCTCCAGCTCTCCTGGAGCCCCTTTAGGCCCTGGAAGGGGCTCCAAGGTCTCCCCAAAGCCTCTTCTTCCCCAGCTGAACATTCCCAGCCTGGCTCCATGGCCTCCACTGGACTCCCTTCAGCAGCTCCAGGTCCTTGTGCTGTTTTTCCCCAGGGCTGGAGGCAGGACTTTAGCTGGGGCCTCACCTGAGGGGCAGAGGGGCAGAATCCCCCCTCCCCTGCTGCCCAGGCTGGGGGATCAGCCCAGGGCGGGGGGGGGGGGGGGGGGTTCTGGGCTGCCAGTACACGTTACTGGGTCACATTCAGCTTCTCATCAACAAACATCCCCCGGGTCCTTCCCAGCCCACTCTCCCCCAGGCTGTGCTTGTGCTTGCCATTGCAGCACCTTGTGCTTTTGCCCTTGTTGAGCTGCAGGAGGTTCCCCCCAGACCCACCTGTGCAGGTCCCTCTGGGTGCCCCACCCCTTCCCTCCAGCTCAGGAGCACACCAGGGAACAAGGAAATACCCTGGTGGGGCAGAGTGCTCATCATTTCACATCCAGCCTGTCATTTATACACCACTACAAACTTCCAGGCTTTCTGTCTCCTTTAATTTCTTAAAATGGTGTCTGCTTTGACACAAGATTGTTTCTAAACCAAAGCACCACTCAGGAGCAGGTTAACTGGCTTCCAACTCATTCCCCAGTGGACACAGAAGCCCCACAAAGGGGGAGCAGTGCTGTGTCTGCACACAGCAACCCAACCTCTCTCCAAGTGCCCAACACAGCCTCAGCCCAGCAGGAATCCCAGGGAAATCCTCACCCAACACGGGGGCAGAAAGGACAAAACCACAGACTGAGGGTGTGAGACACAGGAAGGGCACATGTGGATAAAGGGATCCCAGAGATGTTTGTCTCTGTCACAGGCAGGAGGCTGCTCTGGGCTCCTCTGGAAAGCCCTCCTGGCACAAACGTGGACGATTCAAGAGGCACAAAGTTGTAACAACACAAAGGGGAAATGCCCCACGAGAGGGGAATCCAGAGATGAGGCTGTGAAGGGTCTCGGGAGAAGCCAAACCTGAGCAAAAATGCTACACATGCCCTCAGATAAGGAGGGGGAGGGTGGAGTAACGTGTGCTTTGACATAACAAAAAACAACAATTCAGAGCTGAAAATAAAATCTAGAAGCAAAATAAAGTGGCCAAAGTACCAGGACAAACTACAGAGGAAATTGTCTTCAAGAGACAGACACTGCAGCCAACCATGAACTGCTGGACTCAGAACTGGGTCACAGGATGGCAGCTGAAGGTTAAGGGACACCTGGCTGTTGAAATGGCATCCTGAGATTAACTTTGGGGACAAAATCTGCCAACCCCTGCCCACAGAGCTGTGTGAAGGCACCAAGCATGAAGGAGCAGAGCCTCTGCCAGCTGAGGAAGTGCTGCCCAAGAAGTGCAGGGGTGCTTTTTTCTGCATGAAGCCCTGCAGCTCTGCCCCCCCAGCTGTGGGTGGCTGGGGGCTGCTGGGGAGGGGGGGTTGTTCCAGGTTTGACTCAGAAGGAGCTGAGGGAGCTCAGACATGGGGCTGTAGAATGAAGCTTTTCCTTCCCCATCCACTCAGCAAAGGAGAATGTCAGCTGAGGAGTGACAACACAGTGAGGAAAGGCTGCACCAGGGCAGGAGAGAAGGTTTCTATAAATGAACTCCCCACCTGAGTCCCAGAAATCCACCCTGAAGTTCAGACCCTCCTGTGATCTTGTAAAACTGGGACCAATACTTCCTGATCTGCTTTATAACACAGTTTCCCTCAGCCTTCTCCTCCCCTCCCTGCTCACATGGAGAGGGAAAAAAAACCTCAGTCACAGCTCTGCTGCTCCAGCTCTGCCCAACTGAGAGGTCAGAACGTCCTGCCAAGAAGGCAAGAGCCACATCCCTCCTGTGCTGGGCCCACACCACAAGGAAACCCCCAACCTACTGACAAATGAGGCTCTCTAAACACTACTAATAGCTTTTTAAAATCTCAGATTAATTCTGCCATCAGAAAAGGCTGCCTGACAGCTCCCAGCTACTCCTGCCAAAGGCAAATTCACACCCCAGGACCTTGGATCAGCTGGCAGCTCAGTGTAACACATTTTGCAGAGATTCCAACCCTCCTTCCCCCACATGAAGTTCTTCCTCTCCCAATTAGAGAAGGCAGGCAAGAGAAAAGGCCCCTTGCAGTGCAGAGAGGAGCCCCCAGCCCCCAGTGCAGCTGCAGGACAGGGGAAAGGGCTGCAGCAGGGCAGGGCAGTGGAGCTGCAGCCCCAGCACACACTGGTTAAGGAGCAGCTGCCCAGTAAAGCTGCTTGGGAACAGAACTCAGCCCTGACATTCTGCCAGTTGCAAAGCACAACCCCCTGCCAGCAGCACTGGGAGCTGCAGGGGGATGTGCTGGGTCAGCCTTTGTGGGGGGGAAAAACCCACCTCTTTGCTCGGAATGGCCAAGCTCCAGCCTGGCCAGGCTTCCCCAGAGGTGGGAAAAGCAGCCTGGGGGGAGGGATGTTGTACAACAATAAAGATCCCAGAGACACAACAGCCTGGGCTCCGTCTGGCTAATGATGGCAGCAAGTGCAGGAAGAGGAAATCACTGCACACACAGACACATATGGCTGATAATATTTCTGCTAAAACAATGGAAAGGAGAGAGAAGTGCAGCAAGAAAACGTTTTCTCAACATCTGGGAATAAAGTGGGAGCTCCACTGGGTATCAGCAATATAGAGACATCCACGCTGTTTGTTCTTTGGGTTTGCACAGCCAATCTAAAGAGTAAAATCATTGCAAACAGACACACAAAAAAAGCACTAAAATGTGTATTTACTTATTGCAGCAGCCTCCTGTGTTCACACAGCCTCTGTTAATGTCTCTCAAAAATTCTGCTGGCACAATCCACAGCTATTGTTCACAATTCCTCCAAGGTAAACTGGTTCCCCTTTGTGTCTGACTGTCAGTCAGGGGGACAGAGGGACAGGCAAGTGACAGACAAGCTCCACAGTCCCTGACCCCAAGGACTGAGCTTGTCAGCATCCCACTCAAAAATAACTCAAAAAAAATGGGAAAGCTGGGATTTATTGGGCTGAGCCACTCAGCAGGTTTCACTTGCCACAGGAGAAGGAAGGTCAGGGACAGTGCCCCACCTCCCTGCCCAAGGCTCCCAGAGGAAGGGCTGTGCCACTCTGAAGGGCCACGGGGCAGCTCAAGGCCTTTCTCTGAGCTGCCCTCAGGTTCAGCACCTGCAAAACACAGAATCTGGGGCTTTCCCTCCAGTTTCTCTGAGGTTTGAGAGCTCAGGGCAAAAAGGGAAGAGGATCAGTGCCTTTGGTGCAGCCTCTCGAGCTCCAGAGCTCCCAACAGTGAGACCATCCCCTAAGAAATGCCCCCAAGCAATTCATCAGCTCACCCTGAGACCCTGCCCTGCAATCCCAGCTCCCAGCCCACCCCCAGCCCCTGACCACAGTGGTGGCAGAGCCCAGACCCTGCTCCCCTCCCTCCACCCCTCCATCCTCAGGGGCACAGGACATCCCTACACCCCCAGTGTCCCACAGGGTTCCCCAGTTCCACGGGAGCATCTCCCCAGGACTACAGGGGGGAAGCCCCCCCTTTTCCTGCACCCCAGACCCTCCATCCCTCCTTCCTCAGCCCATTCAGGCCCTTCCTTCCTGAGCAGCTTTCCCTCCAGTGCTGGGTGTTTCCATTCCTGTCCCCCCTGATCTCCCTCCAGCCCGGCACAGGGGATGGCACAACAGCTCTCCAGCCTTTAATCCACTTTTCTCCAGCCCATCAGAAGCTCAGAAACCCAAGGATCACCTCTTCTGACCCCGCACTGAGCTCTCCCCGGCCCACAGGGCTCCTGCCCACCCAGAATCTTTTGGGTGGCTGATGACAAGAATGAGAACTCTGAAAAGCTTTTTTTTCCCATCCAGAGACTCCCATGAGCCACAGTCCCAACCCCAGGGCACCTGCCTTCCTCTGACCCCACACTCTCTGCTCCTCACCTTGTGTTTCTCTCCCTTTCTCTCTGAGATCACAAGGAGAACAAAATCCCAGATTTGCCCCCAGCCCTGGCTCAGGGCTGCCCCTCCCACGACAGAAAATCCCCTGCTGAAGAACCAAAGCTGAGGGAAAGGGGCACTCCTGGCCCTGCCACAAACCCTGCCACGAGGGAGCTGCAGCCAAACTGGGGACCTGCCCCAACAGGGACTCCGAGTTTGGCTGTATTTCGACAGCAGTTTTCTGGGGGCACAGACAGGTGTACGTGCACCTCCAGTCACTGCCCTGCATCTCCTTTATTCCATACCCCTGTTCTATCCCAAGGGACTCCCCTCCAAATATAGACAAAAAAAGTCAGAGAGTCTTCCCTGAAAATGACTTTGAACCCTGTTTTTTATTCTTCATCATCCCAAAGCCTTCCTTTCATAACAACCATTGCATTCTGATCCTGCCCTCAGCTCCCTGCTTTCACCTCTGACAAACCTCAAACTGCTCTTCCCAGGAGACAGATCCCACTTTTCTCTCAAAGGAAGCTTTAACACACAAAATAAAAGCTCTGCTTTCTCCCTGGCACATTTCCAGGGAGAGAAGAACAGAGCAGTGACCCTTCCATAAAAACCAGCCCCACCTTGTTATTTTTCACTCTGCTCTGTGGAACACACAATAAAAGCCTCAGATCTGGCCCAGATAAATCCCAATTGAGAACAGTGCCCTTCCTTAAAGCCCAGGGCACACTGGGTTATTGTCTCCAAGATTTTGGGAGGGTTAATGGAGCCCTTTTCCCTCCCTCCCATCCCCACTGGGCCCAGAGCCACCTCACAGTCACAGGCTTTGCCACTCCAGGTATTTCTCTTGCTCCACAAAGGAACAAGGACATGACTCCAGAGCTCACCAGTCCCCTTCTTTAGGTTCCACATTTCTCCCCTCCCAAATATTAGGACAAACATGCTCTGAAGCCCGAGACGTGCCTCTCTCCACCCCCTGAAACACAAACCTCAGAGCCCATCGAGCCATTTCAGCGTTAATTACACTCATTTCTTCCCTTAAGGGGAAACCAGCCCGCGTTTGGGGCCAAACCCCCATCCCCAGAACACGCCAACACACCGAGATCGACCCCTCGGGTCCTTCTAACACAACTGAACAGGTTTTTGCAGCCTGGATCCGTCCTGGATGTCCCCACGCTCCCAAATTGCAGCAGCACCGCCCTGGGTACGGCCGTGCCCGAGCAGCCCCGTCCTGCCCCATCCTCGCTCCTTTTGTCTCCCCTCCCAGCCCGGAGCCTCTCCCGGGCCGAACTCACACAACAACGGCTCATTGTTCCGCCTTAATGAGGCAACGCTCGTCCGCCCCTTGTTTATTTAAAGCCCCTTTTAAAACCCAGCAGCGGCGGCGTTCGGGAGGCGGAAAACACGGATGTTTGCGGGGAGGGGGGAGAAGGAAGAGGCGTCTTCCACAGACAAGGGGGGCCCGGCAGATGTTCGGGGGGGGTTCCCTGCCCCGGGGGGTTCCTCACCGGGAGGTTCCCGGTGCCGTCCCCGGGGAGGGGCTGCTGCGGTCCCATCTGGGGAGGGTGGTCCCGCCCCTCCCCAGGAAGGGTGTCGGTGGTCCCCTCGCGGCGGGAGGAGCCCCACACACCGCCGGG
>VXBA01001600.1:462-71035 GCA_013399895.1 Serilophus lunatus
TGCTGAGAGAGCTGGCAAATGTGCTTGCTATGCCTCTTTCAATCATCTATCAACAGTCTTGGCTTACTGGAGAGGTTCCAGACTGGAAGTTGGCTAATGTGGCACCTATCTATAAGAAGGGCAAGAAGAAGGATGTGTGGAATTATAGACCTGTCAGCCTGACCTCAGTACCAGGGAAAATTACAGAGTGAATCATCTCAAGGGAAATTATGCTGCATCTACAGGATAATAAGGAGATCAGATCTAGTCAGCATAGATTCAAGAGGGGAAGATCCTGCTTAACCAATCTAGTTTCCTTTTATGATCAGGCAACTCACCTGATCGATGAGGGGAAACTTGTGGATGTAGCATACCCAGATTTTAGTAAAGCCTTTGACACTGTCTCCCATAGTAAACTCCTGATGAAACTGGTGGATTGTGGCTTAGACAGGTTTACTCTGTCCTGGGTTAAGAATTGGCTGGATGGCCAATGGCATCCTGGCCTGCATCAAGATTAGTGTTGCCAGTAGTACTAGGCAAGTTATTCTTCCTTTGTACTTGACTCTGGTTAGGCCACAGCTCGAGTACTGTGTCCCGTTGTGGGCCCCTCAGTTTAAGAAAGATGTTGAGTTGCTGGAATGTGTCCAGAGAAGGGCAACGAGGATGGTGAAGGGACTGGAGCACAAGCTCTATGAGAAGCAGCTGAGAGAGCTGAGGTTGTTCAGTCTGGAGAAGAGGAGGCTCAGGAGTGACCTTATTGCTGTCTGCAACTACCTGAAAGGAGGTTGTAGTTAGGGGGTTGGTGTCTTCTCTCAGATTCCCAGTGACAGGACAAAAGGACACAGTCTTAGGCTGTGTCAGGGGAGGTTTAGGTTGGATATTAGAAACTTTTTCACAGAAAGAGTGATTTCCCATTGGAATGGGTGTCCCAGGGAGGTGGTGGAGTCATTGTTCCTGGATGTGTTTAAGAACAGGTTGGATGATGAACTTAGTGACATGGTCTATATGGTTTAGGTGGTTTAGATGATAGATTGGTGTAGGATAGGCTGTTAAGTTAGGTAAAAGGTTGGACTTGATGATCTCTATGGTCTTTTCCAACCTTGTTAATTCTGTGCACTTCTGTGTAAACATAGTATGATTAGTTACATTATAGTTCTTTTAGACAGCAACTTCTTATACAGCAGGTTAGCCACTGTGAATCCTGTGGCTGCTGATCTTTTGCAAGTGACTCAATAATATTTTGACTGTGGTTCACATCATGGCAAGTAGCAGATTTTCAGAAAACACTACATCATCTGGTAGAAGTTTCATCTGTGTGAAAGCTTATTAGAACCTTGCTGATAGGAAACATGAATTAGAGTAAAAATTGATGATTTGACAAAATATTCCTATATAGGTTTATTAATTTTGTCCTTGGACTTCTCTCTTGCAATATCAAAGTTTTCTTTTAGTGGATTCTACAGGGCTCATCCACCATGGAATTTAGTGATTATCACACCTAACATGACTAGCATGTTTCTTTTGCAAGAACGAATGGACAGATGAGGCATTTGTAGTTTCAATTTATACTGCAGCTATCACCACTAGAGAGTGGGGAGAAACTTTTTATGCATTCATACTTACAAGAAATGAATGGGAAATTGTGATCAAGGATCATGTTTATCACTCGTCTTTTATGTTCTTGATCAGTATATAACTTGTCAAAGAGATATACCCTTCCTTCCTTGATCTGAAATAGGTAACATCATCTAGGGTAAAGATAGTGTGATGCATTCCACTGTGAATGTAATAGTTCTTATATCATGAAGCTTATAGGGTTTTATGGTTTCCAGGAAGGGTACCCAAATGGTGTCTCCAGCCATATGTGGCCTGCTAGACTAATTTGTCCATCCTCTCTATTCTGTTTCTGGCTTCTCCCTTTCTCAGGAGCCTCTCCAAAGCTGGCATGGAGTATGCTGTAGTCTTGAATTGTTCTGGCAGGAACAACCTGTTCCTGGCTAGTCTTTTTCCCATGAGCCCTTCATGAATGGGCCAAGACTTAGCTCTGTAAATGTGCTATAAAATTAACGCTTAAAATCTGGATCTGCTGCTCATGTACAGATCAGGTATGTGCTGTAGTACAGAGAATTTGATCAGGCTAAAGCTAAATGCTGCCACAAAAAAGTACCAGGAGTACTTAAGTATTTAAAAAGTAAAATTCTAATGTGGCATTTGAAATTTTCAAAATTATTTAAGATTTAATTATTGTCAGTTCTTAAGAAATGAGATACAATATCATCAAGTTCAGTAACATTAAAAATGCAAGTAATGATGATTTAAAACAACTGAATAAACAGTAAAAATTTAATTTGGAATAAAAAAATTAATTTTTATGAAACTTTATGACCTATTGTCTTGTTAACGTTTTCTTGCAAAAATTCCACGTTTATAATCCAAACTTTTGAAGGAATCTTTCTCAATCTTGAAAATACCCATATTATACAGGAACTTTATCATACCAAGGCATCATTTAAATCAAGAGAAAAGATCTTGACTTTTTTCTGGTACTTTTGCATTATTATCACAGTTTAAAAAAAAATCTTTCTAACCACCATTTGGGGATTCATAAGGCTTTATATTTTTGGTATAAGGGCAGTCTTAAAGTTATTTCTCAGTTACAGTACCAATGTTTACAGTAGTATGCTTTGGCTTTTACCTTCTGAAGCGTAAGGGCATTAAGATGTGGGCAATTTCAAATAGGTCCTTCACGCAGTAGTGTAACGACTAGTTGGCTGTCTGTTTTACAGAGGTCAATACATTATGAGAAGAAATTATACTTAAAATGGATATATAAAAATTAATAATAAACATAAATAAGTTTAGGTTTAGAACACTTAAGGTGTTATTTGTACTGATGGTGTGTTCTATATTTAAAACACCCTTGGTCCTCCAGCCACTGTGCTGAATTCTAGTTCACAAAAAATCTTCAGTAAAGAACCTTGAGGTCTTGGGGGGGGGAAAAAAGGGAGAAAATTAACCTTCAGCTCTAAATGCTGGGTTGTTTTGTTTGGGGCTTTTTCTGATTGTTTTGTTGGGATTTTTTCTCTTTTTTTTTTTTTTCTCCCTAAAGATTTATTAATCTCGGAGTTTTTGTGGTCTAAACTATTACCATAGTTTTGTTGAGGAGCTCATTCTGTTATTCATTCATCTAGCTTTTTGGAGACCTGCTAAAGGGGTTGATTGATCTTAAAGTGATCAAATATTAGTAAAAGTCTTATGGTAGGTCTTAAAGTAAATGAAACTCATTACCTGCCAATATGAAAAAAAAATCAAGTTCTATATTTCATTAATAATTTTTCCCACTTTCAAGTAATGATGCCTATAAAAGATGCAATGTATTGACAATTTCATAAAATATTCAGAAGTCTACCTAAATGTCTAACATAGTGTCCTGGTTTCAGCTGGGATAGAGTTAATTTTCTTCCTAGTAACTGGTACATTGCAGTGTTTTGGATTTATTATGAGAATGTTGATAACAGTCTGATGTTTTAGTTATTTCTAAGTGGTGCTTATTCTAAGTCAAGGACTGTGCAGTTTCCCCTGCTCTGCCACTGAGCAGGTGCACAAGACACTGGGAGGGAGTACAGCCAGGAGAGCCGACCTGAACAAGCCAAAGGGATATTCCATGACACAGAATGTCCTTCTCAGTGTATAAATGGAGGAGAAGTTGGCTGGCAGGGGCCGATCACTGTGGGGGGACTGGCTGGGCATCAGTCCAAGATGTTTTATTCCTCTATCCTCTCTCCATTACTATTATTATTGTATTTGACTTTGTTTCAATTATCAAGTTGTTCTTATCTCAACCCTTGAGTTTTACTTTTATTTTTATCTGATCTTTCTCCCTGTTGTACAGAAGGGACAGAGGAGGGGAGTGGCTGTGTGGTATTCTCTTGCTGGCTGGGGTTAAAACACAACACATAGTTCGGATCCTAAAAGTTAGGCTGGATTCTGAAGTAACAGAAAAAAAAAAGTTTTAAAAAGGTGAAAATGTAAATTTTATAAAAGAGCATCAATACAAACATTGATCTCCTGTCTCTTTATATCCTAATAATTGCTGAGGAAAAAGTGTCTTGCCATTTGGATTACAGCTTTCATGGGCATGCTGTAATCACTGTAACAGGGTAATGACTTAATCTCCCTAAGGAGTTATCCCATTGTATTTTTCTGAGAGATGCTAGGGATTTACCCACATGGCATACACCATGAAATTCAAATTGAGCAATGGAAGAGATGTGATTCAATTCTCTACTACTTTCTACTAAATACAATTCCCAGAACAACAGTACGTGCAAAGCAAGAAGTAAGATAATATCACAATTTGACTGCAGTTATGTGCTTCCTGCTAGAATGCTTGGATACCATTTGGATGAAAAAAGAACTGAGTGTGAATTGCATGTTGAATTCTTCACTTGGATCCAAATGAAAAGTAGAAATAAATGGTGGGAAACGAATGGATCATTTTCTCACATCTCAGACACTGCCTAGGTTTTCTGTGCTCTTGTCCTTTCTCATATGCCTATTTCAATTTTTTTTTTATGCTGTTGTAATACAAACTACACTTTTTAGTTATGGCTCCAAAAGCTTTTGTGTTTATGACGTTTTCTTAGTCCCGTCCTGTAGCTCTGTCTCTCTCTCTGTCTCTGCCAGACCTTACACTAATTCCATCTCTTTATTGCTTAGCATTTTAATCCTTAATGCAAGATTTGAGCAATGCTAGGAACCTCTTATGATATTTTGTTGATGATGGGAAACATTATTTGTGAGGACATAGGAGAACTAAAGAAGCTAAAGATAGTATTAATATTGAAACCAAGGTAAAATTTTAAGCAAATGTGAATGGTTTAAACAGATTCATGGAGACCACTCTAGAAAATATGTTTGTGTCATGACCCACAGATATGAGAGTGAATGGAAAAAATTAAAGTTGGCGATATGATAGGACTGGAAAATAAAAGCATATGAATCGGGGACTGGACATGTGTCACCCTTATTTTATAATCTGTAAGTGGAGATCCAAATTTTGTAATAACTGGTATAACTTGTTTGAAAAATACCTGTAGTCTTTTAGGAGTTCAATATATTTTAATGAAAATGGTGAGATGTCTGGGAAAATGGCCTTTGCACAGTTAGAAGAGTTAAATAAAAGATACTTGTTTTGTCTTTGCTAAGTAACAGGCAGAGCATCGATTGGATGGAAGATAATGCATTTTTGAGTAATTAAGTACCATATATATGCAAGCAAGAGCATAGAATAATCACATCTTTCAGAACTAATGAATAGCTGAACAGTACAATGTGATGAGAAAAATAAAACTGATATCCAGAAACAGATGGGGAATAAATAAAAAAAGAAAATAATGCAGGGCCTAGCAGGCAGAACTTTTAAATAAAGGTAAAAATAATGTGTATCACTAGCCAAGAAAGACTCTGTAACTGTCTAATGAAAGGAGACAGAATTATGACTGGGATGATTGTCTGTGGTATCTAGATTGAGGAAATAGAAATTGAGCGATGTAAAAGCAGAAATTGAGTATTGGGAAAACTGCAGTGTTTTTACCCAGAGAAAAACCTCCAAATTTGGTTACGGAATCTTTACTTTGAAATGGACTTTAGCTGTCAAAGGTCAGTATGTAAGGAGAGGGAATTCAGAGCTGATCACTTAAGTGCCTGAGACACTACAGAAAGAAGCTTTGAGAAATTGCTTATAGGTATTATCTTCTTTGGCTAAACAGTGAAATGAAACAGGTATGCCATTCCCAATTCATAGAAATGCAATAAATCTTGGTGAAAATGTTAAAAAATAACAGATTTTATTCACCTTTCCTGCAATTTACCAAACCTTTACCAAATTCCTATTCATTTTTATGCTTTTAAAAACTTTAATTGCATGATCCCTCTTCTTTGTTGAGGTGTAGTTGATATTTTAGGTGTCATAAATCGGTGTGAATAAAAGTTTCAGTGCTTGCCCTCTTCTATATTACAAATGTTGACATGAAAAAAATTAATACAAATGTTATACTGAAACTTGGCTTTGTACCTTTGAGTAATTGTGGAAGTTTTATGCTCAGATATAAAATTTATATTTTTTTTCCCTTCACAAAATTTGAGGTCTTTTTATTCTTCATCAGTGTCTATAAGTATCTGAAGGGTGGGTGTCAAAAGGATGAAGTTGGGCTTTGCTTGGTGGTGCCCAGCAATACAGGAAGTTCCACTTGAACATGACGACGAACTTCATTGTGTGGATGACGAAGCTCTGACATAGGTTGCTCAGAAAGGATGTGGAGTCTCCCTCACTAGAGATGTTCAAGAACTGTCTGGATGCAATCCTGTGCAATATGCTCTAAGATGACCCTGCTTGAGCAGGAAGGTTGGACAAGATGACCTCACTGTGATGTATTCTATCTTTAACCATTCTGTGATTACTGTCTTTGTCATAACATTTCAGATTTTCCAGGCTATTTTAATTTATCCTTAATAACCATGACACACTGACAAAATACGAATTGAATGACCAAAGCATGTAATAATTTCTAGCATGCCTATTCCAAGCTTTCTGCTTTGTCTGAGTGAAAATGAAATTGTAGATATTAAAAACAAACAAACAAAAAAAAAGCCAAAAAACAAACCCAAACCCAAACCAAACAGCAAAAAATGTGCTCCAAAGGCTTCTTTGGAAAACTCAGGACCCCTAGTTACACATCAACAAACTGATCTAAACTGTATATCTGGTAAAGTGCAGTTTAAAAAAAATAAATTAATGTCTCTTTCTAAATTTTGGACATCTGAGTTCTATTCTACTGTTGCCAGTGTGCTTTCAGCTGTGCCAAAAGTGAGTATATCTGTTTTTCCTCTGTAACATCAAAATGAAGACATTTATCATTAAGATTTATCATGGTACAGGCAGCCAGATGGTTTGATATTTTAAAGGTGAACTGTTTCTGTCTTGTTTAGCTCATGTGATCTTTTAGTTAAAGAAAATTGTATCAGCTGCACACTGTAAAGGGTTCCTCCCCCTCCCCCCCAACTTTCTTTTTTAGTAATGCAAAAAATATTAATGTAATAGCTGATGTGGCATAGATTGTAATTTTAGAAAGGAGACCATGTCATAAGCAATTCTACTGATTGCATTGCAATTATAATTTGACCTCCTGTTGCTCTACATTGAAGCAGCATTCATTTCAGACACATGCTGATAAACAACGTGCACAATAAATGACCCTTCAGAACGGGCAATTGCAAGACTCAAGTTTGGAATTTTTGCTCATACCAAAGGTATTTTTTTTGCCAAGTCTGTAGCATTAGGCCAGAAGGAATGCATTTCATTGCACAGAGACCAGACTTACTGGGAACAGAGCCTTGTGAGCTTTGAAATGCTTTCATTCAAACTACATTTGGATTTCACGTCATTATTGATTATGATATTGACTAGCCAGTGAAAGGCACTGAGGAGACAAATGAAAGTCTAGACTCCTGTCCATATTTTTTACTAAAGGTAGAAGAATCTTCAGCTGTATGTGTTTTGGTACTTACTGTTAATAAAGATGGGAGTGCTTATTTATTCCTGAATTGTAAATCAGGCTGGAAATATGAAGATAAGACTGTTTTCCATGAAATGTATAACACTTCCTGGTTTTTGTCAAAGTGAAATTATCCTGGCAGTATCTTAGCCGATACCATTTTGGTACTTTGGATTCTGATCTTTGCATGACTAAACAATGCAGAGTAAAAGACGAGAAGCAGGTATTTCTTCCCTTGCGTCTGTAGTACTTAAGCAAATTTTCAGAGTATATCCAGGATGCAAAAAGGAACTGAGGCGTGGTTTACAATGACAGGTAATATCTTTTATCAGAGCAACTGATGTTTAAACGTTTTTGGGTCTTCTTCAGGTCTTTAGTAAGGCCACAGAATATACCTGTTTCATCATCTGAGAAAAATGAATAAAACAGGCAAAGTCTGGGGGGAACAGCAAAACTGAAGAAGACCATATGTGCCCAAAAGCTTGCCCATCTCTTTTCTCTCCATTAGTGGCTAAGATAAAAGGTGTTACCTCCTGCTACAAGTGATATCATGCCTAGATCCTTGCAGTCACATCCACAATTGCATTACTGTTAGAATGGGCAATGGTGATATTTAAGTGAAAGATCAAATCTGGTTGCTTCTGCCTGCTCTTCCTCCTCCTCCCCTTAATTCTACCTGATTCATTGTTCCATATTTTTCAATGCTTATTCTAGTGTGCTCAATACTCTTGATGTACACTACAATTTAGCAGCCTTGCAACATCTCTGATGTACTTCACACTGAAAACAGAACTGTCGACTCTGTTGACTGGAGTGGCTCTTTGAATATCATGGTCCCAAATTACAAATTAAGGAAAGGAAATGTGAAGTTCTAACTGATGTCTAAAATGAGCTGTACATGTTCTGAGGATATTGATCCTTCCTTTTTGATATCTAACAAATGGTGAAAATAATCTGGCAGCAGACAAATATGCAGTGTTTTTATGCACTTTTGTACTATTTGTCTTTAGATTTGAGACTGTGTTTTTCAATTAAAAGCAGTATTATTTCTATTAAAGAAAATAAAAAGGGCATGGTAAAAGTATTAGTTTAATGATTCTGTTATCATAAAAATCACCTGACAGTATGGAAGGATAGTATCAAACTTCTCTTTTTCCTGCCACCACCTCTGCTTAAAAAGCAAATCAATAGCAGATGGATACATTCTGAAGTTGTCACTCTCCTGTCAGTGTCTCTAGTCTTGGTTACCTTCGAAGATAACTGTGTTCACATATCAATTTTAGGCCTAAAACTTTTGAGCAGTAGCCTTTTTCACTTACTGTCTTATGCTTTGTGAAGCAGTTGAAGTCTGCGGGATTTTTCCTTCTCACTCTTGCGTTTCTGGGTTCTCTCAGTTGGAAGCTTTTGCTATATAAGGTTTAACTGCATTCAGGTTTGGGTTTATATCTGTTCTAGTCATATAACACTTGGTTTCTTTTAAGAATAGTTCACTTGTAATTAGAATACTGTTTCATTAAATGCAAATCAAAAAATAACAATCTCTTTGATAGTATTTGTCCAGTTGCAGCTCCACAGTCTTCAAAATTATTTGTTCACTCAAGCCTCACTGTTTCTTTTTTTATGATTTCAAAAGAAATTTGTCTCAAAAAACTGATTCTAGTCTGTGAGATTGCAAAATTACACACAATTTTAGTCTGTATTTTACACAGTTGCTGGAAATTAAATGCATTCCTAATCAAAATGATTTAATAGTTCTCCAAACTACTTAGGCCTTCCTATAAATTCTGTGGTCTTGGAGAGTGAAGTTAGATGTACGTAAAATCTTTTGCTGGATCAGAACCAGCATGAGATTGGTTATTCAGAAAAAAGTGTATTCCTTTTTTTGGAACAAATATGGAACACATGACAATGTATTCCTATAGATTGACTGTGTATCTTAAGTCAGAGCTTCCTTACCTTAGTATTCAAGTACCATTTTTTTTTTTTCCTCAGAAGGGTTATTTTATTGACACTTCAATACCATTTACGTGTGTTAAATGTCATGGGCTATCTGTTGGCTATCAATCCTATTTCTTTTAGGCGGATCAGAGCATGTACTGACTTGGAAAGGACACATCAGTGCCATTGAGTCCAACTCTTGGCTCTGTGCAGGACTAAGACTCACATTGTGTGCTTGAGAGCGTTGTTCAAACATTGCTTGAACTCTGTCAGGCTTGATGCCGTGACCGCTTCCCTGGAGAGCCTGTTCCAGTGCCCAGCCACTCTCTGGGTAAAAAAACTCTTTTCCTGTTATTTATCCATGACTCAGTTTCATGCTGTTTCCTCAAGTCCTGTCACTAGCCACAAGAGTGAGGATGATGCTCAGATAATTTATGCTTAGGACTGGGGTCTTAATTCCACATTTGCAAAAAAATCCAGCAGAAGTTTTGCAGGTTTTTACATCTGCTTCCTGTTAAGAATAATTGGAAAACTTTCAGCATTGTTAAGATGGAATACTATGGAGCACAGTACTGAAAAATCTTTAAAGTGTATGCTCCATCCTGTCTATTATTTTAATATTTGTGTTTCCTTTCTGACATTAGTTTTTTAACAGGAATAGTGTCAAGTTTTATATGGAAAAGTCTTTCATGTAGAAAAGAATGACAGAATCTTAATCCTAATTTTAGTAATTTAAGGCCCTGTTCTGTGCAATCTTGCAGCTCCCTATGTAGTTTCTAAAATTTGTGATGACTGCTGATTTCAATAACTGTTATGTATTAATAGTATTTAGAAATCAGAGAATGTATTATACACAATTCATCTTGTGATGGTAGCGTATCAGAGCAAGGATGCAGCAATGCCTCCTGCAGTATATATTAGAGGTGAATTTGGTATGCAAATATTAATTAGGAATATCATGCTAGATGATGATATCAGGTGTGCATGTATTTATATTTTTTTAAGAAATTATTAAGTGATATTTTATATCCAAGTTTCTCTTCATTATTCCTTTGTGGCAACTTGTATCACTATGTGTGTGTATAAATAAAAGAAAGATGGAAAATAAGTTAGAAGAGATGGAAAACTAATGATTCAAGAAATCACATAGCATCAGATAATTCTATTTCGAAATCACAGCAGTAGCACCCAGAGGCATAAACTCCCCAAACTATTAGGAAAAACCCCCTCTGATATATCCAGCGATACGGAAGCCTGAAGGCACTCTTTATTAGTGCCTAATGTTTCCTGAAAGAAACATTTTGCCGACATTAAAAAGTATATACTTGTTTAATTTCCTAACCCACTTTCTTTGACACTTATTTAGTGATGCTTCATCTTTAGTACTTGGCTTTAATGTTTGGTATTGTCTTTACAGCTATGGGTGTTTTAGGATTCTCTAACAGATTGGTACCTGTATTACAGGCAAAAAAATTTTATCCTGTCTTCAAGACTGTCTTTTACCTTCACCTCTCTACACATCTTCTTAAACATTCCCTTCCTATTTGCTGGGCTATATGGCCCTCAATAGAGCAAAGTGAAAGCCTGGGAAACCCCTATGCACCCTTCTCAGCCAAGCTTCTAATATTTGCAGTGGGATTTCTCTTCAGCTGTAGTCCAATGGCATAAAGGTGGGTTAGTTTGTGTTTGGAAAAAATATTCATTCTGTGCCTTTTCCGCTTTTTATCTGCTATTGCATTTATTCGGAAATATGTAGTCTATTTATTTAGAAATGCAGTTGGTCTTGGGAGTCTTAGCTCATAACATTCTATTCATCACCAAGTGAAGAGCTGGAGAAACAAATAACATGGACAGACATTACTGAACTGCTCCTTTTGAAGAATCAGCTGTTATTTTTGATGATTTTTGCCCTCTCAAGCTTTGCCCAAATAAGATTCATAAGTGTAAATTCTCTATAGAGGAAAATATCTCTTCAGAAGTGATACTTGTGCATAAGCAAGACTTAAGTACGATATTCTGCCAGGCTGAACCAAGGATTAGGATCTTACTTTTCAGAAAAGTTTTGTTTGGACTGGGCTAATTATGCAAAAGAAAAAATGTTGGGAAGGGACCAGCATGCAGGTCTGTCATTCTGCTTTCAGTAAAATTTTCATCAAAGAGAGAGTTACATAGGACTTTTTCTTAAAAAGAATAAGATTTATTATCCTGATGTTGAATATGTAAGAATGTCTGGTAACAAGGGAAGAAAGGAAGAACCGCAGGAGAGTGAATACTGAGGGTTTAGAAATTGGCACGAGTTTCTCTTTGTTTCCCATCTGGTTTAAAATGAAGATATCTTAGAAGACAATAGAAATATTCTCCCCTATTTTGTTATTCCTTCATATTATGTCAATTCATTGAAGTGAATTTCGATTGCATGCCCACTATCCCTTGCCCTGCGGAAGATTGAGGGATAAATAGTTGGGTTCTGATAAAGTTTCAGAAAATCAAGCTGATCCTGATGGAGAAGTACAATGCAATTTTTGTGTGGAAAAATCAGGGTAATATATCATTTTAACTTGAGAGGACAACTCACTTCAGTTTAAGATTTTGATTGGCTCATGATTTTTGACAAGCAATGTCACTTCACAAAGATTCAGATAAATGAATTCCAGAACTCAGATCTAGCAGCTGACTCCAAGATCCTGTAACTTTGTGTAGTTATGAATTGTTTTGAACTAGGGGAAAAAAAGGATTGAAATGGTATGGAATTATGTGGTTAACCTTAGCACTTAGGTTTTCTCTGTCTATGCAAGGCCAGTAATTTAAGAAGGTGATCAAAACAGTCAAAAGCCTCAAATTTGGCTTTTTTTTTCATCCTTATAAGAAACCCATCTAATAATGATGGAACCCAACAAATTACGAAATAAAAAGACAACCTAGAAGATTCAGTTTACAGTCTTGTGTTATTTAAGAATGGGATTGCACTTGAAAACTCCTGACTCTGTGGGCAATGGAAATATTGGTGGATGGTTCAGCAAAGGGGGAGATGCATAACTGCATGTTTCTATTAATCTGACGTATTGGAAAGGAGAAAATATCCTTACATGTTTGCCACTGGAGGCTGGATAGGTAGGAAAAAGCAGCTGAATTCCTAGTACACTTGCTTGAAGCTGCTGCAATAATTCTGTGTACCAGTCTTTGGGCTCGCATATGTACCGTATGCATACTTCTTGGTGGTACCTGTTCATTAAAGCTGTCAATTTGTATAGGAAAGTTATTTTACTTGGATGTGGAACAGTACAAGAAATGCTTCTCTTGGCCTTTACTTCCCTTTAAATTTAGACTGAATTTTTTGTGGTCAGTCTGTGACAGGGTAAATAGGTGTATTTTTTGATAACCTGAGGAATAATCCACAAGCAACCTACATATACAGATTTTGGCAACAGGGGGTGTTATCAATTTCATTCCCAATATTTTCTTTTATACTGTTTGTTTAATCACTCTTAAGATCATTTTCTTTTTCTGGCATATCTTTATTTGAATGTTACTACAGTTCCCTACTATTTTGTATAAAGCAAATTTTTGAAATGGGCATATGGCCCCCTGAAGCCATGACAAAATGCATCATGAGAGTCCAAATCCTAAAAGGTTGACAATATTTGCTGGAAAACTTTTTAATAGACTATAGGTCACTAAAACAATGTTTCTATTTTCTGTTTATTTCTTATGGCTTTTGATTTTCCTACCCTTTTCCCAAAACATTATATCCTCATTTAACATTCTCTCTAACAAGCTGTGACTTGGGAAATGGTTTAAAGGGAAGAGTTATTGCCAGAAGGGTTCCAAAAATACAAACTGGTGAAACTATTTGAAGTAATCATCATAGCTTGAAGCTTAGATTTTTTTTCCCCCCCTCTAAAGTGTTTTTGTGAAGGCATTTGCTCTCTTTGAAGTCAATGAATAGTTTTACTATTGACCTTATTAATTAGTCAATTGTTCTGTGTCTTTGTAGTGGAGGTGGCAAAAATACCTTTGTTACTCTTTTTAATAATACCAAAATTAATAAAATGTTCAGTTCGGTTTAGTTGCGACACGTTGTTGACAGGCGGAAATTGGCATTGCTGATTAATATACCAAGTTTTCCTTTTTCTAATAGAAGTATTTAGATTCAAGCTGTAACTCAGACAACAGTTTTATGCTATTGTTGGGTCTTCAAGAGAGGCATGTAAGACACTTAGCTTCCCCCTCCCATACCATTTTAGTCACTTTTCCCTTCAGAATTCTGGATTCCAGAAGGTATGTCCAGCTGGCAGGCAAGTTTTAGGCAAGATTTGACTGAAAACTACTTCCAACTCCTCTTATTGTAAACTGTGTGTTTTTCACAATGATATTTTTAATATCTTTGTGTGAGTGTGATGGGGAGGATAAAGAAAAGTGGGGTATGTTGGAGCAGTGCCACATGGAAATTGTAATTCGGTTCCCTTATGTGCTTGTGCTCTTTGATGGTCTATGAGTCTCAGCTGGACTGAAATCTATTTGTTAGACACATTTCTCTACTTTGCAAGTCAGTATTTTATCAGTAAAGCAGCATAGTACCATTTCAAATCATTGGCAATTAAAATTTAATTAAACAATCTGGGAAATTGCTAAAATTCTTTAAACCAATAGTGAAAACAGTTACAAATAGTGAGACAAAACATTGATTTTTTTTTTTTCCACAATTTTATTTTAGTGTGTCCCCCTCTTTTTACCAAATAAAAATCAAACTCACTCAATCACAAAACACTTTTGTGTCACTAAGTCATTAATCACTAAAGGTGATTTGTTTGCTTCTTTTTCTTGGCATGGAGCACTATATCCTGATGACACTTAAAAAAAAATTTTATACAAAAGAAACATTAGGCGAAATATTGTAAAAATTGGTTGTGCCTTACTCATTTCTTAGATTGCTTTTAGTATTGAAAAGGAGAGAAAAAGATTTTTTTTCTGGGTGTCCTGCTGTACCAGCGAATTGTTTGTTTGGTACTTATAGTGTCTTAGTAGACAAAGTTACAGAAAAGTTTCTTCTGCTGTAAATTAATTTACAAATTTTTTATAACTGGCATCCATTCTCTGACCTCAATAGTATTCCAAGTTTATTTCTTTTTGGCATGTTCTTTTCAACTTCTTAAACTTCTTTCTAAAGGTTGTGTTACCAGAAGGACACAATGAAGAGTCTTTGTTGCATGTTTCATAGTGTATTCAGTACTGAATATTTCATTCAATAGCAGTATTTTATATTACTTAATTTGATATTTTACATAAAGATTTATATTTCATATTGTCTAATATAATTCCTAAAAATGCATGGAAGCTACTAACTCCTTTGTCTTTATTTTACTAGAGCAGTTCCTTGTTCCTTTAAAGTTCTTTCATGTCATTGCCTTATTATTGATTCTTTGTCACAGAATCACAAAATATGCCCAAGTGGAAGGGATACACAAAGATCATCAAGTCCAACTCCTGGCCTTGCACAGGACCACCCCCAACAGTTACACCATGTGCCTGAGAGTATCATGCAAATGCTCCTTGAACTCTGTCAGGCTTGGTGCTGTGACCACTTCCCTGGGGTGCCCAACCACCCTCTGAGTGAAGAACCTTTTCCTAATATCCAACCTAAACATCCCCTAACATGGCCTCGTGCCATTCCCTCGGGTCCTGCCACTGTTCACTACAGAGAAGAGATCAGTGCCTGCCTCTCCTATTCTCTTCCTGAGGAAGTTGTAACTGCAAGAGGTCTCCTCTCAGTCTCCTCGCCTCCAGGCAGAACAGACCGTGTGACGTCAGTCCCTCCTCGTACAGCTTCCCCTCAAGGCCCTTCACCATCTTTGTTGCCCTCCTTTGGACACTCTCTAAGAGTTTTTAATATATTTCTTACACTGAGGTGACCAAAAGTTCACACAATATTCAAGGTGAGACCACCACAGTGAAGAGCACAGCGGGACAATCCCCTCTCTTGACCGGCTGTTGATGCTTCGCCTGATGCCCCTCCCAGGACATGGCTGGCCCTACTGGCCACCAGGGCACTGCTGACTCATACTCAACTTGCCATCGACCAGGACTCCCAGGTTCCTTTACTGTGGCACTGCTATCCAGCCTCTCCTTCCCCAGTCTGTACAAACATCAGGAGTTGCCCCATCCCACGTGCAGAATCTGTCACTTTCCCGTGTTGAACTTTATATAGTTGGTGATTGCCCAGTCCTCTAATTTGTGGAGGTCTGTCTGCATGGCCTGAGGTCTGCCTTCAGGGCAGTCAACAGCTTCTCTGGATTTTCCTCATCTGAAAACTTGCTTAGATTGGATATACAACACGGGGACCTCATTTTCCCTTTTGGCTACTACTACTGATTGTTATTCATTTTTTACTGTGTCTTCTGAAGAGTGTCCCAGTTATGGTTAATATGTCATGTTGTCCATGTTAAATGTCACTAGGAAGAAAACACCTAGCCATGTGTTCCTCGTGTTTTGTTACTTGAATTAGGTGCCTTGCAATCCGTAGCTCTGAAATATATTGAGCTGATATCACATGCCTGGCCCTGTTAGTTTCAAAGCAATTTTGGCAGTAAAAATGTTTTGTGGTTTGCAGCATGACATTAACATTTGTTTTCCCTTAGTTCTTGTTCCGTTTCCTTGATAAAAAGTCTTTGATGCCCAAGGGGGTGACCTTTTACTTAATATTTCCATAAATTGAGTATTCACATAGTTGGTAAAGGAATTACATGTGTAGCTCAACTGTTCCCAGTCTCCATTTTGTCTCTGTGCTTTGGCTGAGTTTGGGTGGCCCAGTTTTCCCTGCATGCATGTTGGGATCTCTCCATGTCATTCATATCCCACACCAGAAGCTTGTAAATTTACAACATTTTGAAAGAAACCCAAAAATATATTTTCAGGAGGGCACTTACGAGTGTAGGACGTGTTTTTTGTTTTCTTTCTCACCCCTCAAAAACAAGTGGTCTGTGAACTTATTGATATGAAGACCATTTTTTTGGGGGGGAAACCAATTTCATATATGTGAGGTCCTAGTCTAGTAATATCACTAGATTGGAACATGTCTCTGCCCATCTTGAACTCCACTGCATTCAAGTAACGAAGCAATGGCACTAAACAAAAAAAAGTGTTGGGATGGCTTTTATATCCTTCCTCCTAACAAGGAAAATGTGGAACCTTGTACAGCATGATCTGCCATAGAATTGTTATGTCATACTGACAAGAAATGCCACCCATCAGAAGTACATAGTATAATTTGTTTTAGGGCACTAACATCATACGTTGCAATTCTGAAACTATCGTAAAAGTGAAGTTTACTTTTTCTACCTGAAAGATAGAGATGAATAAAGCTTAACAAAAACTGTAAAAGAACCACAAGACATCCTCCAGGAAGGCTGCTAGTCTTTTTCGGTGTAGTGGTTGTTTATATAAAGGCACTACATATGCTTTTTTTTTTGGCCATTTTCCCATTTAATGGAAGGGAATGGCCAGTAAAGGCTGAGGAGATATATTTGTGCCAGTCATCTTAGAGCAGAAATTGATTGTATCTCAATGCCAAGTGGCAAAGGATTAGTAGTCATTACATAGAGTGGGAAGTATATTGAGGAAAGGAAGCTGCTGCAGAAAAAAGCAAGATGAAAAATAATTTCTGTTGAAAAATGAGAGCCTAATGGACTTTGCTCAACATTTCACTGGAAGCTTGCTTTTGGAAATGTAGAAAATAGTGTGGCAGTATATATTAGCTAAATTTTGGGCTATCGATTCGCTTTGTGCAAATATATATTTATAGATACACCTTTGGGGGCTGATGGAAGGGTGGGGGCAATGTAATTTAAGCCTCACAAGTAAAATGGACAGCATTATTATAGATGAGCCTTTGGTTTCTTCAAGAGTCAAGTACTTCCAAATGGAAGCAGCTGAATTCAGAAATTCTCACTGCTTGCTTGCTTATGAGGAGTGTATGAAACATTAAACAATAAAAGTAATAGTCTCTAAGGGAAAGGAAATTATTTTCTTTTGAAACCATGATGTCATGGTCTTACCTCACCTTTAGTTTCAGCCAAGCAAATAATGTGTGCTGAGCTCTCTATCATGTACCATTATAATTAGCTCTGTCAGGTCTTAGCCCTGCAACCCTCATGCAGATAATATGATAATATGTCTTCATAACCAAGTGACCTTACATGCACAATATTTCTCCCCTTATGAAGATTGCATGTCAATAAAGTAATTGAGTCTCAGAGGCTGCAGCGAGTGAAGATTTAGATGATTGGACTTTCAGGGCAGTGATGTATGACCGTTATTATTCTACTTGTCAGAGAGCTGCGTACAAGCGAGGATGGTCAGAAGATGACAGGGATGAAAGGTTGTGTTTCATTAAAAAAAATATTGCTGTTAATCACCACTCTATTCTTTTCAAAGTCACGGAGGAAAGAAACTCCTTTTTCATTTTAGCTCTGGTTAAGAATTTAAACATTAACATGTAGCAGGCTTTTGGAGCCCAGTTATCCAGCCTCATTTTTGCTTAATTAGAGGAATAAATTATTATTTTAGTTAATAAAATACAACCAAATGCTAGACACTGAGACCACCTCTATACTTTTATACAATCATTTTAAATTAACATTAAATGCATCATGCTGAGCATTAATCACATATTGCCTACACATTTAAATAATTATAACAAGTGTTATGAAGCTGGTACAAAATCAAACCATACTGAAATCAACTATTTTTACTTGTACTAATTTGTTTGGACAGTTGCAGTGCTTGAAACATTTATATTTCCATACTCTGTAAAAGAAATTTTTTTTTCCTCACCAAGCTGTTTTGTAGCTGTAAATTTATCTTATGATATCATAACAGCTGGAAACTTGTAGCTTGACAAGGTTTTGTTTCATATTTAAACAGCTCAGAAATTATGTTTGAAACATAGTATATTTCTTTCTCTCTGTGAGACTTTTCTCATTTTGTTGCACATTATCTTGGAAGTATCTGTAATATATTATAAAACAGATTATTTATGCAACCCTTTAGTTAATAATTCCTAATGATTTATATATGTAGCAGATCTTTCTTATATACATTCAAAAAAGACCAAAACTAGGCCAAAAAAATATTTACTGGCAAGTGCTATATAATGAAATACAAATGTAAGGTTCTGGAAAGCTGATGAGCAAAGAAGCTTGGCAGAGCTTTTAGTGAGTTGAAAATTCTAATAAAAGTACATCTTTTTTGAAGAAGTAGTTTCAGAAGTCTTTAAATCTTCTCAGTTAGGAAATTGACTGAGATATAGCAGCACTGACAGAGAAAGAGCTTATGAGATGATTTTTGGCTATACATAGTATAGCAACAATTTATTAACTAAAATTAGCTACTTCATCCTTCCAGAATTGACTCCCACAAGAAAATTTTCTGAGTGCAAACAACAGAAAAAGAGAATGAAGTCTTTGCATGAAAAATCAAAAAAATCAACTTCTTTTACATTTCCTTCTGGGTACATTTTTAACTTAACGTGCATTTGTAAAAGAGGTAGAGTCAGGTTTATTAGCAAGCTCATTTTCACTGTTATTAATGAGTTTTTAAACAATAATGTTCTGTAAGATGTAGACCATGTTCTATGCATTATAAGAAAAGTGATATTACCTGTTCTGAGAAAAAATGGATTTTTGACTTAGGAAATAGAATCCACCCAAATTATAAGTATTTAATATCTGTATTACCATGTTTTTGGTTAGTGCCATTCAGAAGCATGAGTCCCAGTCTCGAGTTCTCTGTTTTTAAAACTGACCACTTATCTTTCTGCAAATATATGCAGTATTAGGAATATAACTCTTGGTAAATCAAACAAAATTCGTACTTCATAGCTACAGTTGGTATCACTAGACATAGGTTTTCTCAAGTCAAATCACTACACTGTTAAGTCAGCCACAGGATTAGTAAGAACGTTAGTTGTTTTTACTGATGTGTCTGTAGAACGGTCTTTAAAGTACTGAAAGCCCCAAAGTGTTCAAAATGCACAGGTATCACTAAGGACCTGAAAGGAAGTCAAGAACTTACCAAAACTTAAATAGCAATTCAAGAAAGAAGAGTTAATAGCCCATTATATTCTTATATGTCCTTTTAGATAACAGAAAATGACTGATACCTTCCAGACAAATGGAAGGCTGATGTGAGTGATCTGACTCCTCTATCGATGTGACATCTGACTCACTGTTAACAGTTATTGGTGTTGATAGGCACACCCCACTCAGAGAGCCAAATGCAGTTGTTTTGATCCCTTGTTCTTTTATTTCTATTCGTTCTCCCCGTTTTCTGTCACAATGTCATGTCGAATCATTGTTTGGTGGCACATGCAGACCTCTCAAGTACTGGGATATCAAACTTCAGGAACTGCGTTGAAATTAATATAATAACGAGAACCAGAAGGCACTGCAAACTTACTTCTCAGGGAAAGAGGAAGCTAATAATTGCTGTTAGTGGATCCTGAAAAGAAGAACCAAAGGCGCATCTTGTAGATAAGCAGGTGTAGAATGGCTTCTCCTGGGGTCCGGACACAGGAACACTTAGAAGACGAGAGCTGATGTCTGTCACTTTGTGCACATCAAGATGCTTGTTTGAGAAAACACACTAATGGTATGAAGAACAGCATTGTATATACATATATGTACACACATTTTTTAAAGTACTGTGCTCCTTAGATTTCTATATACAGTTTTCTGTATTCTTTCAGAAGTAAATGGATCTCTACTTTCCTCCCTTCTTGCTTTTTATTAGGCATTTTACATTATAATGCTGAACTGTCTAGATCTGTGCACACATATTCAACATACATGCATAATGTCTGCTTAGGCATTTAGTTGGACTCAGCTTTCAGCTCAGTAAATGGTGTTTTCTGTATATCCCTGTCTGGTGGGAAAATTACAAATTTGCTTTCTGATTTTGTAGGGTTTTAGCTGGGACTTTGGATACTTGTTCCACTTTTTCTAAGGCAAAAATTTTGACAAGGATGAAAAGTTTGAATAATATTCCAGCTATAGCCTATTTTTGTATGTGTTAATGTGTATATATACATGCTTGCATGACAATAATTCTATTTACAGCAATAACAACAGCAATGATCGATGTGGCCTAAGTGTTTCCATTTGCTTATAATTATATTATATTTTTAGTTATATGAGATAATTTAGTGTCTTATTTCTGTCCAGAGGAGGTTTTTATAGGGTTTTTTCCTTCTCTAATATTTAGTCAGATGATCCCTTCGTATTTTATATATTTACAGATTCATGCAGTCCAAAGCTATTCAGATCACCTTGATATTCTTATAGGCCTTCGTTCCACATAATTATCCCTTATCTCCACTCCACAAGCTGTATTTGCTAATGTCTATTTTCCATGAAAGCCCTTGCTTGATTCAAAAATGTAGATTTCACTGACTTACCTGGTGGTCTATTCAAATTGTTAATCACTATATGGTAAGAAATCTGTCTAATTTTGCCTGTTGTCCACTTTCAGCCTTGAGAGCTACTTTTCTAATAGTGGTACTGAATATTAATCCTTTCATATTTACTATTTTGTCTTTATAGTTATACAAAGTAATGAAATAGCCTCCTATTTCATTGTTTGTTTGTTTGTTTTTTAATAAACAAAAAGCATTGTACTGTTGAAACCTCTCACTCTCAGCTATTTTATCCAGTCCTTAAAAATGGATTGTGGCTCTTTTCATCACGTTTTCTAATTGGTCAATAAACATTAAAAATGTGGCCATCAGTTCTTACTAATCTATTCCCATGAACAGACAGAAGCAAAATAATTTTCCATTCCTTCTGTGTTTCTCTCAATTCCTCTCCCTGTTTCTTTAACTCTCATCTTCCTTTAACATTGTTAGGATTGTCCGTTGTATTTCTTTCCTATCATGTTTCCTAAATTAATTTTCAGAGGCTTTACTTTGTGTTATTCAGTCTCATGTTTTACGGATATGGCCAGTCCCCCCCTTGTCCCTGATACATAGGGAATCATGACACATTGATGACTGACATTTCAGCCAATTTCTTATGTACTTAACTTTGATTTTGTTGCTAATATGTGGGACTAATTTAGTATTAGTTGTTTGTTACAATGTGAATTTTTGCTTTTTTGTCGAAACTGAAACCATCCATTATTAGTGGCTTGGGCAAGACTGTCTTTTGTTTGTAAATCAGTCTCTACCCAGTGCTTGTAACTGAGCCTAACTAAAACCTGAGAGGTATTCTATGCTTCTGAGGAAGTAGAAAAAGGTGAGATCATGGTGTAATTCAATCATAGTGCTCATTCATCCACTTTCCAGAAGTGTCAGGAGACCAGTCTGGGGCTGAAAGCAACAGCTCCCTTGAAGCCACTTTTCCTTCCTACCATCTCTCCATTTTGAGGGAGAATTTGCCTTACTTTGTCTATAGCAGCATGTGTCTTTCCACTCAAATATATATTGTACCATTTTTACTTAAATGATTAATATATTTATCTATTTTTCCTTAATGAATCAGCCCTTTCTTCCAATCCTTTCTGCTTCTTTTACCTTGAACTTGCAGCCTGCCTTGGGTTTAGTTTTTAATGTAATTAGTTTGTAGCAGAAAGAAAAGTGGCTGGTGGCTTACCAATGTTTTCTTCACAGCCATCTGTTTTCTTTTCTGCCTTTTAGTCCTGAGAAAAAAATGCATACTCTTATTAAATCTAGCAATTTAAAGGTCATTTTAATTTACATTTTGAAAAAGAAACTGCATTAAAATTAATCAAATTCTCTTGGCCTAGTCACACAGAAGCCTAGGGACAAAATGTCTTAACTTTCTTTTTTGTCTTATTGAGATACAATCAATTTACTTAGAAATGATTTTGCTTTGCAATCCCAATCTCAAAACCACTGTCTTTCACATTTCATGACTTATAACTGCACACAGAAATACCTGTAGTTTTCGAGATGGTGACAGAAAATCTGTTTTACAGTTATTTAATACTAACATGTTCCAACACTGGATATCTTTTAAATATCCCTGGAGACCTTGCAAAACTGAATGACTAGCTGGGGAAGGTATTTACTTTTTCATATTTATTTCTTCCTGTAAGTTTTGAAAGTTATATAATCATTTGCATTTTAGAATCTTTTTATGACTATCATGGAGTTTACCAAAAGGGTGATTTCCAAAAACATTGGAAGTAGTGGCATTTTACTAATCATCAGTTTGTTGAGCTATGTGAACTACAAAATGACATTCACGGGACAGAACACTGAACAATTCTTTCTTCAACAAGAGGATACTGGCTCCAAGTGTGTATCTGGATTTTTGAGTATGCTGGCAAGTTGTTAATATATGCAAAGAACAGCTGCTGAAAAGGTCATACTGGACTGATCAAGTAAAACTCTCTTCAGGAAAACTAGAGGTTTTATCAAAGAAAATTTCACATAATCACAGAACATGGTAAATTTGAAGGGACCCACAAGGATGGGCTCTGCACAGAACCATCATGAGCAGTCACACCATGTGTCCATTTAAATGCTTCTTGAACTCTATCAGGCTTGGTGCTGTGACCACTTCCCTGGGGAGCCTGTTCCAGTGCCCAACCACCCTCTGGGTGAAGAACCTTTTCCTAATATCCAACCTAAAGCTCCCCTGACACAGCCTCGTGCCATTTCCTTGGTTCCTGCCACTCTTCACCAGAGAAGAGATCGGTGCCTGCCCCTCCTGTTCCCCTCACAAGGAAGTTGTAACTGCAGTGAGGTCTCCTCTCAGTCTCCTCCAACTGAACAGACTAAGAGCCCTCAGCCACTCCTCATACGACTTCTCCTCAAGGCCCTTCACCATCTTTGTTGCCCTCTTTTGGACACTCTCTAAGAGTTTAATATATTTCTTACATTGAGGTGACCAAAATTTCATATGATATTCAAGGTGAGGTCACCACAGTGCAGAGCACAGCGGGACAATCCCCTCTCTTGACCGGCTGTTGATGCTTTGCCTTTTGCCCCTCAGGACATGGTTGTAGGGTTCTTCACCTGGGTCAGATTCACATAGGGCTAATTACAGTCTTTTTGTCTGCTGAGCATTAGCATTCAACCATTGACCAGGAGCATTTTTTTCATGGCTCTGACATATTTCACTAATCACGGTATCTCCCTATAGCTAACAGTAGTTAACTGGAATTCAGTACAGTTTAAGAGCTATTTCTAAAATATTTAACTGCGTTAAAACTAGGTAACATATTTTTAAAGGCTAAAAATGGAGTTATAATTCAGTATATTTAAGAACTTATTTTTATTAGTGTTTTGTGTCCTGTGTGTACTTTGTTCTTCACTTGCCAGATACCTCTGTGGTTTAGAAAGAAATAAACTGCAAATGTTCATAGTCTATTGCTTCCGTTTGAAGTCTTAATTTTTAAATACTTTTTCGTAGATAGTCTGATACCTGTTAGAGCAGTTATTCATCAGAGAATGTCTTATGTGAATAATTGGTTTAATAAAAACTTAGCTGTAAGCCCTTGTGCCCTGCCAACCCTAACATTGTCCAGATCTTGCTCATGTGTTTGCGTTATTTGTCAACTTCTTTGATAATAGTGTTCCTTCACACAAAAAGCTATGAAGAACTCCCTAACTGCCTTCAGTGGTACCCAGCTCTCTTTGCATGGTGTCCTGGGAAGAGTTTCTGGGCAGGATGCCCTCTGAAGCCTCAGAGCCGTGTATCTGTTTGTAGCAACTGCAAACTTCAAGACTTTCTGCTGTTCGAGATGAACTGTAGAAACTCATGAGAACAACTCTTACAGTAGAAATACATGAGTTGTTCAGTGTGTGCTTGGCCTTACTAGTGAGGTGAATCAGTCCTTTTGATGCGTACAAATAACTAATTAGAAAATATTTATGTATAATATAGGAACCTTTTAATGTAATATTTTTCTTAAGTACACATCCAACAATTCTGGGTGGCTTCTTATTATTCAAAAGTTTTAACATGTAGAACAGAAAAGTCACAACTTATTTCAGTGTTTTTAAGGACAAATAGTACTTTTTACTTCTAAGGCTGTTTTTATTTAGGGTTCTCAAAATACTTTGCAGTCTAGAAATAATGCCTCTAGATTTGATGCTGACTAGGGTTTCTTCTGGTAATTTTCTTTTAAAGCATACAACATGTCAGAATCTGTAAATTAAGAATTGTCGCACGAATCCTGGACCGTGAGCTTTTGCAGGAGGTTAGTCAGGTTATAAGAATAATGTTTATGTGGTGTAGCTGTTATCAGTGGAGTTTTGTTGTAAGTAGGACTGTTCTTGCTAACATCTAGCTGAAGAAAGGTTTTTAAGTCTTAGACTTTCTGACCCATCCTCCAGTACAGCAGGGCAAAGTACAACTACAAAGACAGTTCTATATGCCTGTAGCTTCTCTGTTCACCAAAGGTGGATGGTAAGGTATTCTGATAGCCAAAGCAGAAGGAGCACTGTTGGGAGACTGGGGGAAGAATGTTTCTCCGCAAAGCTGATATGGTTTGTTAATGTAGCAACTTGGATCCAGCCTGTTTCCTCCTTAAACCTAGAGGGCCAAACAAAAATGCTCCTAATCAGATACATTAAACAACAGGATTATCTTAGTTTATGAGGACTGTGGGGTTTGTTTCATTTATTGGTAGCTGAGGATAGTACAAATAAGTGACGAAGATGACAGTAGGTGGTGTGTTTTAGGCCAATTAATTGCAAGTGGGAATCAGAAGAAACAAATGTTATTTCATGTAGTAATACCTTGCAATAGAGTGCTCTTTAACACAAGAACAGTAAAGTTTTGAAGTACCAAGTATATGTCAGTGGTCACTGTTTCCTTGTCGGATTTACAATACTTTTTGTTTTTCTTCACACCAATGAAAGTATCAAATTATTCAAGAAAACATGAGTACATATTGAGTTAATAGTATGTGTGAAAAAAGAATCCAAGACATGATAAAATTAAGTGCTGGATTATAGTAGAGTAAAAATGGAGAGCTACCTCTTTCTGAAGGTAGCTGAATTTCTGAAAGTGACTGAAAACTCTGCTAAGTGAATCTGAAGGTATAAGTTCATAAGTGGAAATGGAGAGGAAGCATACTGTCTGGGTTAGAAGGCAGCTTGTCTCCAGAAAAGAGCAGAATTTGACCAAGAAATACAAATATAGTTTCAATTGTACTGATACATGCATGGAAACTGCAGTAATTAATATTGAGTTAATCTTTTGGTGCTAAATTCACACTAACGAAAACTTATTCCTTTAAAGTGATGTGAGTTGGATGATTACGTTTTTCATCATTTATCTCTTTCTAACTAACTGTGCTCTTATAAACTAACTTAAGGGTTGTTTTCTGTTTGATGTATATTATGAATGTCCAAAAAAGTAACATTTTATGGTTCTTTATTCCACCTCCTTGTCCCATTGTTTCCTTTCCATAATATTTAATTTTACAAGTCATTAATGAGAATGATTCCCAGCCAGAAGGAGCAGGGCAAATAATTTCCTTGGACAGTATTTAACTTCATAATACTGATATAATATACTATAGGGTTAGGTATATTACAGTTAATCCTCCTTACTGTAGGATAAGCAAATTAAGTTTTCTGGTAAAGATCAGAGGGCTCTGTCTGTATGTAATGTTACATCATCAGAAGGAGAACATAATGTGGCAACTCATATATCAGATCTTGTAATTCGCCTCAGATATAATGCAGTGACGCTGTATCTTTACTTGGTATTAGAAATTTGTAGAATTTTGAGCACATAGAGTTTAAGTGAAACTCTATTTGAAGAATAAATTTTGAAATGAAATGTGAAGAATTCAATATTTTTACTTAAGTATGGAGGCATATTAATACATAAGCAGAAGAGGCAAAACAAAGGACATGGTATCCTTACAAAACAAGCTGTTGCAAAGAGGATTGCTTCTTTAGTTTTTCTCACTTCTTTGTAAAATATCTGTCTTGGACAAGAAGACAACTACATAACACTTTCTTAATGTCAAAAATTGAAAATAGTGTTCCATTATTATTTTTATTTATCTCTGCTATGTAAAGACATACTAAAAACCTAAGAAGCAATGGATTTGCCATTAAATAGAAACCTGACATTGCTGTTACTGTTCTCTAGCTACTGACAGATTACTACCTTGACAAAGAATTATATTAATAAATGTCTTCAACTAGGAAACTCTGAGACAGCACACTGAAAGAACCTGTAGGAAGGGGGGGGTATGAGACAAGATTGTCATCCAGAATTCATAAAAAGAAAGAGAGGCCTAAAATGACCTGACGTACCTCTCAAAGGAATGCTGTATCACTTGAGGGCTGATGCTTCAGTCTCCAGTGCCACGCACTATTCTGTGCTCCACCTGCCTGGGATACAGACAGGGCTTTTCACAGAACCAGTCAGAGCATGACAAATGTTCGTTAGGTTTCAGTAGCTAATGGGTCTGATGTCTCATGGACTATTTCTATTCTTGTGTTTCAACTAAGTTGTTCTGCATTCAGATGAACATCTGTGTAGACTGCTGTCATTCAGGATTTTAAAGAACAATATCTTTTTTGATGGTTTGATTCCATAGCAATGGAGCACAGTTTTTTGGGGAGCTATTTTCAGCAGCCTGAGGCTAGGAAGCTCAATTTTTCACCAGGATTGTTTACTGGAAAGAAAAGGCTACATGATCTTGGTGACAACTTGAAGATCATTGTCTCAATAACTAGTGATAGGACTCCATTACAGACTGTATGTCTGTAATGCAATGTCTGCAATAGCGGCTCCTTTTTTATATCTGTGATGCTGTGATAGCAAGCTTGTAAAACAAGTATGACACTAAAGAAAAATAAAACATATTCAAACACTTATAAATTCCAATCATTTACGCTACACTTTCAGGTTAGAAACTTTTTTTTAAGTCTAAGAAATGTGATATGTGATTTAATAGTAAATAACTTTTAATGAGTTCTAATCCTGTTTTTGCCATTAAGACATATGGCTAATCCCTCTGAGACTTTGTTTCTCTTTTAAGCAAAGTTAAAAGCTTAATAAAATGGGCATTTTTTAGTAAACATGAATGAAATACTGGAGAGATGGTTTTGGATAATCATAGGTCACTTAATTGCAGTTGCTGGAACTTTAAAGCAAACAGTAGTTTGAGGTGTTGTAAAAAGTTTTAAAGTATTTAGAGATTTCTATTACATAATTCTGGTTTATAAAAAATATCTAATAAAAATGCGTATTAATAATACTTTTATTATTATTTACCTTAATAAAGTTGTAGCATTCATTAATAATTTGGACAATTGGATATTCACTTGAATTTTTAGTGTTTATTACAAATTTATTTTGTCTGACTATAAGCATTGAATCCTCATCAAAGAACACAGTTCTCTATAAAGTGATTTTCTTAACAGTAGAGTCAAGAGTTAATGCTATCATTTTGTGTGTTTCAAAGCACTGATTACTTCAGCAACTTGGGGTGAGATCTTCCTGACCCGGGACTTCCCCAGTTTTCAATGTTTCTTTGCCTAAGGAAAATGTTGACTTGGTGACTATAGTCTTGTGTACTCTTTCCAGGAAATTGCAGCCAAGATTAATAGCACTGGACTTCATATAGGAAGAATAAGATGGTCATAATAATTCCTGATATTTCTCTCTGATTACACAAGTCTTTTCAATTGTGCTGTTTTTTCTTAATTCCTTTCTTCTCATTTTGTCTTGAAGTCACTTCAGTGTGATTACCATCCTGCCTCCCGTTACTTCAACACTTCTCTTTTTTTAATGTATTTCTCTCTTCTGAAACATTACTCATCATGTCACCAGAGACTGTGTTTAATCTTTCACGACCAGGGGCCATCCTGCTTCAAAGATGAGCAAAACAGAGATGTCAAAGCAGTAACAGCACTGTTTTAGCCCAGTTATTTGTTTAAAGAAAAAAACCCAACACCTGAATACCTTAGCAGGGAGAAAAATAACAATCTGTAAAAATGGTATATATCATGCATGGAGGTTAATGAGAAGAGTTTTCTAAAATTCAGTTGGAATTGCTAAATTGCTCTGTGGATCATGTGGAACTCAAGGGGTTTTAAAAAATGCCATTTTATAACCATAGTAAAGCTCATCTCATTTCACAATAGTATTGATGTGATTAAGTCTGGCCTAAATGATTTTATTGCATCATTTACATTTAGCAGTCGATTGCTAATTCTTGCATTGCAGTACTGCTGTTTATACTTTACAAAGATTCATGAATTAGTTTCTCCACCTCATTAGTATCATCATATCTACCAACAATACGTAACTTCAAACTCACTGACAGCACTACACAAAATGAAAGGTCATATCATACTGAATAGACACAAGAGAATTATAGGCACGGGCAAAATAGAATAATTACCTCAAATTTTGTTTTGATGCTATTCCAAAATTGATGAAAGGATCTTTATCCCCAAGATCCTGAAAAAATCACGGAACCTCTAAAACTAAATGATTCCTCTGGCACGTGACCAAAATCTTTGTAGGTAGGATTCTTTCTTTTAGATTTCTTTCTGAAGCTGTAATATAAATTCCAGTCCATTTTCAAATTTTCGTTAAAAAGTGGGAAGGCTAAAAGCTTACACAGACAGTTCAGAAAAATGGTGTCTCGATTCCAGCAGATGGAGGTTAAAAACACAGACATGGAAAAAGTCGGATTTATGGCGCTACTGTTTGTGATACACAGTCATCTTACTGAGAGGAATGTTAATGTGTGAGCTCATTGCTGTATTATACGGAATTTACTTACTCAAATATCAGGTTAAAAAAAGCTTGATAAATTTGTGTAAATAAGGAAATGGCTTGTTTGATTTTACTTTTCTTCCCACAGCAATGTGAGCTTTAATTAGCACGCATAAATAAAATTAGTCTTTTGGAAATTATAGCAATACAGCTGGAATTCTGAAATTCAGATTTTAAAAGAGTGATATCACAGCAATTAATTTTATGTTTAACATATCTTGAAATAATAATCTTTTCCTTTTGTCCTTAGATGAAAGTTTCTAAGCGCCTTATTTTCATAGGAAACTAAAATCCTATCACCCTCCAAGACTTAAGATACATAGTGCATTGGCAAGTGGGATCAATCAAAAATTACCTTGATAGTTTTAAACATGTTTTTTTCCTCATACCTTCCTTGGGAATTGGATGAGGCGTGATTTAATTTTTGCATATATAAGCAACGTAAACACGTAAATGCATGTACTCTTCTGTACTTAAACAGAAGAGTAAAGTAAGCTTCCTGGAGATGGTTCCTGGTCTTGTGTCACTGACCTTCAGTACAACATTGGAGCTACTTTAACACTGAAACTAAGCTTGCCAGGTTCAAGAATTCTACGCTGTAGATGCTTCCCCCCCCACACCCCCCTCCACCTCCTAGGTAAGCAAGCAGCTGCAGAATTGAAATGTAGTAAAGAAATTTACTTGTGCAAGTATTTTAGGAGATACTGACATTCTTACCAGCCACTGAGGTTCAGATAGACAAGCTGTTCTTATGCTGTCGAATACCAAAAGATTATACCTGGCTGCTGACGATCATTTTAGGTTATGGCAGGAGGAGATTAGCTCAAATTTATAACTGCTCACATTTTCCATTTTTCCTCGGTTTTCAGAGTGGCATGGAAATTATATTTGTGAATCCTTGGGGACTCTCACATTGGTGTCAGTTATCAGATTTTGCCAGATATATCTAAATGCGGATATATAATGTAATGGAAAGAAATTGAAAAAAATATCTGTTTCTTGATTCTTTATTACTGAAGAGTTAAGAAAGTGATTCCTCAAGCTATTACACAAATCTTAAACTGGGAATAAATGCTAGGATAAAATCAGATTGGTTAAGATACTTTTGCCTGTGTATCACTTGTAAAATAGATCACATCAGAACTATAGAAGGCACATATGCTTTGGCCATTTTTTGGAAATGTTGTACTCAAAAATTTGAATAAAATGTGTATTTTAAGACTAATGTTATAACAAATCTGAGTATATTATATTATATGCTTTATGACATATAACAACTGTGCATTGAAATAGAGCTGGTTACCCTCCTTTCAAAGTACTGTGTAAGTGGTAAATAACATCAGTACACAATGCAAAACATGTCAGGTACTTCAGCATTCCTATAGTATGCCTCCATGGATGTTAATATTGTAAAGAACCTAGATAATGCTGCTGCCTATGAATTGAAATGACAAAAAGTATTTCAAATATTCCAAGTGAAGACTAACCCAAACTTCATTTTTCCTCTATTTAGAATCATTAAAAATGGAGATTTGTTTCTTTCCAAATACTCATAGTATTTAGGTTGAACAACATATGGTCGTGCCTGCTCCCAAATTTTGGAAAGTTTATCTTAAGATACTGATGTCATGGCTTTGGTTCGTTCTTAGAAATTTTAACATGTCTGAAACTATAAATTATATAATTCTTAAAATTATCGTTGGAATTTATACTGAACTCTATTTAAGAAAGGATGGAGAAGTCAGAAGGATGGAAAGGGCTTTTTATAGTTTCAGTGATATTTCATCAGACCCCAGCAGGCTAAAACATTGGAGAAGTATCAGGACTCCTCCAGTATGTATGGAAACTAAGCAGATGAAGGAAATATTTTACTATACAACAATGTTGTAAAAAACCACCAGAAACTTGCTGAAATAGAGACAAAAGGTAACAACAAGGTTATTTATATTATTTGTGTTATTTATGCTATTTGTGTATCTTTCTAGTGTCGCTTGACAAAGACAAATTTCTTATATACAATTTAAATAATTCCCAAGAAAATTGTTTTGAGGGGCAGCCACATTGTACTTTTACAAAGATAAGGCTTCAGATGTATAGGTGAATTCAGCTGAGGTGAATCCTTATGGACCAATCTAGAGTCGATTAGAACCTCTCTCCTACCCCTTCTTTTCCTTGTTCTGCCTTTCAGTCAAAACTTTCTTTATTCCCACTGGGAGGAGAAGGATCTTCTAATAATCAACATTCTCTCCTGAACCTCTCCAATATAGTCCTGCAATAGCAATCATAATTTAGTCCACATACATGTTGTATGTATCAAGGTGTTAATAAAATAAAACCTTTATGTGAAGTAGTTGGAAAGTAACTTAGCATTCAGATGATGTACACTAGAAATAGTGTGGTATCGTTTGATCAAGATATATGAAATCAATTCACACATTTTGATTGTTTTTAAAATTTCAGGCAGGGAGTACTAATTTGGACATGCACTTTTAATTTATTCTTTTCTTTTAATATTTTCAGTATATTCGGTATTTAAATGAACTATTGACATATTGAGAGAAGTGTAATACTCTGGAATTTCTCATTTGTAAATGACTTCAGTTTTCTTTGCATTTCAACAGCTTTATACTTTTTAGCCAGAGACAGAGAAAATGTCAATATTTGCATGTAACTCAATTCTCTAAAGTTGCCTAATATTTTTAAGACTCAAAGATGAGCAATTACTAGTTAGAAATCTGCAACTTGGATTAAGTCACTATTAATGTGAAGATAAGTGACACAGATCTTGATAGTTGAGCTAATATAAGCATCTTAAATTTTTTTGTATCTGGAAGTAATTTTAAGATCTATATATTCTAACAGTTGTCATGTTCTGGTATATATTTCACAATTTACTAACAGTTATACTAACTGTAGTAGTACCCACTACTCTTTCAACTGTTATACTTGTTTTTTCGTGTCAGTAAGACATGGGGGTAAAAGAGCTTAAATCAAAATAACATTTTTGTCTGTTTAAGCAAGTTTCTCATATCACCTCACTAACAGGATTCCACTTGTTTTGTTTCTATAGTAAGCTTTCTCATCACAGCTCATTTTAGTTAGCTTTTTTCAATCAACTTGCCTTATTTTATGAAGGTTTTTTGCTTTGTTTTCAATTATGAGATTTCTCCTCATTATTTATAGAAAAATTGGCATGATTGCAATGTAATTTTGTATATAGTACTCTTTATATACAGTTTTGAATATTTGCTTTGATTACTTCCCAAGCTGGTGATTTTAATGCTCTATTTTCTAGTATCCACTGGAGTTAGCTTCAGCTAGTGCTGTCTCAGCTATTTAGAAAAGTTAAGAATACTGAACTTTGTACATCATCTTTAATATGAATTCTCTGCTTGTCAGTTCATTGTAGAACTGAGTCAAAAATGTTAGTATTTCTCCTTATTCCGGAGAGTCTTTTCCATCTTCTTATTTAGCAAGTTGGAGGCTCCACTGTCCCTTTTAGGTCTACAGTTTTTGCTCCTTGTTCTCTTCTGAGTAATTGAAACTGTGTAAGTTTTGTGGCAACAACAAGATGATTCTTAAAACCTGAGTAAACATTACTATTTTTTATATTCTTCTGTATATTTTAGCTGGTTTAGGTATTTTTGGTGTTTAAAGACTGTATGTAGGCTTGCATCTTGAAAACTAACGACTTCTAAAGTTAATTAGAATTGTATGAAAAATAGTACGCAATTCATCTATATCTAATGAAGCACAGATACAAGGGTAGATAAAATTAAATTTAACGCGCTCCCTAATAACTAAAAGCTGCATTCACGCAGCTGAAGCCTGGTAATAAATCTGCTAAATATTCTTACTTAATTCTATACCTTACTGCTAACACTGCCTTTTATGGTGCTGGGGTTTTTTTCCTTCTCTGTTAGCTAGCTCACTTCCAGCTGGTGGAGGTGGTTTTAGCACTATTACAGGAGCCAGATCTAATCCATGTGTTGTCACCTCAGCATGGGTTGTGTTACAATCATTAGTACCTATGGAACTACCATGGCAGTTTTTGCCATTGGACTGATGTGCATGGAGAGAGCAGAGAAAGTTTTGGATGAAGAGGTTTTAACATAAAGATCTCGAAGGCAACCTTCTGTGACTGTGTCCCATTTGTACCCATCTACATTTCAGCTCAAAATTTATCCTTTCCTGTTGTATTGGTTTTTCTGTGGCCGGGTTTTGGTGGCAGTAGGGGGGGGGTGAGGGAGAGGCTTCTTCGAGAAGCTGGTGGAAGTTTCCCCCCCCATGCCCAGGCTGGGCCCGCTGCTGACCAAGGCCAGGCCAATCAGTGGTTGACAGAACGCCTCTGTGATAACATATTTAAGAAGGAAGAAAAAAAAAAATAAGGAGGAAAATGCAGATGGCTGCCGGAGAGGAGCAGGGTGAGAGCCTGTGAGCAACAAGGCAGACACCAAGGTCAGTGGAGAAGGAGGGGGAGGAGATGCTCCTGGCGCCGGAGCTGAGATCCAGCTGCAGCCCATGGGAGACCCAAAGTGGAGCCGGGTCCTGGCAGGGGACTGTAGCCTGTGGGGAGAGGAGCCCACTTGGAGTAGGATTCTCCTGTTAGGATGCGTGGCTCGTGGGGCCCACGCTGGAGCAGCCTGTGCCTGAGGGACTGCACCCTGTGGAATGTGAGCCATGTGGCAGCTGTGGGTGAAGGGCTGCTGCCCATGGGAGGGATGGGACCTCATGAAATGTGGCTGGAAGGACTCTTCTCCCCAAGCAGCGGCTGAGAACAGCAGCTGACCACAGCAACACCTCCCCCCACCTCACCTTTTCCCTTGACCGCTGTGGGAGAATAGGTTGAATGTAAGAAGGAGGGGGTGGGGGGTAAAAGACGTCTTTTATTGTCTCTCACTCTTAGCTCTGATCTTGTTAGTAATAAATTTGACTATCATTCCCACATGGAGTCTTGTTTTGCCTGTGACGGTGATTAAGAAGGAATCTGCCGTAGTCCTTATCATGAATAACGAAACCTCTCGTTATATTCTCTCTCTCCTCTATAGCTGGGCAAGGGGGAGTGAGAAGGTGGCTGTAGTGGGCCCCTGGCACACAGCCCGGGTTAAAACACTGCACCTGTGAGGAATCCAGACAAACCAGGTACTTCAGTACTTGCCATTTCTGTCATTATTGGTAAATACATAAGTCCCCCTGATTTGGAAAGTGCCATAGCCCATGTACTTTATAGCTGTGTTAGAAACAACATAAATATTTCTATATAAATAGCTTTATATGTGTGTGCATGAGGAAAAGAGAATATATGCCTTAGATACTAATCTTTCATGCCTGCTTCTTAAAACTTACTTGCAGTGTTACTGCTGCAATAGCACTTGCATTTTTTCCCCTTTCTTACCACTAGAATTATGGGATGCTGTAGCAAGGAAGTGCTTTTTCCCCTTATTTTGTCAGGTCATCTTCATCGACTGCGGTCATGTTAGAAAGCCTTTGCTCTCTCAAAGGACAATTACTTCTTTTCTCTTTATTTCAAGGCCTTTATCCAGCTCAGACTGGTAAATTAGTACAAAGTGCTTGCTCAGAACAAAGCTGGAATGATGTGCTTTTATTAAGTGGGGTTTGTAAAGGCTACCGTAAAAGTGAGGAATGATTTTCAGTCACTTTTTCTGGACTGTGTTCAAGTTCATCTCCCTGAGAGAGCTTAAAAGAGCTGTGAGCGCTAATTGTTTGTTTAATGATTTGGCCACCTTTACAAAAACTGCAAAACTAAGTTTTTCATTACTGCTTTGGGTCATTGCTCTAAAACCTCTGTGTTAAACAGTTAATCATAAATCTAAGTCTATTTTTGATGGAACCTTTTGATATTTTCTAGTATTTTCCACAGCCCTCCATAATTATCTTTAAAATAATGATTACCTTGGTGAAGATGCAAGACAAGAATAAAATATAACTGCTCAGTGATAGCAATGATTAATTTTATGGTCTTGTTCTTGATTAAAAACATATACTTTCACATTATGTTAGTAAATATTCAAAGTATTACCTACTGTAAGTTGCAATATTTTAACCTGTATCCCCAGGAACATCTGTTTTCTTTTGAGAAAAAAATGATAAGCATCTGTTTGCATAGGAGATGTGAATGAAACCAGACTACATTTGTTTGCAGTGTTATGGATTATCTGGTCTTACACAGTTTATGAATAAATCATGCAGGATGGATAGTGCTGGTAACCACCAGAGTATGTTTTATACTTGTTTTAAAACATAAATTTATATATTTGTGATTTTTCCTGTAGACACACACAAAAAATTATATTTTAAATAAAAGTAGCCTGTTACGCTTCTAGTTATAGTTACCAGACATGTATGAGAATGTAGCTTGAGTCTTTAAAACGAGGCAAAAAAAATGACTATGGTACTGTAATACGTTGTTGTATTTGAGAAATAGTATGCTCTCATACTAACTGGACTGTGGGCTAGTATACATGTGGGCAGATTTAGGTTTGCATGTGTGGTCTGGAAAACTGATCTTGCAAACTGTCATGCCTAGTTGTGGTACTTACTGTCATGAATCCTTTGTATAGATTCCAAAACACTTTTTAGTGAAAGAGCCAGGTGAATGTACAAACATTTTTGTGCTCATAACAGTGGGGAGATGCTTGGGTTTGAACAGGCCAGTAGTTTGTGCAAGTGTTTGCTAGTTATGTTCCTCTTAGTCCAACAGTATCTGTACTAATATGTTTAAGGAGTTTGGGCTGCCTCTAGTTACAACAGAGTCTGTTCGTTCTGCAGTATGAAAGGATGCCCTCTACAAGACAGTATGTGGTCTGATTTTATGCTTAGTAGCCTACTGATGTCGTATACATGCTTTAGTATCTTTGTTGCTCTGTCACTTCTGATAGTCCTTGGAGTTAGTGCTGCTGAGCTCAGTGCTTTCAAGATACCTCTAAAAAGACAACTCAGTGAAGCCTTAAAACACCTTCTAAGAATACATAAACCTTTTGGTGCATATGTAGGCTGAAGTCCAGCACGGATGAAGAATTCCAGTGGAAAAAGTAGATGGGTACTCTAGAACTAATACTAACTCCTGGCTTTGAAAATGTGGACATCAAGTTCAATGCCTAACTGTTAGAGCTATGAGGTGATTTAAGGTAACTGATGCCTCTCAGCAGTTAATTTTTGTCTCCCCTTTGTGTTTCAGGTAACTTTGTGTGGATGACAATAGTACATTTTAAGATGTCAAATGTTAGCACAAATACAGATTGTTTACACGAATGGTGGAATGAGTTACAGACTGGGTGAAATCTCCTATTCCTTTATTCATGCCCTTTATCTTAGCCACTGATTTATCTCTCTAGCTACTTGGCTATTACTGGAGATGGAACATCTATTTCAATTTGGCAATTATTTCAATTAGATCTCTTTGTGGTCTTCAACATCCTTATGAGGGGAAGTGAAAGGGGCAGGTACTGATCTCTTCCCTCTTGGTCAGTGGCAGGACTCAAGGAAACAGCATGAAGCTGTGTTAGGAAGTTTAGCAGGGACAGGTTTCTCACTCAGAGGTGATTGGGTCCTGGAACATGCTCCTCAGAGGGGTGATCACAGCACCAAGTCTTTCTGAGTTCAATAAGTATTTGGACAGCATTCTGAGGCACATGGATGGTATTCTTTAGGTGTCCTGCACAGTTCTGGGAGTTGGACTTAAGGATCCTTGTGGGTCCCTTCCAACTCAGCATATTCTATGATTTAAGTGTGTTTATATTATGTACTGGTAAATTAAGCTTCTCTATCCAGCAGGAGTTTTCTGCGGATTTTTTTTGTTTGGTTGGTTTGGTTTGTTTTTTTTCTGGCAAGTTGACTCTTTCATCTTCTTCCATTCTTTGAAGTACTTTGTGTAGCTTTCTTGTTGTGGTTCTGACTTTGGTTCATTTTTTCACCCTACTTCTCATAGTCATCTCCATAGTCAATTCACTTCCAATATATACTGAGGGAAATAATCTACAAAGTCTAGTCCTCTTCCGTTGTAAGATGGATGCAGATTTCTTCATCCTGTCTTCCAGTGACATGAAAATGCATTGCTTTTTGTAGTCTGTTCCAGGTAGGCTAAAGTTAAAAAGCTAAGGGGAATAATTTATACGCACATACAGAAGATGGGAAAAGAGGTTTTGAATGGAAAATTGGTAGGAGACACTAAATTTCTTTGCATATTCTGTGTTAGGTGTTTTAATCAGTTATGACAAAGAAGGGCCTTCCTTCCCCTATAACTCCAGCTGCTAAAAGAAGCTGAATCCTTGCTGTAAAGGGCCAGTGGAGAATTCCTTTTATAGGAAAACCTGTTGATGTAAAGTGTCTGGGATCAATGTTCAGGGCAGCGGGATCTTTCCTCCTTCTGCCACAGCTTTCTAATGCCAGGAGGAAGGGGGTTTAGACAGAATTTTACTGTGCTCTGTCAGTTCACAATTGATTTAAGGTTCCTCGAGGAACATGTGCTAGAGAAACAATATAGAAGATACTTATGTTCTGACAGCTTCTGCAGGAGCAGAATAAAAGCTCTCTATGCTGCATCTTCCCTATACAGCAGCCCAGTTCTGTTGCTCAGAGGATTGAGCCAACTATTGTGAGATTCCTTCTTGAAAGCTGTTGTTTAGATATAACAAGTGCTTAAATTCTATCAGTTTAGATAATACGCAATAATAATAAAGTGTAAGTCTCTAGAAAGGTATAAAATATATGTGATGTAAAATATCTTTTTCTGAAACATTCCTGGATATTTTTTTTGTTTAGGAATAGGGAAAGGAGCAAATAAAGTAATCTAAGAAAATGTTCCAGACATTTTTTTACTTGTGTGTACCACTGAATTTAGCTGGATATTTAAAACTTAGGGTGATTTTATGACTGCTCTGTATTTACCATTTTGACAATACTGTTGCTTTTTAGCTAAGATAATTTCCTTGTCTTCCCAGTCCTCCAGCCTGTAGTTACACCAGTATTGACAAAGGAGTGATCTTCAAAACATTTTAGTCAGACTTTTTAAAATCATAGCTTTAAATTCATGAGTGTTAAAACTGTTGCACTTGGAGATTTTTTTATTTGTTCACTGGGTCTTGAACTTTTGGCTCCACAGTCCTAAAAGGTTTAGTTTAAAAGCATTTCTAGTGAAAGCAAATAATTCCTTTTTGCCACATAGGAAGTTGAGGTTTAATGAGGGATGCTAAACTGAACAGGAATTGACAATATCAGAACTGTTTCCTTCCCAATGGAACTTTGACAGGACAAAGTGCAGAGAATATATTACAACAGAGAGGAAAGATTATTGCCCATGATTGCATAGTGAACGACGCAGACTAATCATTAGCAAATCCTGCTTTGCTTGAAAGGTCACATCTCTCTTCTCTGCCATGTTTTTTCGTTGGTATTCCAAATACTTTTTTTTTTTAATCTCTCTAATTTTTAGGAATAGATATGTGAGATAATTACATTTCCAGTGCTTTAATTTAGGCCAAAAATTGAGTCCTGGAACAGACAACTTTCCAACACATCCATCTACTCTTGGAAAAGTTATTTCATGAAATCAAAGTTTTCAATCAGCAGATTGAGTTTTTGACTTGGAATCACAGAATGTGCTGAGCTGGAAGGGACCCACAAGGACTCATGGTGCTTTGAAGTAGCAGAGCCGATGCCTTAAGCTCTTAAACTGTAACTGCTAAAGCAATTAAAGGGTAGTGTTAACATTATGAGAATGTCAACTCAGGCCAATTTGAATGATCTGATAAGAATAAGGACAATTCCAATAACAGTTTAATACAAAAAAAGTTTGAAGTAGTGATCAGTGTTTGTTTAGCCATACTTTTTAATATCGTAAATATTTTACATTTATAAGTATAAAATTATTTTTAATATATTAGAAATATTTTATATACTTATATTTTTTCCATAGTGCTAAAGAGGAAAATAACCTTAATTTAACAAGATCAGTTTTTAATGGAATGACTTTTCAATGAGGTCCATGTTACAGACGTAAATATGTGGCGAGATATATGAGACTGAGTAAAAGACATGCAGAGAGATGAGCTACTCTTTTCTGTTGCAATAATAGTTCTTGTCAGTAATGGTGGTTTGTATTTTCAAGAGGTTCTCTTTTGTTTTGATCTATGACATTTTTCTTTTCTCTTGGATCTATTGCTTTAAGGGGAGATGTTCAGTAGAGGATATTTGTTTAGTGCCCTGTGGGATGGTGAATTTTGAAACTGTAGGAAGTGTTTTTCACTCTTTTCAGAGAATATCTTTCTCCATTCTTCCTATTTCTATGGTAGTTTTGTGATGAGACCTGTTCACTTTTCCCTCATGTGTAGGCATAACTCTCCTACCCTGTATGCACATAGAGAAGGAATGGAGTGGTGACGAAGAGTTGTGTGCTTTCACAGTGCTGCTTAACCTAAATTCCCATTCTACTTCTTCCTTCTAGGAGTCTCTGGGCCAATGTGTTAGAGTAAAATAGTCCAGGCAGAAACTCTTCAGACTCAGACTGTGAATGCCTAAAAGAATTTATTCACATATTGGACAGAGTCTGACAGCTAATGGTTTCATCTGTGATGAATTAATTGCAGCCATAGAAGCCCTTATCCATAAAGGCATTTAGCACCCTATTAATCATACACTTGCAAGCATAGAGGGGCTTAAGTCCAGACAGAAATAGTTATGGTTCTGCTGGTAATATCACCTGTGGAGACACACATCTGTACCACGAGGGAGGCACTGATGAGGGCTTTTACCTCAGAGAGGATACAGAACCCAGTCACTGCCCCCACCTCTCCAATGTGTTTAGCTGTGCTCCAGAGCATCTGGTATAGTCGCGCAGAGGATGCCAAGCACCCCGCTTCCCGTTCAGGACAGAAAACAGAGGGCCAAAAAGGTACTGAGTGCTATGTGCTGTAGGCAACTGGGGAGATCAGTGTACACGTTTGGGAATGTATTGTAGGCAAGGTCTGGGAAAAAGTTGGTGAAATTATATGATACGTTTTTCGTATTGGGGATGAACCTTGAAAGTGAGAAATGCAGGACTATATGCGTGGCATGATTTTGATGGGAATTAAAGGACTGGAGAGACTATTATCTGCTTAGGATGCACCAGCTGAGCACAAGTAGGTTGGGATATTTTTTTGAGTCATACAAAGTAAGATGCTGGAAAATAAAAGTAGAAGCCTATCATGTCCAGTAAATGCTTGGACAAGAACCAGAAGCTGTCATTGTTCCAGTTTTTTACCCATACTTCCAGTGGTGCCAGGATGAGCCCTGTGAACTGTCTTCCCTACAATTTTACTTGCTTTCTAAGTCAGACTTACATCTTATTATTAACCTAATATTCTTGTCATTATGGACAGTTACATGTTTTTCAGCCAGGGTTTTGCTGGTTTTAGCAAGTAATGCGTGGATTCAGCCTTTTCTCCCTTTTCTGCAGTCAAGCTACTGCAATACAGTTGAAAAAAAAAAAAAAAAGTGTGAGTTTTGTGTAGGCCTTGACATTCCCTTGGAACACAGGTGGAAAACAGGTGTTTTGTCTAAAAATGCAGAACAGTAGTGGAGAAGGGGAGAGAATTTTGCATGATCAACCCTCTTACCTCTTTTTTTAGCTTATTGTGTTGATTCTTAAAAGGATTATTGTTTGTGTGCAACGCTCAGACCATATTTAGGACATATTTGAAACTTGAATGCCAGAAAAGGGTTATAAGGTGCATTTATTGAGTTCTAGGTTAAGGTTCAGACTGCTAAAATAAATCTTAAATGTCAAAGTCATCTATCATTCAGCACTCTTTTTTTCCCCTATACTATCAGTCTTGAGACTCCACAAAAAAGTATTTTTTACTTACACATAATGATTTATTGATACTTTTCTTAGATTTCAAAAATACTCATTTGCTAATAGCTCCATTGATTTGTTTTCAGCAAAGAATTCCCCTAAACAAACAAGCAAAAACCTGAGGAAATTTAAGAGGTTCTTTTTGCATTTAGTGCAACCGTGTACAGAAACCTGTACTTGGAGATAATAGGAACATAGCTAGTTGTAAACTAGTGTAGCTGGTTCTGAGTGTGAAGCCACAATCTGTGCTAGATGCATTCCTGTGAGGAGTCTTCAGGAATATGTATCGCTGATTCTAACATTACCATAGGCTGTACTGCTGGCTTTGCCATTTAATTGTTCATATTTGAAGGAATATTTAATTTCCTTTGGGGCCAAATGCTTACAGACTGATCTGAGTTTAGGGTTGGGCAAAGGAGGCATATGTGTGTAGGCCTGTTGTTAATTCAGCATTTCTGAGCTCGCGATTCTGTGTTTACTTGCAGACAAAATAATAAAAACATTTGAATATACTTTGAATTTCCTTTTGCTATCTTGAAACTTCATGAAAGAGAGAGGGGAGATACAAGCTTTGAAATGTTATGGAAGTTTTTAACTTCAGGTGCATGGGTTAACTCATCTACAGTCATGGAATGCAGTGAGTTCAAGCAGACTTAAAACTGAGCATTTACTTTGCAGTTTTCAGAATTAGTGCTGAAGTAGTGTTTGTCTTCTTAAGGTAACACACTGTAGGAGAGAGGTTCCCCTGACTGTTAAGTTCCTGCAAGTCAATATTTTGTTCCTAATATTAAAAAGAGAACGTGTGTTTTAATATTGAGACCAAAACAGTAGTAAAAATGTCTCTCATGGAATATACTGACTTCTCTAACATCATGATACGTGAGCAGGAGTAGCATGGAACTTGAACTAAGTCAAGCGTTTTGCCCTTAGTACTGTATCACTATGTCCCACAATGGAAAACCTAATTAGTGCATCCAAAGAAGCGTTAAATAGATTTCATGCTGTTTAATAAAGGCATTATATGTGTTTTTTGTCTATTACAAAACATTACAGGGAACGTTTGTAGTGAATGTTTCTGTTTCCTCTTTCACAATTTAGGTGCAGTTTTACAGTGTAGCTGCCTCAGGAAGGTTTGGTAGCTTTCTTCTTCATCAAATTTTTTCTCTCATTGTTATGCTCTATTTGTTTTGGTGCTATTGCATAACGGTAGTCTCTTAATGAACATCTTTACTAGAAATTACAAATTGGGAGGTATAGCTCTTAGCACCAGGGTATATCAGCCTCTCATGACTTCAGTGATTCTTTTTTGATGCTGATCTTTAACTAGTAACTGAGAAAGAAGATTTTACTTTGTCATCTGTAGCCTGCACCTTTTCATTCTTGTACGTTCTCATTAAAATGTGAGATTTCTTCCTGCGTATCCCTGCTACGACCAAGTTTACACAACCCTGACGGTGATTTTGTTTCTGATTTCATCCTTTGGCTGGCCTCATCTGGCCTAAAGTGTCTGAAGTGCAGACCTTTTAGAGTTTGTATGCTGGAGCTCAAAAGGAGAAAACTACCACCTTAGGAAAAGGACTTTTTGAACTCTGCTAAATTTTGCCATCTTGTACATAAACCTATAAAACTAAGCAACTTATTAAGGACTATCTCATTGTGTCTAGCTAATTTGTGTTGTCTGCCTATTGTAAAGTCTCCATTTTATCTCATTTTGTTATTGGTGGTGGTTTTCTGGTTTTCTCTCCAGCACAGTTTATTCAGTTGCATTTAAGTGATCTCGTTTCAGTTTTTATTACATAGTTTTTATGAAATGTTACACATTGCTCACCTAACATGTTCTGTAAAACATTTGTAAGACTATGAAAATTGCACTGAATTAATCTTCATAATCTGTATTTTATCTGCCTTTATGGCAGTGTGAATTGATGAAAAGAGCATCAGTGATAGAGCTGTGAACTGACTAAAGTTTTGGTTTCCCCTAGATATTTGATCAGGATTTAGTAATACCTCAACATAGCTATCACAGCACAACATCTGCTTAGAGTATTTTGAGAACAGGTACTTGCCAGCTCAATACCTACCTGGAAGGCAGCTAAAGCTGTACCATAACACTTCCAGATTAAAACACTGCCAAGTTTCTTTATCGTGCTCGCAGCTGTTGATAAATACAAAATACAGACAGCATTTTTCTGCATCTTATTCAACTCATCAGAATAAAATAGGTCTGAATTTTGCAGCATTCTTTGTTCATGTCTTGCATGACTTCCTACTTTGGAATCGCCATCTCTTTAGATGCGCATCACTTCAGGAATATTGAGGGAGCCAGTCGCTCCCAGGAACGCTGACAACCTAATAAAGGCAAAATAAGAAAGATCTTAATCAAGTGCAGAAACACTGTCCTTATGTTGTTACTTTGTTTCAGCCTACAAAACCACACAAGTAGACGTGTGATCTGAAGGTCACAAAGCACAGTGCATTTTCCAAATGTTACATAATTAAAGAAACACCTGTGCCCCAGCCAAATAACTTCATGCTTATCTGCAGTAAAAACGTTATGCTTAATAACCCTAAAAATATATAATTTCTTATGCCCAGTGGAGGCTGCAAGAAGAGCGGCACTATATAAAGCGTGAGACATTGCTTCAAGGTGTCTTAAGGGGTCTCTTAAGATTGATTTAGAAGTATTCCAGTGTGCGTTTCCTAGTTTCTGCAATTATGTTCAGCACACTTTAGATGGGACTAACTGGGATTTAAGACTGCCAATGATTTATTGAGACTTAAATTCTACTCCTGAACTCCTGATGTTCTTAAACCAACAGAGGTTTTAAAAAATGTCATAGGTCATATATCCTTTCCCAAGGAGAAAGGAAAAAAACAAAATCTATATTGCTTGATTTTGGTTATCATATCTGCGCCCTTATTTTCACTAAAGAGAGTGCTGTTAAGACATCTGAATGTTATAGTCTCACATCAGGAGGCAAGAAAACTGGTGTCAAATTTCAGAGTTTCTTGCGGTCATGTAGATTCTTCTATACAGAAGCAAGGAAATAAGAGGAAGAAGTGTTGCAGTGTTAACATTATAGGATTGTGATAAATCAGTAGAAAATTTGAGGGAAATCTTGCTTTAGTGAAATAATATTCCAAAGGGAGTGGAATACATTGAAAAAGCGAGGAAAAAGGATAAATGAGAAGGCAGGACTAGTAATCTGGATCATAAGATGTCTCTAAATTTTACATGTATATTGCTTTTAAATCTTCCTTACTGCATGCCAAACTACTGATTCCTAGAATGTGCCTCCAAGAACATGAGGGCATTGAAACACAAAATGTGGTGTCAGTCCTTTATAATAATTTCACCTCAAGATGCGCACATTTGTACATATTATAGTCATAGAGGTTTACTGCTATTACTGATTGTATTCCAAATTTTAAAGCAGATTTTTAAGGTTAAGTTGGCAAAGATATTCCTGATTTCAAAATTGAGACGTTTTTGCCCTTGATTGACAACAGCCCTATTTGAAGGAGAAATGCAGATCTACTTGTCTGTCTTCTCCAGTCTTGGATCATGTCCTTTCTGTTATTAAGTGCAGAAAACATAGTAAACTATCTGAATAATTGCGAATGTCTAAATTATATAATCTAGGTATTTCATAAGAAGTCACAAAATTACCAACCTGGTCTAATTAAATGTTTTCATTTGTCTGTGGCTGCTCTTTACAGTAACTGAAAAACACAGTGATTAAATGCTTGCTAACTGTTTTATTAAATTATTAAAGATCATAAGTCAGTGAGTAGTAAGTGATATCCACATATTCTCATCTCTGAACCTGCATGTCACTTGCTTACCAGAAACTCCCAAACTTATGCTTGAATAGCTGGAGGTTCAAATTGCTACGGTTTTGCAGCCATTGCCAGTTCATCAAATGTATGGTATAGACTGAAGGACTATTAGGTGATAAATGTGGTGGTAGTATTAAATTGAGCAAGCAGAAACAAGCAAAGAAAAGGCTGGTGGATCTCAAATCCTGAGTAGCAAAGGTGCCTTTAAGATTGTTATTTTGTGTAGACGTAGTTACTTGCCTTTATATCACAAAAAGAATGAGGATCTTCAGGACATTCAGTTACCAAAACTGTGATAAGCTGTGAATATGAAGGCAGCATCTTGGCTTGGACAAGGAAACACATGGATAGATACACTGCATGCTGCAAAGTGGAGGTTATTAATTTTTGAAATTATTCATGAAATCAGAAACAACAGTTTGCCTACTTCCACACAATGTTAAGTTTCTAACAGGTCCTCCCTCTTGAGCAGCTTCTGAGAAGAGCACATTGAGGTATACATTCCTGAAGTTACAAAGGTAGGCATAATAGAGGTATGGTTTGAGGACGTTGTAAGACAAAGAAAGATTAAGGCAGAAAAAGTCCTATAAATGTTTACAGATTGCTGTGTTTTCAATTCTGACATTAGTTCCTAAAACATAGGATAAGTAACTTAAAATCCATATAATAAAATAATACACCACATTATTTTCATTTTTCATGTATTTTTGACGTAGATTTGATAACTTCTGTTTCTTAAGAATAGCATGTTTATAAAAATTTACTTTTCATTTACTTTGAGATTAATAGATGAAAATTCTGATAGATGCCAATATAGTCTACATGTCCTCTAAGGCAGAGTTTTTTACTGTTTCTTCGCTTTTATTTATTAATGTGAAAAAGAGTACTGAATACTACACATTTTGTATACAGACAATAGTGATAAGCTAGGAGGTTTTTTTTATCCAACCAAATAAATTGATAAATACGGCTGATTCAGACTGTTTACATAATCTTTCCAATGTCAACAGTCATTTAAATTATCCTAACTTTATACTGAATCTCCAAAATCCAATTACAAGCTAATAATAATTGTCAGTTTTACTCTAAACCTTTAATGATAGGTCACAAGGGATGTTGTACCAGAAGGATTAAATCATTGTAGACTGTAGCTATGCCCAGTCTTAAATTACTAACCTCTTATCTCCTGGTAACAGAGCTACTATATGTTTTGTCACCATTTTTGCTAAATAGAATAAATGTCACCAAAATTAATTTCATCTTTCTTAAATTAGCTTCTTAGCATGATTTCTCACTTCAGTCAAAATTTATTTCTTGAAGAATTTAATTTCCTTCTTAATCTATTTTATTTCAGAAAGGGAAGGAAAAACTTTCATGAACAAATGCATTTTAAATCATTCTATGGCTAATTTTGAAATTTACCCTCCATTAATAATTACTGACCCTTGAAGGATCAAATTTTTTAAGTTGCTCTATACTTAAAATCAAGCTGGTTTTGCTTAGCTCATTCTGGCTATATTTAAGACACTGAAAGATAAAAGGGGGTAAATCCTGCCTGTGAGGAGAGGTAGCACTTAATCATGCGACTACAAGATTTCCCATGAGAATGATGATCTAAGGGAATGTTGTAATTGGATGGTTTAGTTTAGTTGCATTTATTAGTTTTTAATCGTATTAAGGACACATGCAAGGGAAAGAAAATTTACTTAATATAAGTAATAGTGTCACTGGAAGAAATACTGCCTTGAAAAGAAGGCATTGAGAGTTGACATGAATTTCTGAGTTACTGGCATCCATAAGATATATTTCCAATGGAACATGTATTTAAAAATAATTAAAAATGTGTCTATTGGCTTTTCCCATTCTTTTGGTTTTGATGAGGTCAGTCAATAACTCTATGAAGTTACAATATAATAATTCTTTAATAGAAAAGAAATCAGAACAAGGGAGCAATTGCAAAGGGGAAGATTAAAAAAATTAACCTGAAGTGGCAGGCTCTGTCTGAAATTATCACAGCTAGTGATATAAGTAGAAGGCAAAATGGGGGAGGAGGAAGGATTTTTTAATGCTCATAAACAAAATCTATTTTAAAATATTGAAATCTACAGAGAATATATTGGTTGGAATGGTAAAAACTATTGAATGGCTATGATTTCCTTTTGGAAACATGTTTGTCTTTAAGAATCTGTAGCATAAAGGACAAAAAGAAGTTAATTTTTCTGTCAGCTGCAAATTATTATCAAGGCTTTGTAAACTCAATTAGTAGAGGAGAATTTATCCCAAATATGATTAAATATTAGTGCCAGCAGGGCAGAAAATTAAACAGAGTGTACACATTAATAATCTATTAAATATTCTATCAACTTTGAACAGCTGTAGCAATTTTAATCAGACATTTCTTTGTGGCATCCTACAAATTTGTATGGGACTAGGAAGTTGCTACTAGATTGTTGCAGTGCATGGAAAGTCACAAGTGTCTGCCACTCTTCTGACTGCGGAGGGAATCTTTACATAGGGAAATACGGAGTTTGTGTTTGAGCAGGAACTGTCATCTTCACTTTTATTTGAAGTGTTGATATTTACAGCACTGTATCATGGTATTTGTCTGTAAGATGGCTGAAGAGCAACCTCAGAGAAGACCATCAGAAAATCCTTAGAAGCTATAGAGAAATTGGGCTACTTTTATATCTTGCCATTTCTGAAAAAGAAAGTGTACCAGTCGAATTGGTACAAGTGTTGGTTGCTCCTTCATATATGTATGATAGCCACTAGCTAAAATAAATGAAAGCAAAAATATGAATAGACTCCAGAGGTAGAGAATTCGTTATAGAAAGCATTATAGGGATTATAAGTGCTGTGTTTATATTGGGAACCAATCCTGTGCATGACAGATAACAGTAACTAGAAAAAAGAATGAAGTTAGTGAAGAGTAAAGGACTTCAGTGAGTGCTTGCTTCCCAAACTGTAACACAAGAATATGCAGAATGCTGTCCTTGGATCTGTCTAGCTGCTCAAGTGGCCCAATATTCTCTAAGTGTGGCCAAAATCAAATGTCTATAGAGGAACTGAACAAGTTTATATGATACTTCTCTTTAGTACTCTTCCAGTATTCAGCTTTTTTCAGCTAAGTTTTTTTACTAACTTGTAAGAGCTCTTCAGTCTCCCTTGGAGTTCATGTAAGCTTCTATGGCTAGCGGCCTCTATTAAGGAATTTCACAGGTCTAACATTTGTTCTGTAAAGAGCGATAACTTTGTCTGTTTTGAAGTTGTTTCCAACTGCTTTCTCTTGATGACTCCCAGATCTTGATCTGAAAAAGACAGTTGAAATTTAACCTCGCTTAGCCTCTTCTAAATCATCTGCAATTCTGTAGATCATCTGTGGTGGACTACTGTATCAGTAGGGGGCGTGCACAACAGTGATGAAAGGCTGAACAGATTTAACAGCAAGTAAAAGATTTATTGTTTAGAGTTCTACTAAAAAACTTTATGGGATTTCAAGGCAAAATACACACTTATAACACTTGACCATGTCATGCAAAAACCAAACAACAAACATCATCATTAATTTTAAGCCTAAACTTGGTATATCAAGATTTTTGCCTGTTGATCAAGTGAAACTGAGCATGTGTACTTTTGGGTTTCTGATAAGCTTAGTACGCGTGTCCTTGACCAATTTTTATATGATATAACACTATATATACAATTTGGGGAAAAGATATTTAATTTCTTTAATCTTTTGGGGTTTTGTTGCATTTTCAGATTGTATTTATATAGAAGGCTGTGGTTGTAGAGTAGAATCTTCAGAATAAGTAATTGATCCAAATCAGTCTCTACAATCGCTGGTACTGCATGCAGTAGAAAAGAGGGCTCTCAGGTCCTCCTTCCCCTCCCTTGATATAAAAACAAAACCAACCAATCAAAAAAAATACCCTACCCCCAGCAGATTATGAAAATGGAGATGTTTTTCCCTTTGTTACTGATCTTTTTTGTTATCTTTTGGTTTTGATGGGGGAGGTTCTGTTGTTTTATTTTTGATTGGGTTGGTTTGGGTTCTTTTCCTCTTCTTCTTAAGATTTGTTAGAAACAGAGACATTTGAAAAAACTGAAGTTTTTACCATTTATGAACCATAGAATTCTGTGGAGTGAAAACCTAGAAAAGCTAAAATATGAAATGAGAATGAAAGAGAGCAGGTTGAAGATCTGACTTTATGTCTGAAAGCCAAGATATAACAACAGTTTTAACAGCTGAAACAGTTAATGGTAACTAATAATGTTTCTTGCGTGTTCTAACACATACTTCAAAGAGCAATTTTCCAGAACACATTTCTGGTGTATCTTAATGATACATTTAGATTTGATAGAAAGTGTTTACTGCAGCTTTAAATGGTTGTAAATAATCATACTAATTTGGGCAAAGCTGAATGGCTTTTTCCAAATTCTAATTGTAACTAAATTTTGTTATAGTCTAATTCAGTTAAAAATCATTTTTGTAAGATTTGAATACATATTTATAACCTAGGAAATATTCTGGGCTGAGTTATGTGGCATCATTTCTAAGAATAGGTTTTGCAGTGACCATAAGGAATCCTTATTACATTAGTCATCTAGTCTTTTTTCCATTTTAGTCTTTCCTTTGAGTTGTTTTTCTGTTCATCCTTACACAAGCTAGATTATAAAGGAAAAGATTGTTCTGTTTTGGCCTTAAAAATCTAAGTGCAAGTATTTCCTTCTCTCATTTTTTCACTTATGAGGAGTACAATTTACTGCACAATGGCACAATCCCAAATGTCTCTGCTACTCTATGATCTCAAATTAGGATTAAAGATTGTCAATTCTATTCTGAAAAGCAATGCTAAGATAATATTGGCCATCTACCAAAGCTGTACAGGCTTGAAAAGTTTTGCTGAATGTGCACAGAACTCCATTCAAGCATGGGCAGTTCACACTGGCAAAGGTCAGCTCTCATTCTCATTCTGTAAGGCCTCTAATTTTTCATCATTAGCATCTTTTAAGATTGCTGTGGTTTTGCAGGAGATAAGAAGTGAACTCCAGTTGGTAGCATTATGGCACAAGGACTGTTAAGTATTTAGAGCTAGTTGTCAAGGAATATCTAGACATTAAGGACAGTGTGGCAAATGCTGAAAAACTGGAGCATTACTTTCTTGCTTATAGAAAACAAGGCTTTTCACAAAATAGTATAAGTTAAGTCCATGATGGTATGATCATATAAGTACATTTCTCTTTGATTTTCTGTATGAATATATGCAAAAAACATGGGAGTTATTCGGTGGGAAAAAAGGGAAATTATTTGCGCCATAAAAAGGAAATAAAATATGTGGTGAAATTAAGCAAACAGGGCCAAAACCATGTACTCGAGTGAATGCTACATTGCATAGTGCTGTGTAATACACGTGCTGTACCAAATAGCGATAACTGACTTTTTACTGCAAACTTCCTATTTTCCTTCCCACCAGCTTAACATAGTGTTATGCTGTGTTGAGATGCCTTCTTACTTTCAGGTGAGACGTAATTCCCATCACACTGTGTTATATTCTGTTCAATGTCTTGACTTTTTTTGCTGAGGTGGTATCGGAAACATTTTCTGCATTGTCTTTTGTAGTGATATGGCTATGCAAATATGAATATATCTTTCCAGTGAAAAGACAGCCCATAACAACAGCACAGCATCTCCTTGAACACTGGAAGCTAAATTTGTGGTGTGTTGGTCACCACGGTAACATCTGCACTGGTTCGCAATGTTACAAATTATGGGCAAAGTCAAAAGGTTAAACTGGGTCACAGCTAAACTGAAAGAGGTCGGCTTGGCTCACCATTGAAGATTTTGCCAATTCAGTCAGCTGACTTTGTAGTGAAGCAGATGATGGGTCTTGCACAGTCCATTCCACTAGCTCAGCTGTAATGGTAGTGACCCTCAGCAAAGGATGTCAAAAAACAGTCAGAAACTAAAATGGGGATTAGCATCCTAAATAGCACAGGCTTTTCTCTAGTGTCAATTTGTCATGATTTGCAGGATTGATAGCTTCAGCAAGGGCATAACTCTGTAAAATTCAGTATTGTCCTGGACTGGAACATCTTCAAATATCGGTGCCATGTCTGCAGGGATAGGGATGAGCCTTTTGTTTTAACAGTAGGCAAAATTGGAAAAATTAGAGGAAAGGGCTTGTAGGGAATGTCTCAGTTGAGCCACTTACCAAAGTTCACTAGCAACAGCTAGCTCAAATCTTGATTTTCCAAGCTCATTGACTTTATACATGATGCTAAGGATGTCCAAATCTGCTTAACTTTTGAAAGCAGTTGAGCTGCATTCAAATGGAACGGGATCAAAGCTAAAAGCATTTCTCAACAGACAAACTCACTAGTTTAGGTGCCTGTCAAAACTGCTGCTGTTACTCTAATAGCATAGTAACCTGGCCCTTCCTTACAGTCTGTTGCAAGATGTAACTGTGCTTTTTGCTATCATTTCTATTGTTGTTTTCTTTTACATGTTGCTTATGGCTTCTCCAGGAAAAAAAAAGAAATCTGAAAATAGATACAGTCACATTTCTAGTGTCTTCAGTTGTGCCATGAATAAGAACATATTTCCTTTTGACCCTAAGAACATTCAGAGTTATCCTGAGGCTTTGTGATTGCAGGTGATTTCTCATGCTCTAGAAATGCCTCTAAATATCTCATTTCCAGACATGATGAAGGAAACATGATATTCATCATATATTGTCTTTCTTCCTTTGAATGTAGGTGAACAGGCTATGGACAAATCTTTATTTTCTCCTCTGCTTGCTGTTTCTAGCAGCAAAGTAATCTGCTAACCTGAAACACAGAAGGACATGATGCATCCCTATCCTAACAAGTAATAAAGAGAAAACTTCTCTGTTTCTTTCAACTGCTGATAAATCATGTCAAGAAGAGCCAGAGCAGAATTGTGTGCTTAATTTTTCTAATGCCCTCTACATCGTGTAAATGGTTCTCCAGTCCTTAGCTGCTTCCAGTGTAGTTTCAGTCCACATGTAATTCTGTCCAGAGGCAGATCATTTATGCTTAGTGAAGTCCTGGATATTTACTGTTTGAAAAATTAGAAACCACGTGATGATAGACATCTCTTTCTTGCAGTGCTGAAAGTTTTTATTTGGCTTACAGAATTTTGAATAGAAGTTTAAACAGGCTTGAGGTGGGTAGGGTGTGTGTACTGCTTTACTGGATACAGTAATTAAACACAATATTGTTTGGCTTTGGAATTTGAAGAGGCTTAGATAATGTGATAATGTCTTTTCAGTTCTTTCATAGAAAAGATTTACTATGGATGTATTATAAACCTCTGATTTACAAACCTCATTGACTTCATTAGTCCCCAAGGGCTTTACTCTTGTTAGACTGGAAATGCCTGTTTAAAAACTTTTTTTTTTCCTTTTTTATTTAAATTATGACCTCATTAGAGTGAAAACATGGCTCCAGATTCTTGCCTTGTATAAATCAACCAAGTCTTGTGACTAACCCCAGCTGAGAGTCCAGGCTGTAAATTGAAAACCTGTCCTTACCAGTTGCCTCGTCCAATCCCAAATGCTGGCCCTAGTGTTAGAAACATCCTCATGCTAACAGGACATTTCAATATCTTTCTTTGTATGTCTTCTTCCAGTTAAGACAGTAGTTTTCCAATGTGCCTAAGATTTAGGCAAACGTATGTATGTACGAGATGCACTGCAGTAAATGTCTTCAAAGAAGGCATTAGGGGTAGGATTTTTTTTTTTAAATTCAACAGTGGTGAAGGCTGGAACTGCAAAACCTGTGAATGCTGAGTGAGATTAGGTTTCAGTCTGTCATATTTTTTCAGTGGTAAGAGGACCATCATTTTTGTAGTTTCCTTAAGTACTGTGAAGAGCATCTCATAAAAGTTGTTCCAGGTAAAACAGATAAATGGCTTCACTAAAGTTGTCAAATTCCACTTAATGAGTGTCTTCTTTTTTGAAGCTCCGTTATTCAAATTCAAAACCATTTTGAGATTATTTTTGGATTGTGGCACAAGATGTTGTGGGGTTTGCTCTTCATAACAAGTTTCTTTTTCTTTCTCTATTTTAAGATATTCTCTATTTTAAGGTATTGAAAAACTACCTAATCTTTTAGACTAAATCTTTTACACTAAACAGTTTTATTTATAGTTGCCAGAAGTTCCTAATGTCATCTTAATTAGAAACATGTGGTGAAAAAAAGAGGCAACTTTTAAGCTGACACTGTTTCTGAGTTAAAATCTGGCATCCCCTTTCTACTGACAAGCCTGACAACTGCAGCAGCAATCACCTCATCAAATCTCTCCGTTGTGTCTTTCCTGGGTTTTGGCATTCTTCCTGTCTAAATTTTTATCAGATGAGTGCTTTTTCTTGGCAAGTATTTTGAATACCTTCTTGTTGCTTTATCTCTGCACTATCACCCTTTGCCCTTAATGTCATTTCTCACATGTAAGACTATGTCAGAATTCGAAACAAATTAGTTAGGAACATAGATTCAAAGTCCAGTTTTTCATCTTGTCTTACTAGTCTCTTTTCCCCTTACTTTTTAAACACCAACATGTCACAGATACCACAGGAATACGTTTTTAATGTTTTAAATCCTTAATGCTCAGTCTACCTTCTTTCTGCTATGACGTTTTCTGTATTGCTTTTGAAAAGTTTTCTGCTGATGATATCTGGAGTTTTAATTCTGAATTTTGGAAATACTCAGTAGGCTATGCCAGAATAAGAATCTTTAGGTATAGATGCTTTAGACCACAGCCAAACTAGATGTCCTTTCTGCAGCCTTTCTCAAAGCTGAGCTAGAATAGACTTTCTTGCAAGTGTTCTGTACTTTCTTTACTAGTTGTTGTTGATTGCGAAGTTAATTCTGAACCTTAAAACTTGGAAACCAAACACAAAAATCTTGGGTGACATTTGCAAATTGAATTCATATGAATGAGGACCAGCCTTCCTTTCCAGAAAAGAAAGACTAGAGAAAATATATGCCATCTCTGGAAGGAAATGTGAGACCCAGTTACCCAAGATATGGAGAAATTGATACAGTAGCTCTCACTGAGAAGACTGTAAGCTCCTGAATGCTTAGCAAATAAAACCCCTCTTCAGGATGCCATGAATAGGCAGCAAACTTCAAATGGTTTTAGATTTGAGTAATGGCGCATTAAGGAAACATACTAATTAAGGTTAATTTTGTGATTTTGTTGGAACCAGGTTTCTGGTTTCTTTAGTCAATGAAGAGCAGTGTAAGCTACTGGACACAGAGTGGTTTTTTTATGCAGGTTGCTTCATTTCCTTGCTAATAGGAGTTAAACCTTCTGAATGTCCAGCCTCAGTTGTATTGCTAAGTTCTTTTGAAAACTCCAGCTGTAAATCTCATTTTATTTGACTAATGTAGTGAAGGCAGTAGAAATAGCTAAGTATGCAAGATGTATTTCTATAGATACATATCTAAACTCTTGGAGCAGGTGTTTTTTAAGTGGCTCTAAGGGCAAGATCAGTCTGGTTCAAGCTTTTAAGAGCAGATAGTAAAATGTTGATCCTGTGCATAAGTGACTGAAAGTCACTAGCTCTCTGTGTTTTCATTAGTGAAGTACCTAATGGTCCACTGCTGTACCCATCAGCAGAGGCTGCCATTTTGAATGCCGAGGCCTTCTTTGGCTTTTTATGTTTTGCAAATTCCAAGTCTTTTGAGTTAATAGTGCATGTCTGTGTGGGTAGGACACAATTCAGTGAAGGTTGTGGCAGTCAGAGACACATTCACTCCAAAACACCAGGCAGAAGGGAACAGCATGTTATTAATATGATTGTAATGTAGTCTGAATGTTTGGGAAAAAACTAGGGTTTTCCTCTACCTCTCCAGTACTGTCTGACAATTTATTTAACCCTTCTCTCTCACACTGTGTCCTGTGTTGAGAATCCTGTCAGTTCTCCAGTGCTCTGATAATTACAGTGCCCAATGATGAACCCAGTTGTCCTGATTACAGCAAGTGCATCCAGGCCACACCCCAGCTGGGGGAATGTATGCCCCATGGGGAACCATGGCGGTTGAGCTTGTCCCACCAGAGTCTCCACAGCAGCTTCTTGCTCAGGTGGTCAGAGAAGTAGAGTGGAGACTTTTTTCTTCCCAGTATAGAGGAGTGTGTGTGGAGTAGCGTTGCAGTATATTGCAGAACACAGCTTTTGCCTCTGTTTGTCTTCACAGTCACACAAGCATCTAAGTTAGTTAAAACAGGATTTTAGAGACTTTTGTAAATTTAATTGTAAAATACTTCAAATTTATTTGAAAATACTGTCAGATGAATATTCATAAGATTTTCTTTGGTACTCATGGCTTAACATGCAGTTGTAAGTCATGTTGTAGCAATCAGCCTTTAAAGAGAATACAATCCTGCTTCATAGCGTATAATTTCCTACAACTGCACCCCCAAAGGGTGGTTCAATCGCCACTTTGCATCACAGTGCCATGCTGTTACTTAACATGCAAAAGTATTTTTGAATGCTTTGTATATGACGGCCAGGACTGAAGCTGATCTGTCTCATTGAAATGAAGATGAATGATAACTTTCTAGTCTGCTACCAAATATTGTTTGTTCTAATTTTGCAGTCTTACATATTGGCAAAGGCCATGATATAAACGGACAATCAGCCTTCTTTTGGATGCCTAGTGTTGCCATTTTGTGGCTCAGTTTTAACATAACTTAATATAGCATGTAACAATGTGGAGAAGAGAAACTTGCAATCTTATGTGTTAATAGAAGAAAGTATGACGAATTAAGATGCTGATTTATTAAAATATCTTGTGGAATAGCAAACCAAAGCTCTCAAGGCCATTGTTCAAAGAGAATGCTTAATACAAGGATTTAAGACCAAATACATTTCTTTTCAGTATAATGTAATACTGATTTGTAGAATCAGCTCATTGAAAAAAAAATATTATAACAATAATGTTGGAAGAAGGTTAAGCACATCTTTATGAAAAACCAACATCACACTAGCAGTCTTATTGCTGATATTGTTCTCTTATTGCACTGTAGCATGTGCAACATCCAGGTCACTGCCAGTGCAAACCAGACAAGCTTAAGCTGCGATGAGTGATGCTGACGGGGGGGCAGGGTGAGGGGAGCTGTGTGTGTGGATCTGGATTGTCTCAAACTCAGACCCCAAGCAGAGAACCAGTGCTGGCAAATACAGTGAGAGTCTGCAGGGAAACTCCACAACTTAAGTCTGCAGGGAATAGGAAAGAGTAGTTCCAGATAGGCCACCTTGACAAAGGTATTAGGTGTAGCAGGACATGCTGGTGTTCTGAACACACTGACAGTTATGAGCTTTTTAAGCAAATGTTTTTCATTTCTTTTTTCTCTTTGTTAGTTAAGTTGGATTGGGTGGCTGGTGCTGAAACAATTTGATCCTTGTCTACAAAGCAATTTATTGCAAGTTATTGCATCCTATTGCAATTGATTGCTTTATTGTTGTTGGCGTGTTCTGTGCTTTTTCTCTTCGAAATTTCATTTTGTAAATGTAGTAATAATATTTTACATGTGTAGAGTGCCTTTCATCACAAAATACTTCACAAACTAGACAGAGGTTTTGCAGTCAGTTGTTTGAAAGGGACTTGGGCTGGTATCAGGACACATAGCTATCTTTGCTTATGCAGTTCAGTAAGTCTGAAGCTGTTTGATACAATTGGCTGCCACACAGCTGTTTGATACATTGGCTGTTTCCCTGATTAGACACAAAAAAGTGGTAACTAAAACAAAAAAAAAATGCAAGAAATTAACTGAGACCGAAACAAATGTATTTTTAAGTCTTGTTTTTTTCTTTTTGCACATTGTTTAGAGGATGATGGTTTTAAAAAATGTTACCAATCCAGATTTTGTGTTTGTTTGACCAGTTTCTGCTGGATTTAAAATTTGCATTTTTCTCATTTTATTATGTGCGATGGCCTGAGACTTAGATACTGTATTAACGTAATTGACCAGTTAGAGGTAAGAGCAGCAGATTCTGTGCTCCGTGGTAATCTGGCCTTAAATTTGAGCAAATCCCTGAAAATTCTGTGGCATTCAGTGAAAGAACTGAATTAATTTAAACTGAACTGCATACAACCTTTTAAAAATTAAATCTGCTACATATATGGATAATACTACTCTTAAATATTCAGCCTCTGTTACTTACTTTAATTCAGCGGATTTTTCGCTGTCTCCACATAATTTCCGTGTAAAAGGAGAGGCTAATCTACTGGTTCAGACAAAAGGCTTAAGCTCAAATGATCTCTGTTCTGTTTTCTTTTTATCATGTTCTTGGATTTTTTTTCCATCTGTAAAGGGGAGATGACAGCACTTCACTGCCTCACAATTGCGGAAGGATAAATACAGTGATTGTGAGATGTTAAAAATGATTGAGCCAATTATGTAACTAGGCCAATTTATATGGAGAAGTTTTTTCAAATTCGTGGTTGGGATATATTATCTTGGAGAAGTGTAGAGGAACAATTTAGCTATCCTGCTCAAAGTTTATAGTAGTGAAATAGTTAACAAAATATATATACAGGCAATGTTTAGTTTTTAAAGTTAACACCCTATTGAGATGATTGAAAATAGTTCACATCTTGCTGAACTGTCATTTTGAGCTGTCTGCCAATTTAAGAACATATTGCTGCCTCAGTTAACATATGGTTCGAGTTGATACAGTTTTCTGTGCAACCATGAGAGCTAGACACATCATTATATGAAAATGAAAACAAATGGCTGAGTCCTGAGCTTGCTGCTCTAAACCTACCCACCCCCCACCCTCTCCCCCCTCCAGTGTAAGCGTGAGTTCAAAGACACCTAGTCTTCCCATTTGGAGATTCCTGCAGCATGAGAGAGTCTGGGTGAGCCACCATAACCTAGTCCTGTGTCACAGGGATATGGCATGCAGCCTGTAAGGGATGTTCCCAGACACAAGTTTTATGGTGTGAACACAATGGCAGATGGTCCCCTGGGTTGCTGTACCTAATTTGTCAAGATTTAATTAGAACTTGGGATCAGTGAGCTTCCTTATAGAATTTCTGCTTCTTTACTGTGTCACTAGTGTTGCAAGGATGTTATACCGGGCGCCTTATAGTACTGAACCCCAAACTCTTACTGCATCTAAGTGCATTCTACTGTCGGCTAATGCTGGCAAGGCATATTTTCATTGGTGAAGTTCCCAGTATGTTACCTGTCACAGTAGAAAAATAATTTACTCAAAAAAAAATCTTTAAATTATTTTGAAGGGGTAATGCTGACCAAAACAAAACAAAATTAAAAGTTGAAGTTGAGATTTCATCTTTTTGTGTGCAATGGAGTAGATGTGGACCAGAGTGACTCAGGTTATGTGTACAGCATAAAACTATCCTGATTTGGATAGGACTTCTTTCCTTATACATATGGCTTTGGAACTGGCCTATTTCCCAACATTCTTTTTGACTCAATTTTCAGATTCTAGAGGAATCCAAATATCTGACCAAAACTCATTTAAATTTCTCCAACCTATTAAAACTAAATATTTGTTCAAAATGAAACCACAAATCAACTCAGGTTTGCTTGTGAGATTGATGAACCATAATGAATCTTCCTATGAACTCAGTGTAAATTTCAAGCATGTAGTAAATCACAAAAGCATATCCAAAAGTTGCTTTGAGTATATCCCTGCATATCTAGTAATTTTTTGAGGGGTCACTTATTTTGGAGCATTTACAGTCCACTCAACTGACAGAAATGTCACTTAGTGGTACCACCCGCAGATTGTCTATGTAAGTACTGGTATACAAATTGCAGACGAATTTGCCAAATGGCAGACTTTCGACTGATAAGACTATGGCAGGGCAGCACTTAATTCTTTTTAGGTGCTGGAGAGCATGCGTGAAAATCAACTGCTGCTCCATAGCTCAGGTAATTCAGATACACAGTTGCCTCCTGTGTGTTCCTTGGGCTTGATTAGAGCCTGCTGCTCCCCTCAGTGCCTTAGCAGAGAGCGTCCTGCCTGTGGTGAGGTCACAAATCTCTACAACTGTAAAGAGGCCAGTTTGGGTGGTCAGGCAGGGTTGAGCATGTCAGGAGGATTACACTAAATGGGACAACGCATTCATAAGACATGTTTTGTCATTCGCACATATAATATCTCTTATTTCAAAGCTTTGTAGAAAAATCTTTATTTGGCTAATCACCTCACAGAGTTCCAAGGCCCTGTTTTTATTGCCTTCTTCAGTCCCACAAACTTTCTGAAATGATATCTTTGTGCAGTTTACTGTATTGGTTCTTTTGCACCCCTGCTAAGGCTGCAATTCAGGTGGTGGTTTTCACCCAGGCTGTTAACAGATTTTAGAAGCAAATTTTCTCCTTCCTTATTTTCAAGTTTATGCATAAATCCACGTTTTTAAATGGCAGCGCAGTAAATGTAGCTGTTAAGTAGAGATGGTTACATCCTAACCAACGTATCAGACCTACGTTAACAGTTCTCTGCTTGTTACGGCTGCTCATGTTCTTGTGCAACAGAGAACCTGTTGGATTTCTCTTATGAGATCTTCATTTTTCGATTCCAGGTTACTAGCATTAGGCTAAATGACTCTGTTGCACTACCACTGTACATTTACCTAGCACAGTGACGCTGTTTTTTAATTTATAGATAGTGAAGAGGAAAGAAACCAGGATGCATTCCATTGATCTCTCAATGTTGTAAATGTAAAATTCATGTGCATTTTTGTTTGCTTTATGGCTGTTCTCTGTCCTTTTCCTTATTTAATATGCGCTTCATACTGTGCCAAGGGGTCAGTAGGGCAAATCAAGGAGCCAGATGGCTTACCTCTACCCTAAGGAAACATACCAATATTTAGCTGGCTATTTTCCCAAATAAAGGCAAAACTGGAATCCACAATAAATGTGAGAGGTGGTTAAAGCTGCATCCTTTTCTTGGATTCACAGCTACAACCTCCTTGAGGCATGAGCTTTTTATCCTTCACTGCCACTTTCTAGCTTTCTCCAAGTAACTGTGCCTTAGAAGATATTAGAGGGGAGTGTAGCTCATTTATTTATGGCCTCTGCACAGTAACAAGTTTCAGTTATTTTAATCTGACTGAAATAAGAAACCATAATCCATGGATGAAAAGACAGTGGACAAACTCTGTTCAATCCCTAGTACCCCAAGGACATATATTTTGTCCATTTTTGCATTTTTATGTTCCCTTTTTTTCTGCTGTTATTCCCAACTTTAACTTTTGAAAAGCCAAGCAGTTTAAGTGGCCGGGCCTGGGGAGCTTATTTGTATGCAGCACAAATTTCAGGATCTGTTCCCAAGCCTGTGCAGAGTGAAAAATGGCCTGCATTTTCTTGATAGCCCATGTGGTTGTAAAGAATAAATGGCTAATGAATTACAGATGAACATTGACGCAAATTAATCTTCCTGATGTCCCTGGGTTATATGGCAGCCATTTAAAAGTTTAATCAATACACTAAAGTTGAAAACATGCAGGCACTGCAGTTGTTTGGATGTAATAAACATCAGAGGGAAACGGGAGGCTTGTACCCAGTCCATGTATCATAATGACAGGTATTTATGTTTAATGGACTAAATATTTTTTATTGGAAGAGAGCAAATGTCAGCTTAACTTTGTAAGCCCCGCATTCAACTTTCCTTTGAGGTTGGTGAGAGACGGCTGACATGTCATTGAAAATGAAATGTAAAAAAACCAATTGAGACAAAGCGAGGATAAGGAGCTGTTTTGCCGATGAGATGTTGCTTTAATGCTCTGCAAGTATTCATTAAATAAAATGTAAACTCTACCATTTCAAACGTTGCAGTAAAATGGTTTACTAGGGCAGACTTTTAATGGTTATTAGGGAAAACAAGAGCCAACTGCTGCCAAATATTCTTTTCTGGGAAACATTTTATTTGAAAAGCCTTTTCCTGAGTTACAGTTTCAGAAGATTTATAATTATGGAACAGTCATCTCCCCCTTCCCCTTTCTTTTTTTGAGACCAAGAAAAACAGAAAAATAACTTTCAGTATAACCATTTGATGGTCTTCCCCCCCCCCNAGCTTTATATAAGCTTCCCAGAGGCTTGGATATTAATTGTACTTGAAGTCAATAAATTTTAGAGCCATGTGTGTCCAGGACTTAACCATCATTACTATAAATGGGGAAGGAGGCTATACAAGACTGCCAGATTCACCAGGCCTGCACAGTTACTATGTAAAAGACCACATGAAGGTATTTTCTTTAGGTAAAGAAAAAAGTTGTCATATAGTTTGGTCTTGTAAGTCTTCCATGTCAAACAAAAAATTCTAATAAATGGAAGAAAAAAGGGAAAGAACGTCTTGTACCATCTTTCTGTAATCTGCTTTAGTACCTCATTTCTTGACCGGTCTTACCTTAACAGATCCTGGATGGTCTAGAGTGGCCTCATAAAGTTTCTGCTAATGTGTACTGTAGAGCCACACCAGAAAGGGAGGACGGTTGAAGGACTATGGGTCACTGTTTTCTTCTTTGGTAATTGGTTGAACTGGTTCTCTCTTGACTTCATCATCTGTCTGAAATATTTCGTTCTTTTAAATAATTGCTCTTAATAGGGAATAAGTCACCTGGTGGAGGTTTGATGGCCTACTTCAAGATCAGCAATCATATTTCGTAGCTTTACCAGCACTTGTAAAAAAACCCAAAACACATAGTTTTGTTCAAAATGCCAGACTGACAGAATATGTTGAGTTAGAAGGGACCCACAAGGATCACTGAGTCCATCTCTTGGCCCTGCACCATCCTCAAGAGTCACATCATGTGCCTGAGAATATCATCCAAATACTTCTTAAACTCTGTCAGGCTTGGTGACAGCGCATTTAAGTTAGACAAGTGCATTGGGAGAACGACAGAAATCTCATATTGCTACAGGGGCATCAAAAATGTCTTACTTCCATTTAGTGGGCAGACTATTTTATTTTAAATTCTTATTTTAACAATTTTACACACAGTCTGTGAAGACTGAAGAACTCAGTATGGCACAAGATTTAAATAATGCAAAAATACCATTTTCTCGTGCCCTCTTCAGCTGAACGTGTGTTACCTGTCTCAAATACAGTAGCTTCTTAGTCTCATGGACCCAGTATGGCATAATTTGATGATCCAGACACACTACTCTCAATCTTATATCCTGCAATAGGGAGTGGGTTGCTCTTTCCATTGTATGGCCACTCCGAACAATACCAAGAATTTACCTGGGATGCATTCCAAAGCAGCTGAGTCATGACATACCATTTTATGGCCATTAGAAATGGTCCATTGAGTAGTTCTGAGCTGACTTTAATGTACCTGGTAAGGGGGAAAATTGGAGTCTCGTCCTAATAAAGAATAAAACCAGAAGCAGGGTTGCACTGTCCTGCTGAATTAAGTTACAGTTTAGTTCCGTTTTAAAAATTGTCTTGTGTCATAAAGCTTAAAGGCAGTTCTCCAAAACTGCTCAAGAGCAATAAGCTTTAGTGGCATGTGAAGTAAAACAGCAGGTATCTACAGCAAAACATTAACAAGATTGCACCAGACAGAGGTGGTGCTAGTAGAAAATTGGAGGTAAAGAGTGGGTGACATTAGATTGATTCTTTCTGTCAGATAGAAAACTCCTTTTTCAGTAACTATTCTCAACAAGCTATGAAGTCCTCTGTAGTATGGTACATTGGGGAGTGCAAACTGCCACTATCCAACACATTACTCCAACAGCAGAAGATGTAATAAGTTATTTTCTTGGTTAACCCATTATACCGTTTGACTAAACTACTCTATTTTTGCAACCAGAAGCTTGAACTTCAGATGAAGAAATCCCCTTTGCTGTGGTTTCTGAATATTTAAACTCTGTAAAGAGACTGCTGTTATTATAGGCTTAATGGATAAAATACGGAAATGAAAAAAATGCTATAAAATACTTCTTTTAAAGCAAAAAGCAGAAAATGTGACAACTCCCAAGGTTTCACATTTGAAGTAAGATTCAACTTCATTGAGAGAAAGTAACTAAGGCAAGGATGTCTGAAAAAATATTGCCAATTGACAGAATTATTAATGATTAAATGTGGCTTTTTGAGAGCACTTTTCTTTCAGTTCAAAGCTATGTAGGTGTATATATGTACTTAAGTAAAGCAACCTCATGCAATTGTCTTGAAGACTTACCAGCCCAGACACACAAATATACCTGCTCACCTCTGCTCACCTAAGTTATGATGAAAAAATTTAATAGTGTTTTATCTGTCCATCAAAAAAATTGCTTTTGACTACTGGCTGGGTAATGGTTTTCAAGGCTGATACTTAGCATGCATTTAATATATATTTGTGTTTCATATTTTTCTACATAGTACCAGTGCAACAAAGGTACACAGCATGTCTGCCATATAGTCAAAATATTTAAGCAGTGTTATAAAACTAATAATATAAAATAAGTTTAATCTAACAGAAAAAGAGGATAGGAAATCGTGATTTGGCAAAGTACCTTTTTCTTTACCGTATTCATTTTGAATTCCTCAGGAATACAAATGGTACGTTAAAGGGTGAAAGCAGGCTGAGAATAATGCCAGTCGCAGCCTTCTTAAACTGAGAGCTACTGTTCTGACAGCTATTAAAAAATAAAATAACTTTTGTTTCTGATTTTGTATAATGAGCATATAACAAAAAGGAGGTTTACTTCTACATTATCCTGCAGGTGTAACTGCTGTCTGTCAGTTTATCCTGTATTTTATTTTGATGATGGGAGAACACTAGGGAGAAAAAAAATTTCTCTTTATCAAAAACCTTAACAGGAAAGAAAAAGTCTCAAGACAATGTCATGTATTGCTGGTTATTTGTGATGGTTAAAAAAATTATCTGAAAACAAAGAAGTCTTTCACAATGAATCTAAAGCACAAAAGCTTTAATAACATTTACATCTGTGTATCATCCATGTCTCCAAATGCAAGTCATGAATAACACATAAACCAGAGTATACAGGGAGCAGAAGTGCTAGCACATCATTTAAAATCCAACGCACCCCATCGTCAGTGGAATCAAATACACAGCAGGAATGGTTCCAGTTGATAGACATACAATGAAGTCATTGAAAATGAAAATATATTAATTATGTTCCAAAAGGTTAAGATAGTAATGGCTGAATTCTCTAATCCTGGAATTATATCAGTCCCAAATCCGTACAGGAAAAGCCTGTAATGTTTCAAAAATTGTGGAAAATTTTAGTAACACTTATTTGTATCTCACCCATGACTGACTCCACAGCATGAGGGATAGGAGGGGGAAAAGCAGGAAGTGCAAGACAAAGACAAAACCAGGGAGAATTATCAATAAGAAAAAAAAAAGTTCTTGGTCCAAACAAGCCACTTGCACTACATGAGCTAATTGTAAGAATAGACCATTTCTAAACTGCAGCTGTTATGTGCTTAAGCAAACCCTGCTGGGAGAACTGCTTTGTAGAACACCTCTCTTAACACAGACACATAGAGTGTCCTTCAATCGAGGATTCAAAGTGCATTATATAAGGGAAACCTTTTCCACTTCCAAATTTTCCTGTTACAGGATTTGATCCTAGCTGTTTGCTCTGACACAGCTTTCCCTTAAGTGTTTTCTAGTTTCATTATCTTTTTGCCTATGTTAAAACAACAGAGGCTGAAGACTCTGTGTTTGTTGGGACATGAGCAAGGGGGGCTGAGGGGGGATGCTTGGGGGTTTTTTGTGATAGAAAATTATAGGTGTCAAAAAACCCACAAAACATGGTCGTGGTCTTTTTTTTTTTTATAATGTTTTTTGTTTGTCCCTGTGGACTTGTAAGATCATTCATATTGTAGTTAATTTTAGATGTATTCTTTACCTACCCTTTTTTTCGCTCCACCCTCAAATCCTCATCCAGGCATCTCTGACACAAGACTATTTCACTTGGGTTCCTAACTATATTAGCTCCATTGTGCTGGTTTGCGGAGCCCCCCTGATCCTTAATATCTTTATGCTAAAACTCAAATCCTCCCAACAACAACGGGTTAATTGTATGCTTTCAACATACTTTAAAATTCTCAGCTCTTGGGAATGATGTTTCCATAAGGATTGAATGCAATTACAAAATAATATAGGCACTCTGTCTTATTTTCAGTGAGTGATACTTAAGTCATTGCTGGTTTTGCTGCATGTGCTTGTATTGGGGCTCTTCCTTCAGTGTACTTGATGCAAGGTATTTGCAAATTTGAGCCTTTGGGCTTTAAATGTTGTGCTGCTTCTTCTGTTCCTTATTCACTACAGATTACATATAATTGATGACCTGCATTTACAGACATGGGTGGTATACAGATGTAAATGTTATTATAGCTTTTATATTTTATGTTCTTTCTGAAAGATCATTTTGTCTTTGAATAATACTCCTGTTCAGATTTTGGGGGGTTTATCTCTAAAAGAGAATATGAAATGGATATTGCACATCGTATATTTCTTAAAAGTAATTTGGAATTTTAGGGTATGGGATTGGTGGTGACTGATACACTGCCTGGATGAGATATATCCCTTTGAAAATAACAGCGCCAGTACATGCCTGCATCTGTCTAACCTCATAATTCACTTTCACATTGGGTTATGGATGTCTGCATTCAGTGAGTCTATCTTCCCTTTAGGTATTATTTCAGCCCTTTGAGATAATAAGGAAAGTTTAATTGCGTTGTTAATTGATTTTTTGCACAACATTATTACCTTGATTGATTGCAGAGTTGATGAAAATGTTAGACACAGGCAGTGTAAAGTATCAGCCCAGTAAGGAGTGGGAGCCTTGTGGAGAATAGATAACCTTGATGTTAAGAGCTATATCCTTCAGATATGTCTTCCCTTGACATATTGATGGCCCTTGAAAAGGGAAAAGCTGATTGTATGCAGAACGCAATCATTAAACCCACTTCAGCTGGCTGTTGATTAATTTGTTTTTTCCTGAAGGATCTAGTTAAAGAGAAGGCCTCACTAGTATCAACAGCAGCCATTTTCCAGGCTTCAGATTATACTTAACCCTCTGCTAGAAGAAAGAAAAATGATACTGTCTTGGTTTAGACAGGCAGATTGTCTGCAAACATTCAGTCGAACTGCAATTTGGGGATTATAACACTCACTTTACCCCGTTAACTACTGCTTCCTCTATGACCTCTCCTCCCCCTGCCTTCAGTATTCAGCTTCACCACAGCTAGCAGAAAGTCACGTTTGATGTTTTCTGAGTAGGGCCAGTGTCTGTTCTCGCAGAGATGCCAACAGGGATGTCAAGCTTGTTTTGCCCAATGAGTGAAATACTTCAGTAGCATATAGCTGCTTCCCAGGAGCCTCTCTGAAAGGACCACAGGGTTCATTGCACACACGTAAGTGGTTAAGCTTTCCTTATCCTTGAAAAGATCTTCCTTGTATAATTTTTTTGTTATTACTTTTGAGATCTTTGAGGTCTTCTGTAGGGCAGTTTGTGTGGTTCAGTGCTGCCCCAGGCTTAACAGCGGCACTCCAGTGCCCTGTTGTACAGTTTTAACCAAACAGTGGATGGTGTGAATTCATGTGATGGTCTAATTCCAGACTACCTGCTACCTTCAGAGCACTTTCTGTTTTAAGAACACCCCCTCTTGAGAGCAAACAAGACGAGCATTGCCTAAATAGCCTTCCTGCGGCAGAAGGAGCTTCCTTGTGTGAAAAACATTCTCAGGATTGAGGGACAGCTTTTGTTTTAAGCCTTTCTTTCATTCCTACCAGCAAATGACTCAAGACTTCCAAAATATTTTTGCAGCTTTTACCAAACATTTTAGTGCCTCTGAATGGGGCGGAAGTTTTATCATTCTGTAAGCCACTGAAAAGGTATTTGGTAGAGTAACAGGTTATTGCTTCCTGTTTAGCCTGGCAGTCTCAAAGACGGTTGCTCTTAATCTGTGTGTATGAGTGATAACAGTGATCATGTTGGTCGATTGTTTGGCCAAATGTGTTTTATTAGGTCCAATGTCCACATTTTGCCAGTGGGCTCCTTTTCAACAGGGCGACATGTTAACCTGCGACATAGTCAAGTCTAACAAACTTGAACCAGCCAAATAAGTGAGTAATATTTCAAGCTGTCAAAGCGGGTGAATACTGATTGACTGACACACTCCAAGAGATCTCACCAATATAGAAACCATTTAATAAGCACAATACTTGTTAGAAAGTCTTTGGTGCTTTGACTAAACTTTAATGACTCTCACCCTAATAGAGGGGTTTTAATGTGTCTCTCCTGAGCTATTTCTTAGTCCCCAATCTTTTATCTTTAGCAAAAAGCTTCCATAGAGGCTAAAAGATCACCTATAAACTATGTAAATCACAGTGGCCACTAGAAACTGTGACCCCCCCCTCTCATTAACATGTTTTTAAAAGGCAGAGGAAAAAAATAGTTGAGAATCCAAAACAATAAATAAAAATGTTTTGGCTTTCCGTACTGGAGGCAGTCAGGGTGTAGGAACTAGACTATGGCCAGTAATTATTTAGCAATAGTAGATGGTGTTATATGCCATATAGCACAGAATAAAATTCTAAAAGGCAAGCCCAGACTTATTCCAGAGAACTAGATATTTTCTGAATACATTTGAGTGTTTGGGACCAGACGCATTTCTGATTTCACTTGATGCTATATAGTAATAGAAGAGAGGAAGGAATTCACCAGCTGTGGGATGTGGATTTGTCTTACAAAGTGCCAAATGCCTGCAACTTCCACTAGAAATCAAGGGAGTCCAGGGCCTTCTAGTATCATCTTCTTGGAAAACACTTGGTTTTGTATTGGGAAAGATCATAGCAAACCTATCATTTACAATTAGTTAAATGGGTATTTTATTTCTGAGGAAGGGCTTGTGGAACGGAGAAAGTAATGGCAGGTAAAGAAAGTTCCCTTAACTGTATCATAATGCGACAGCAGCACTATTTAATTATGCTCTTTAATTTTATTTGAGAGACTTTTCCCCAGCTTTAAAAATAAAAAGCAACTTGTCTTTATTTCATATGACTCTCTTGAGAAATTTCAAACCAGTTGAGCCAGACTAAATTTTCTATGGCTTTTTTTTTTTTCCCTAATGTGAACTCCTGAAGCAGGAACATATTTGAGATCCAAAAGCAAGTTTTACTCATGAGATGAGCCAAATTTGTGTCTAAACTCTCCAGAAGGGCCCTGGTGCTCAAATTTTTTTCACATAAGAATTTGTAATTTTATTGGAATGCTTGCAGACTTTCCAAACAATTATTCCAAAAGTTTGCTTTCTGCCCCATAAATCATCATACATTGGTTTAATTTTATCACAGTTACTAAAGGAACTTATTTCCCTCTTTTTTCCTCTTGCATTTTACTACTAATGTAATCTGTACGTGGTTAGAGTTTGTGAAGTACCATATAATTATAGTCACTTTTTGTTTTCTTAATGACCTTGCCATTCTTTATGGTTTAACTCCACTGCTGAACAGTGTAAGTATTATTAGAATGTAGCCCACAGTGTAGAGCAGCCAGCAGAAATGCCATTTTTGCATATGTTAGCCAAATTAACTGAAAATCTTCTAAGTTTGTATGGTGAGTGTACACTGAACAGCTGAACTTTAATTTATGTTCGGGAAGGAATTTTACAACCTCCTTTTCCTCCATGATTCTGAATATATTAAAAGTGTCTCTTACATTACGTTAGTGGTTGCATTAATAAAAACCAATAGAAAGATCGTTCGAAGCAGCCCTGGCATTTGTGCTGTGAATGTGAGAGAATAACAAGTGCCACCTCAGTCGCAGTGGAAGCCGACGGTGGAGACGGGCGGTCGCCTCCCCTTTGGATATAACATTTTGAGCCTTTTGTTCAGGGCAATACCCCGCCATCTGTATACACAAACTAGTCCTCACTGAGATTAGTCCACCAGAAGTCAGGCTCCTGGGCGAAAGACTGCAAGCAGAGGTTGTATAAATATGGGCTTTGATCATGACAGAACAAGACATTGGCTGCAAAACTAACAACCAGTATTGCTTTAATTGCCATCCTCGCCTGTTTGGCTGCTGGTGCGATGTGGATTTTAGACAAATGCTTGCTGCCCTCTAGTGCCCACGGGCTCGGCCTGAAGCTGCCGGGCCCAGGAGAGCCGGGCAGACAGAGCCCTTCTGGCTAGGAGTAGCTTTTTCCTGGTTGCTAACATTGCTTGTCCATTTTGGGGTGTTTTGTTATTAATAGAAAGTAAACAAGCTCTTGTGACATGGATTTAGAGATGAAAGGTATTTCACAGGCATAACCTGACTTACATTGAATATTTATGGTCCTTTTTTCTGCATTTACTACTTTTATTTAGATCATATATAAGTGAATGAGATCTATGAAGAAGTGTTTTAAAGACTAAAAGAACTTTGAAACTTCCTTTCCTCTATCTTCTTCAAGGGTATTCAATATAACCAAATGTAAGCATGAGTTCACCCTTAAATACTGTCATGCTGATGCTTTCTGTGCACTTGGTTTCTTTGACTACAGTATCTAGCTAACTATATGATTTATGTGTCTGGGTAACTGAAAAAAATCTGCTTTATAATTTTTCAACACATTTCACAAGTGGTATTTCATCGTAGAGTCAGCATTAATTCCATCCACGATATTAAAAGTGCGAAACTGGTAAAGATGCACTTAAGAGACAAAAGCATTTGGTTGGGGTTTTTTATGTGGTGCTTTTTGCTTCATTTTCACTAGAAAGAGACATCTCACACCCCACCCCCACCCCCTCAGCTTATTTCTCTGATGATGGTTGCAATAAGCACGGAAAGATTCCAAAGAAATCCCAAGTGTAGGACCTTAAATTGTAACAATGATACCCAGAGGATTATGGAACTAGTTAATGATTTAAAGTATTATGCCCTAAATGCTCCTATTTTAGCCAACAGTAGAGAATCTGTAGACAGTACATGCCCAGATCAAAGCTGATCACATCAATGTCATTCAAGGAGGGAAAGATACTCTCCTTTTCCCCTTCTCTCTCCCCTACCCTTTTTTTAAACAAAGTATGACATCTGAGGAACAGTGTGTTGATTGTTCCACTGCCAGGATACGCATAATGGAAACATTAGCTCCAAGATAACTTTTAATCTGTCAGCCTAATGGCTCCTTAATGTGTAGAGGGCTTTAAATGTATGTCAGCCAGGGCTGTATAAAGTAATATAGTTTGTGGCCTGAATGGATCTAGATGATTCTGCACCATGACACAGTATGGTTTATTATTAAGTATCAGCTCATCAGCTCATTCCCACGGACTTGGACAAGCTTCTCAATTTTCCAGTAACAGATTATGTGAGAAAAAGCTTGCAGTGCATTTTTTCTTTCCTCTTTTTTTTTTCTTCTTCCTCCACCCCACTTTCCAAATTATAAGTTTCATCCCCGGTTGCACTGGGAGTCCTGAAGTGTATTCACAGCAGGCTGCACTTTATCACACATCAGCTTGACTGCTAGTTTACACTGAACATTTATGCAGCTTCCTTGGCCCAGGATGCAAACTTCACATCTTTGTATTCCTATCACCTTCATTGCAAATTTTTCCAACATCCTCTCCCTGTTGACTACTTTCCTCCCCCCTCCCCTCCTCTCACTTCTCTCCATACTTCCCCC
>VXBA01001600.1:71072-102434 GCA_013399895.1 Serilophus lunatus
CCCTTCCCCCCCCCCCCCCTTCCTACAAACAGACCAGTGAGACTTGACATGTCACAGTACTTGTCTGTGCAGGATACATGCAATAATTCAGTGGAGTAGTTTGCCTTCTGTCATTCCTCTCAGTTCTAGCTTAGGTGTATAACTTCAACACTGTTACTATAGACTGGATACAGATTTGATTTTGTGCTTCTCACTCATTTCTTTCAGTCTGAAAGGCCATTTTTTTCCCATGCTGTAGGGTGTCCAGAGGAAAATGTTACCACTTTTCAGCATCCCTGTGTAGGAAGCAGAGCAAAGAGGTAATTCATCTCCTTTGAATGGGAAGGTTACCTTCCTTGAATGTTGTTACCCGAAGAAGTGAGGGGAGAATCAAGATCAGCAGTTTGCTATTGAGAGAGTCTAGATCCTGTGTCTTGACTCTAACCTGGAGCGATGTGGAAATTGCAGTTGCAACAAGCAGATTTAATGGTAGCAGCTAGATTCCATCGCGTTAGCAAGGACAGCTACAACTCTTCTGTTCTTTTCCTGTGTGATGTTGCAGTTTTTGAGCTCAAGCTTCCCCACGCTGACATTGGTTTGTTTACTGGAGCAGAGTGAAAGTCTAAGTGGACCTCTCTAAGTTACATACTTGGCTGATTTGGGAAGGACTTGGAGACCTAGGTGATCCTTTACACCTTTTGTTATCTTCTAAGTGATCTTCTTAAATTCCTATGTTAGCAAATTCATAGGCTGGATCATATTCAATAGAAACAACTGTTCTGTTTCACCAAAAGTCAGCATGAAATGCAGAGGTTTGTCTATAATTCCCTTCCTTCTTTTTCTATAAGTTTATAGTTTTAAACTTTTGATTACATTTGGTTTATTTTACGGAACATGGACCAATATGGACAAACAACAAGCATTCTTTTCTGGTTTTGGCTCAGATCTCAAAAGTTAAATGATTTGTTTTTTCTAATTGCTCAAACTATTGTTCTTGTTTATAAAAATGTATTTCTACATAAATGACTATAAAGACCCAACTATAAATAAATGTCTGCAAATTAAAACAGACGAATGGACCTTAGAAGACTGAGTGACTTGGACAAACACCCAATTTCCAACATGTTTGCAAGAAGAAGCTATTTTTTAAAAATTTAATTTGTAAAGTATCTGATGTCACAGCCACAAGACTCAGTAGAAGTAAAAGTACACTATTTGGGTCTACATAAACTTTCTCTTTAATTTTTTTTTCCTATCACCATTTGATATTTAGCATCTCTCTTCTCCTCTCCTTCCACCTAAAGCCCTGTAAAGCTTTGCACGGATCTGTGCTCCTCCAATTTCAAGATTATTTGGCTGAATGTCAGGCTATTGTTTTTGTGGGTTTGGTATTGTTCGTTTTGGTTTGGACTATGGGTTACTGGGAGGTGAAGGGTTTTTTTGTTCCTCAGAATTGCAAAGCAAATATTTTGAAGGAGCAGAATCAGAAATATTTTGATACTTTTTACAGCATTCAGTTGTTTCAATATTCTTAATGATGAATATAAAATAGCTCACATACATTTAGATGGAACGATTTTGTTTTCCTTAACTAAAATGACTGTGAGAGTTTATATAATTTAATTCTCCTGATGTAACAGAAAAAAAAAAACTATGGGTTACTGAAAACAAGAGGATTAGGCTTCTAATTTCTTGAAAATCTCTAGTACTGCATTTCTCACATAAAATCAAAATGGAATTGAAAATAAGAAGTTGTCAACTAGACAACTAGATAAAGTTGTTAGAATGTTCAGGAAGATAAATATAAAATGAAAAATTTCCAAACTCCTTCACAAAAGGATTTTATTTTTTTAAACCAGCCTTACATATCCATTAGATGAAAAGATTTTTAAGAGTTTTAATCTGATTTGACTCATGGAGCTGTTTTGCCTAAATCAGTAGCATTGTAGACTTGAAACTGTTTGTAGATAGGTATTTATTCTCCTCTAAATGTTGTCAGGGAATTATTTTCCTTTAAAGGAATTTTATATTAATATTTAAGGGAATTTTACCACTTCTGTTCATTAATTGCAGAATATGCCCCAGTGCCTATGAAAAAAATTATAATAGTACTGATATTTCATCCTGAAGAGTCTCAAAACAATTTACAGATTGGTAGTATAACCACACCGAAGCGCATCCAGCTTCTTGGTGGAACATGGCAGCTGTTTAATAGCCCATAGCAAAACTGTACAACAGCAGGTTGTGCAAAAAGAAATGAATATGGATCAAATACAAATTGGCAGCAAAGGATTTAGGTACTGTACGCTAATTAAAGTTAGGTGAGGTGGAATTCCACCAGAATGTTGAGTCTGTTTATAAAAGTGTAGCACTTTATCTGACCACAGCTCCTAGTACAAGGACCTGTGGTTAGTCCATGTGAAAGGCAGGCACAAGACTGTTTTCTGAAATGTAATCCCTGTTGTATATTGTAGACCAGGGTTTGACAAATGAATTTCAAATACTTTGCTATTTTTCCTTGCAGAGGGGTTTATTAAAAACATTTGATGTTAAAAAGGGTGCCTTATGGGGATGCTGGGCAGATGTGGCAATAGGTTTTGATGGGAGATGGCAAAATTTCTGGCTTGACTGCTTAGTTTTAGTAATTAAATTTTACAGAAAACTGAATGCTACAGGAGGAAGCTATGTTGCTAACAACTGCTTGAGTTGTGATGGCTGAGAGGTGATATTTTTATAGATGTAGAGTGTTTATTTGGTAGGAAAAATCACTAAAGGAAGAAAGGCAATAAGATGCTGTGAGACAACAACTTCCTTAGGTCACTGTTGGTTTGAGCTGAATTTTGACCTGTAACTAACTAAGGCTGTATGATCCATAGGTCTAGAACATTCCATTGCAACTTCTTTTTTACCATTTTTGATATAATACATGAAGATCTGCAAAGCTGTTTATTAGGAAAATATATAGAGATACAAAAGCACCATAGCTCTCTGCAAAACATGCCCAGTTTGAAAGGAGCTAACATGACTTGAACTTTTTCATGCATTTTAGTATGTATGTTTTTATTTATTTGGATAATTGGGTTTTCCCCCCAGCTAAGGAAAGGCTGGTGTTTCTGACATTACAGTGTGTTTGTGAAGAAAGACTGATACCACAACACACACAAGCAGCTGCAAGGTCATTACTTACCCAGCATAATTAGAATATCCATTCTGAAGGGTAAAAACATTTAAAAGATAAAGAGTGAATTTAAAAATTATTCTTCCCAATGCATTTTTTTTCATAATTATAGTTTTAACAGCTTGTGGTGATGGGAGGATCAGCTACTTAAGAAAAATTAGAAGCCTCATTCTGGGAAGATGATCCCTCAAGAGACCTTGTGTTGTCATTTCTTAAGAACCTCGAGCAGAAACCTCATTCAGGATGCTGTGTATTGTTTTGATGTATAGGAGGTATACTTAGCTTGTTATGGCCAATGCTGGATATTTTAATTAAAAAACACTAGAACAGCCACAGATGTATTGTTTTCCCCCTTATTTCTCCCTTTGTCTGTGTGCAAAAGCACAAATGTACTGCTGTCCCTGAACTGCAAGGAAAGAATGCCATAGCAGACAGGCAGAAGAGAAGCAGTAGCTTTCCTAAATTCATGCATGAAATATCTTAACATCAACATTGTCATCGCAGCAAAAAAACTCTTTTGCAGTTCTCTGAGCTTTCTGTATGTGCCAAAGGGAGACAGGAAATAAAGAGGAAAAACAAAACAAAACAAAAACCACACCAGTCACCACTTTTAATTTACGAGCAAGATTATTGTTTTACAAATAACCTTCATGATAAACAAGGTCTTATGGCAACATTTTCAACTGTGTTTTTATCAAGACTCTCTGAGCAGTGTGTGTAATATGCCTGGCAATTGAATCACAGCTGTGTGCCTGGGTAGGGAATCTCTGTGGAGACAACACTTCCTTAATTTAAACAATTGTAGGCTGCAGGATTTCAAAAATTTCAGCTGACTTTAACTGTCACTAGCCCAAGCACCTTTATCCCCAGGCGAGCAGCAGCAGCTGGATTTCATTTCCTGCTGCCAGACTGTCCGACATCTTTGCTGAACATCCTGGGAACAGAGCGTCTTTACTTTAAGGATTTTATTCAAGGTGACAGCTCCTCACACTTTAGCGTTCAGATCACCTCAAGTAGCTGAGATATCAGTGAAAATGAGAGCACTTCTCCAGCAAACTCCAAATTTAGATTGACTGAGGTTATCCTTAGGCCTCTAGACCCAGCCTCCACAACAGCACAGGCCTGCCAGTAACTTTAAAACTACAGTGGAGTTTGTAATGATGTCTGGGGAGAAATATTCTGCCAGAGCAGTGGAGGATACTATAAGCGATAGGAAATGATGTCAGATTTAGTTAGGGCTGGAGACAGTGTTAGAATATACTTGGCATAATATGGCACCGGTATCTCTGTCAGCATCTCTGTTTTCTGTCACTGCACACAATCCCGGGCCTGTCTGTAGCCCTGACAGTGTCTTTTCAGATCAGGTTATTGCCAACTTGGAGACTGGCTCAGCACAGCACCATACAGCCCCCTTTGTTTGAAGTCTGCCCTTTTGTCATTAATGCACTTGATGTCTATTTAAATCTGACGGTGAATGCAGTATCTGTTTTCCTGTCAAGAGATCATTGACAATATTAATACCTCGTGTCCTTGCCTCATTTTCTAAGCACTGACACCTGGCTATAGTCCCCAGCATTCATCAAACAGCACTCTCTCACCAGCATCTCTATAAACAGTCTTGCTTCCAGTCCTTAAGAAATGCCGCAGACCTCAAACAAGACTTTTATCAATGCCAGTGAAAAAAGAGTCTGAAGAATGCCATTATTAAACTGCTCATATCCTTTGCATTTAGAGCTCTAAGTGGCCTTTTTACCAACCTAATGCCTGCTGCAGCCTGACTTGAGATATCTGTTTAGGGGAAGAAAATCTTGCTCTTCATTAGATGCTCGTTTAGGAATACTAATATTATCCTTTGAATGTGGAAACTGTTCCACTAGTGAAATTATTGAAATTTAAATTATTGAAGAAGGCTCTATGGAGGAGAGGAAAGAGATTGGGCACTGTACCATATAGTCCTCATTTGTGTTACTCTGAAGAGGAATGTTTTTCACAACAAATGACAGGCCTATCAATATTCCTCCCCCTACCCTTTATAGGAATATGTTACCATCCTGATGTCTTAGAAGGAAAGAAGAGCATCAATCTTGCGCAACCCATGCCTTCCAAAGCTTTAGTAGCTTATCTGACAGTTATACTGGAAAAAAATGGATGCCGAATATAAAAGCTGGCATAGTGAATTCATAATGCAGGTGGGCTCAGTATTTGCTGCGTGAGTCCTGGAAATCTGAAACAAGAGTGAATTGAGGACCTGCTCCTCCCCTATCTTTTCCCTTTATGTAAGGCAGTGTATGTGTGCTGCGGACTAGGTTATGTTTGCCCTTATGGAAGTGGTCTAGGTACTTCAATGACTGCTCTGTTAAGACTCTCCAAAGGTAGAGGAGACCCTGCCACTTTCTTTCTGTTCATGGAAGATGACTTTAATTTGACTATACATGTCTAAGGGCTCAAAGAACAACTCTGCTAGTAAAATTTAGCGTCTTTGAGAATGTTCACAGGTGGGATGTGACTGTGAACTTACGCTTTCACGTACCACTTAGTACCACCAGAGGGGATGCTTTTGAATAAGATAGTGAGATTTGCAGGTATGTGTCTCACCCATCACAGTTAAGGCTTCCTCAGGCATCTTTCTGTCTGTACTCACTGAGGATAACATGCCTTATCTCCTCAAACCGGTATTCTGGCTAATTTTTTAAAGCATCCTCTAAGTACTAATATTTAACATAATTATAGTTACATCTTGCTTATGGGATGTCATGATGTTGTTTGGAGAGATAATTTGAAAATGTTTTTACTAAATGTACATATAAAAATGCTGGAGTCTGGAGGGCTAACAGTTCTAGCTCATCTCTGTCAATGACTTCCCATGGAGGTTTCAGCCAGTCACTTCAGTTCTCTCACTGGAAAGCAGAGAAGATTCTATAAAAGTTTGAAAGGTTTTTCCAAGATCTACATTAAACTGTAATTATTTTCTGTTTTTTTCCTTTTTGGTCTCATTCATCAGGAAAACCTTTCAAATACATAGCAGGGGCATAGCAGAAAGCACAAAATATAACTTCAACTCAGACTTTTCATTTTTCAAAAGCGGGAGAGAGGTGCTGTCATTTAAAATGCAGTGTTTGATGTTTCAGTGTTATGTATTCTTATTTTGAAGATATTTGTGGATTTATGTTTAACAGGCTCCTCTTAATATGTATTTGAACACGTTTTCCCAGTGGATTCCAAACTTCTGATAGAAATGGCAATACTGGATATTTCAAATGCACAAATTTTCTTTTGCAGGACGAGAGAAAACTTTTCCCTCCCTTCCTTGAAATTTCCCTAGTTATATGCTTTATTGCATATTATGCTACTTCACTCCTAACTTTAACTCATTTCTTTTTTGTCATAGGCATTTTGGGGAAATGTCGCTACATTTACTATGGAAAACATTCTGAGGGCAACAGATTCATCCAAGATGACCAGCTATAAAGCACAGCGCTGTTTTGTGCCTCTACAATCCCTCCACATAAGAAGCACAAATTGCATCTAAATTTTAAGCGTGTAACTAAAGTCCTCTTGTGCCTTCTGCTGACTTTGCCAAGCCTGTCAAGATCATCCTTCTATCTTAGTCTGAGTAGTCACATAGAGATTGACATGATTGCCTTTAAGCAGGTTCCATCCACCAGTGTGACAGACAGCTGCAGCCAAGCACCCGGCCTGACAGGAGGAGCACTGTGATGGATTGCCTGGTCCAATTGCTGCTCGCAGAAGAGCAGGGGTCACACCTGGGGCTGTCATGAGCATGCGCCCTTGGTTGGCGCCTCAGCAAAAGCAGTGCATTCATCTCCAGCTTGCCTGTTGAGTGAAAGTGGCTGGTGATATCAAAGTGTTTATAAAAGAGAGAGGCTGTAATTTCAGATGAAAAAACTCTTATCTGTTCTTTTTTTTTCCACCCTGTGAATTAAGTGCTTGTGTTTCTATCATCTCGTACATGCTTACACAAATCCTTTCACAGTTTGGTAGTACCCCCGCTCACCCCTAAATGAGCCTAGCCTATTTCTCTTTTGACAGGGGAGCAAATATATCCTGAAAAGATTTTGGCCATGCAAAGTACTATTGATTTGTCAAAATTTATTAGCTCATACCTTGAGAAAAGTGAAAATTTCTTAATGCTGTAGAATACACAGTATATACTTGGAAGAAGGCCTTGTTAGTGATATTGACAGTGTGTATTATTCCTGGTTTGTTGCACAAGATAATTTTAACTTGTAGGGATTATATTTAGAATTAAATGCTTGAATTTTGGGGGGAAAAAGTGCTTAAAAGGAGTGATAAAAATCTGACACCAGATGTATATGATTATTCAGAGGGGAGAAAAGTCAACAAAAGCAAATGATAGAATTAACATAATTATCAGCTTTACTAATATGCTAGAGAGATGAGTTCTGAATAATCTCTTTTGACATCTGTGTATGCAAGGCTATTGTCAAATTTTCAGTCAAAAAAAAATTTCATGGCAAATTTTCTACTTTTCTTATACAGGAGCTGGATATATTTGGAATCATGAACTTGTTACTGTGAAAAAAAACCCCATACTTCATGCATATATTGTGTTAAGTGCTACTAAATACACAATAAGATTGTCCAAGGAATATGTAAAAATTCTGACCTTTGATCCGTTCCAAACCCCATGCATGTTGGTCCCTGTTGAGAGCTGTCACTGCCTTGTTTGAAATTACTTGGAGGCCTTTATTCACTTTCCTGGTTTGAAAAAAAAAAAAAAAGAAAAAAAGAAAAAAAAAAAGTCAGTTTTTAGAAACTGCCTACTTTTGTGTCTATAATCAGCTAGTATTACAGGAGGAGGTGAACTGGACATTGAAGTCAACTGTGAAGTCAGGTTTGACTAAAGTATAATGAGACACTGGCAGAGTGCCAAAAGAAAGCTTACTGTTGCTGAGCATTTTGGGTGTTATGTAATAAATAGAAGCCTCTGCTCATTCTGCAAGTCTATAATAAATCTCGAACAGACACTTAAAATCAGTGATGAATATAGAATGATCTAGTTCACACCATTTATAGTTCAACTCTTAGCTGTTTGCCATAAAAATTGGTGTCTGGAAATCACATTTTGGCTGCTCATAATGCTTCTTCTCATGTCATAAATGACTACAAATGAAATGCCAATTCACATTAGAAGTCCTAGGAGATATTGGATAAATAAAAACTACATGCCTCTTTCTTTAATCAAAAATATAATTAGAAATATTTAGGGTTCTTGTCATCTCTCTTAGGTACTAAAATAACAGCAATCCTAGTTTATTCCTATCATATTGTCTGTTTTGAAGCCTCCACATTTTGTCCATGGCAATGTTAAAGGCAGCAGGGTTTTGGGTAGGAGTGTTTAGAATAACCTAATGTCACTTTCAGTCTGGTTGCATATATATTCTTGTCTTTATAAAAGGCTTTAACCCTGCCTCAAACAATAAACAGCACTTGCAAACTGACCACATGGTTTTTCCATCTTTATTTTGCTTGTTTACTTTTCCTAATGTCAAAACCATTTGTATCATTTTCAGAAGTGTTTTCTTCCTAGCAAAGCTTTGGAGGCAAAAATTTTTTTGGAAGGAAATGTGAACAAAGTCTCTTCCACTTTGGTTTTTGTTTACACTTGGGGGATTATATACCTATAGTTAAATAAAGTAAAACCCTAATTAAAATTTGCTTGAAGGGAATTCACACAAAATGTCTCTGATTCTGGAAAATCAAAAGGATAATCTATGAATAATTATTTTTTGTTACTAATATATATAAGGATATTATTTTAAAACATGCATGGAAGGTTGTTACTGTTTATGTTAACATAAATTTTTTTAATATGTGGAGCATTTTATTTTCAGCTGTGTTCTGCTGAACTTCTGCTTTGAGAAATGCAAACTTTTCAAACCTGGGGCTGCTGTCTATGCTTGGTTCTTTCCTCGGTGGGAACTGTGCCTGAATTTCTTAATTGAACTATCATTTAGGATGAAAGTTGCAATAAGGTTCCACTCTCTCTCCTTTGCTCTCCCTTTTTCATACATGGCATATCTTTCCCTCTCAAGATTAACTAGGCTATTAAAAATGGAAGATTCGCCTACAAAGTTATAAAAATTTTTAAATACGTATCTTTCCAAGGAACTACTAGTTCTTTGTGTTGTAACAAGAAAAATTTGGCCAGCCATGCTCCTTGACAATTAACAATATTCAAAATCTGAGTTGTGTGAATAAATAATCTTCAAATACTATAATTTTTTTAAAAAAAAAGTATTCCAGACTTCTGTCCTAGGTTCAGTCTCATGATGACCAGTATTTTGCCTTTTGGCAAACATCACATGTCTTGACAAATAGAGTAGAAGCCATGTCTTAGAAGCTGTGTTTACCACATTCCTAACTTTATGTATTGAAAATGTTAATCCCTAACATTATAATTAAAAATAAGAAAAAGATCCAAACTATTGAAGTGAAATTCTAAAGACAACGACCTTCCATGAAAATTCTGTTGTTATGGACACACAAACCTGACTTTAGAGCACACTGGCTTTAATGGAACCTGTTGCATGCATAAATGATTTATAGGATTGTTGAAAACATGTTAGCGCTGAAACCACTTTTTTCTCCTTTGTTAGGGCTGAGTTTCACAATAGTTATTCTAGTATTTGACTTACTCAGACTGTGAGTACCTTTGAAGTTAATGTATTAGCCATGAGAATTAGAGTTAAAACCTTTTGGAAGGCTGATAGACAGCTCTCTTTTTATTGCACTTGGTTCTTTTAGCAGAATGCTACGTGATTACTGAGCATTCAGTTCTCACATCTTCTTTGCAGGTGAAAAATCACTGTATGTTGGTGTAATGTTGCTCCCCGTTTGAGTCAGAAGAAAAAAACAAACTTGTCTGTGCTTTTGAAAATTCTTTCTGTAAATTACAGGGTTCACTTGCTGCCAGTGGATGTATTAATAGTTTTTACTCCTGCCAACAATACGAGTATGTTGGGAAATGTTTACCCTCAGCAGAACTTTGCTAGATGCAGCCTTTGTGGTGAGGTTCTGTATCAGCCCATTTTATACTGACTCACACTGAGTCTTATTACATATTTCTTCTTTATGTGGTGTGATAGTTGGCACATGAGTCTCTGCTTGCCCATTTCAGGAAAGTTTGTTTTCTTTATTCTGTGTAGAACTGTCTGTCTTTTTGCTTTGTTAAATGGTTGGCATACATGAAAGAAAAAGATGGAATTCAGGTTTCCAGAGGTGTAACCATATAGCCAAGATTGAGTCTGTATGTTTGACACATAGATTTCTAAGTATCCATTTGCAGGTTCAGTCTGCAGAATCTGACAGTGAATCGGTTGATATGAAGTCAGGGGTCTTGCATGCCTTACTAGCTGTTGTCCTCTGTTCCTAACAATCTCTGGCTGTGTCCTTGTCTGCTTCAATTGCCATGTCATTGCACTGCAAGCAAGTGATGGCATAAAATAGGTAAGTGCTCCCCTTTTGTTTTTAAAGTGAAATTTCTGCTTCACTGCTTGTAGTGTAACAATTGGAATGCATAGTTTGCTTTTTCAGTGTTTTTATATGTACACCTGGTAACTGTTACATCTCACTGGCTAGTCTTTTTCTGCTATTTCGTTAAAATCTGTTTTCTGCAGTCTTTCCATTCATAGTAATGGAAATAAAAGAAAACAAGATGTGACTGTGATAAAACAAGCATTTAAAGATTTTACTATAGGACCATGCCTGTGCTCACAACTTTGTGGGACAGATGCACGTCGTTATACACAAACACATCTAAATGGCTTAAAGAACAAAAATATCTCCTGATTAGGAGCCTTCTTGCTGTTAGCCTGTGATTATGAGCAGCTGATAAAGCCTTTGCTTTCTTTATGCCACTGTTGCAGCATTAGCTCGTTAGAGAATGTTGTCTTACTTAAAATGAGTTAATTCTCATTTTACTTCTAATATTATCAAAATACCGTGGATTATATGAGACTTAGGCCTGAGAAAAATGGCTTCCTCCAGTGATTTACAACCTGCTCTTATAGAGGTCTTAGAAGTATTTTCTTTGGCATTTGCTATGTGAGAACATTAAGGATATACTCAGGACTCCTACTTCATCAAAGTGGCTTGAATTAATATATTTTGCAGTACTAAAGCAGCTGAATCTTTCTAAAAGTTACCTTTTAGGTTAGGTGACTCTGATGGACTTGCCTCTGGTGGTGATGTCAACCTGAAGCTGACCCTTACTTAGAGTTGCTGACAATTAGATTAATGTTTCAGATCAGGATTTTCACAAGCCTTCAAGGAGCAGATATTTTTAAGGACAAACTAAGTCGTGGTCATGGCACATTCACAAAAAATCACCATCATCTCAGCATCTTCAGCATTTTAAGAGAACAGCATCTTGGAAAATATGTTTAGTTCTAGTTTAGTTGTCTTCATAGGTTTTAACATAAAATATATTCTACATTATCACAATACATGCAATTTTTAAGCTTTGAAAGTTAGGTTCCAAATGTGTTCAAAACACTTTTCTAGCACGAGTTTAAAATTTATTGCAAATATTTTGCGTTCTGCTTGAAAGTTTTGCTGCCAATTCAAGAACAAAACTGAAAACGGTTGCTTGTTTGATTGGGATTTTTTAGGTCTAATTTTATCTTAATGTGGAACTTTTATAACAGACCATCTCACATCTCATCCTCAATTCCATAGATCTTCTTAGAACAGAAATACATCCTTATGGTATTATTGCTTTATAGTAAAATATATAGGAAGTAATCTGTTATTAATGTAAGTTTTAATTAATTATTTGATTTGGTAATAAAGAGAATCTTCAGAGTATCTCCTCAGATCACACTCTGGAGAACAGCTTAAGAAATTCTACATTACTTTTACAATTGAATTGGGGAAAATGAAATAAAGAATACCAAGGTAACCAAAGTTGATATTACTGGCATAATTTTTATCTGCAATTGCCCTTCTACTTTTAAATTAACACTATTTTTGCAATTGAGTATTTGAGATACAATATAGAGAAAACAAAGAAAGGAGATTTCTGAAGACAGTCTGCTTATTCTTTTATAGGCTACTCTGAATTTATAAGACCTTTGAAACAATGTGAGCACTCAATTAGCTAGCGTTCAGAGTATCTACCAAGTAAGCAGACAGTTGTGGACTCCGGGGAATTTTCAAACACACACACTGTTCAACCTTAGCAATTTTCTTTTACCTAGGAATTGTTTTCAGAAATTCTCTTATAATGAAATTTCTGTTTCAGTTGATAGCTGTAAATGAGGGCACAGTTGCTTCATTTCCTTTTGACAATAAGCCAAATTCATCCCTGGTGGAACTCCATTGATTTAACTCTACTTTAGCTCAGCTACACTGGGAATGAATTTGACCCAGGTTGAGATTTTTTTTTAATTCATCTTTTCTTTAATTTCCTTTAGTTTAGTAGTCAATTTAGGGCTGGCCAGAGGATTACAATGTAAGAGAGGGGAAAAGCAAAACTTCTCTGCTCAAGAGTCATTTCCTTTTTAATACCCTCCTGATTTAACCATGACTTGTAATGTGTTTCAGGTAGCCAAATTTCAACATCAATTTTGGAAGAAAGTTCACTATTATACTTTGAGTCTCTTTCCTTGGCTACTTCCCAAACCACCACATCACCACCTACTATACAATGCACATATTAGAAAAGGCAACGTTAATGTCAGTGCACTGGGAAACAATCTGGGTAAACTGCCGTTGTCATGTGGTGCCTGATATGGTTATCTTGAGCTTCACTGATTACACAGCACTTTGTCCATTATTTCAGATGGTGGTGGAGATTTCAACATCTGTAATGCATAACATATCTCCAAGCTACTGCTTGCTCTGCTGGGGTTTCTGAGTCTTGTGTGATTTCTGTCCATGTGGTGCACATGCCAGTCTTTTGTTTTGGTTTGGTTTTTATTTTGTTTTTTTTCTTATAAGTTTCGGTTATTGTGAGTTTATACCAAATATGTTTCAAGTTTGAGCAAAAGCTGAAAGCATCATTCAGCCAAAATCACTGCTGAGCTGTATGTGGTTTTCATCTGAAACTGTAAATCCGCTGTGTTTGCTGAGGAGTTAGCAAAACTAGCCAGAATATCAAACCTCTAGAAGCTCTCTCAAATCAGGCTCGTTCTGAGTTTCATTACAAAAAGATTGCACAGCTCTAGCTAAGCCCTCATTTTCCACTTTCAGATAAATGCTTTTTCAGCTGTACTTATGAGGCTTAAGAGTAAAAAAAAAAAAAAAAAAAAAATCAACTCACCAGCTGTTAATATTAATCACAATTTTGTATCATAAGCACGTTCTGAGTCTTATCCTCTTTCTGTTCATGTCAGTGGCAAAACTTTCAACATCAATAGCAGTAGGAGCAAATATCACAAAATATAGTTATGCACACCCAATTTAAAAGGAAAAGAAGAGGTCTGCCTTAAATTAACAAAGGCAGAAATAGGTTGCTGTACTGTTGCATGTTTTGCTATATTTGCACGTTCACTTTTACACCATGAAGTACTTAATGACAATATAGAAGCAAGCACAAGGTTCAGGTTCATGCTGGAACAGTTTGTATTTTTTAATGGGGCATCAAAATAGATATTAAAGCAGGGCACTTGACATAAGGAATCACAATATATGATATGTCTATCACCTGTAATAAGAAAGAAGCCCAGATTCATTAGTTTTGAAGCAGCTGCTGACTGATAAATTTCTGGAACTTTACACGATGATATATTCCATTATATATCAAAATGGAAATTAAAATTATTTTACAAAATTTTAATCTGTCCCAAAAGTAGTTATAGTTAAGCATTTAGTGAGGTCTGGTCGGTTTGGTTTGTGTTTTTTCTAAAGTCAAAACTTGAAGTATATAAGGCATTCTGCTACATTTTGCCATTTGGGTTTTAAGGCTTAGTAAGGTCACATTTTCTCAAAGGCCAACTTCACTGAAAATTTTGAAATCTGAGCAAACACTCTAGACCTACAGACTGTGCTTTACAGAAAGGTATGAAAGTAAGTTTCAGGATTATAGGATAGGATAAGTGGTTTCAGTTTGTGCCTATTTCAGTAGCTTATTTTTAAATGTTACTTGAATAAAAATATATGTCCTAATTTTCTGACTGAAATAATATACCTGATATGACCTTACCTGAGAGGATGCTGAGATTTAGTTAACTAAAACATTCCCAGCTCTGTTGGAATAACATACAAAAATAATTGTGTTCTTGTTCTAGTTTTGTTTTATACAAAATGCCATAGTTAAAATATTTTTTATTTTCTATTTTTAGTAAGACTAAATCCTAAAAGTCACTGTTAATGCCATTGTTAAAATTTATCCTTAAGGGTATTCTGACATGAATAGCAATGATAAGTGTTGTCTTTTTTTGGAGCATTTTGAATTTGAGGCCAGAGTTTGCCATATTTTCTGAAATTTATTTTTTTTGTATCATTGCTGCTCATGTGTTTGAAATCATATCTGTAAGTGCAACAGAAGGTTGTGGCTTTTCATGTTTAATCATGGCTGTATCATGCTTGCCACTACTAGTTTTAGTAGTTCTTGGTCAGAATTCAGAATGATTCCTTTTATGAGAAGCCTCATCTCCTGTTAATAGGCCACCTCTCATCCCCACAGAGAAGAGTAGCATCATGAAAGGTTTGGGATTCTTGCTGGTTCTTAAGTAACCATAGATGTGTAATTGTTGATGTGAAATATATTCTGGCCCCTCCCCCATTTCTTTCTGCTAGTCAGTTATTGATTTTCTAATTATATGGAATGCTAAAGTAAATTCTTCACTGTGTGCAGGGATGGTTCTGGTTACATGAATCTATGATTTGTTTAGTATTAACTTTTTAATTTAGCCTTCAATGCAGCCGAGAAAAAGGTAACTGCAGAAACATTTACTTTTAAAGTAACTTACCTGGAGCTTAATAGAAGTGAATGAATTTTTATGTTTGGAATGATGGTCTGTCATCTAGGAATGAAATAAATGGAGAAGCAGTGCCTCAAAGGAAAACCAAAACAAAATAACTGGAGGCCATAAATGTCAGGATTGAATGCACAGTGTCTTGAGTACCCAGCAAAGGCTGGGCACAGCACTGAGGACTGGAACGATTATCTGTCCATAGGGAGAGTGGCTGCATTGTACTTGGAGTCTTGGCAATTCCCTGTGCAGTGTCTTAGGATACCCTCTATTGAACAAGCATCTTCCATCTGAACCTAGCTTTCTTCAGAATCAGACGTGAGCAAGCAGAATATTTTCCCTAAAAAAGAGTTAATCTCTTGAGGACCCCTCTAGAACTAGCAGGGAATATGTGATTAAACTGCATGTTTGCACATATATGCAAGGTCATGTGCCATCAGTGCATTTCTCATGTTTTTACAAAGAAGTTGAACAATGAACTCCAGTAATTATTTTAAAAAAATTATTTTCTTAAGTCCAACTGCTAGTCAAATCCAGCTGAAACATGGCCACTTGAAATGGGCAAAGAGAGCCCCAGAGAAAAATTACACAGCGTTTAGCTGTGTGAAACATGTCTGACTGTCCATACACAGTCACAAATAACTGCAGGAGAACCTGAAGAACTCAGGCTGCTCAGGGAAAAGGAAAAAAAATACTATTTATTTTATCAATTAAACCCAAAGGGCAAATGTCATGATCAAGGAGTCCAAGTTTTAAGCTTCTTCTTTGATCTTTTTTTTAATTTTGAAAGACAAATCCAATCTGATCTTAAAGATGATGTTTATTTATTTTAAATGAATGATAATTGTGTAAGACTGCTTTCTTCTTCTTCTGAATTGTGCTTTCAGCTCCTGGAGTTCCGTCCTGAGACCCCTAGGTGTCCATTAGCAGATACATTTTCTACTCTTAAACTATATATTCTTATCAAAATGTTAATTCTTCCAGGCCTTGAAAAAAACACCCCAGTACATTCTGTATTTTATATGCCAAGTTATTCCACTTTAATGGAAAAAGAACAGAAATGTTAAGGAATTCGTGTGTATCTGAGTTGTGCACATCAATCTTCTAAGGCGGCACATAACAAAGGTCAGAAATAGCCTAGTGCTGTGTTTTGTGTAGCTCATCATTCTATGAGAAAATGTGCCCAAGTTCCTCCTAAAACATTGTTTTCAAGCATGGTTACTACTGAATATATTTCTAAATGACAAGGTTTATTTGTCTGTATTTTGATATGTTTAGAGGAAACTCAGGCTGACAGTTAGAGGAGGCAGGAAGAGGGAACCACAACAAGTTCCACCCAAACACAAAATGTCATCTCTTCCCTAGCTAAGATACAGAAGCATCCTGATGAAAAAAAGAGCAGACATTTAAAAGTTTCTGACATGTGTCACAGATGCAGCCATTGAGCCACTGTTCCTGATGTAGCTCGAAATGACAGCATCCAAGCCATTGGAACTGGCTGCAGGACATTCAAAGTTTGGTGTGTGTCGCATTTAATCCTTGTCATAGCACATCTTGAGAATAAAAAAGACAAATGGACACAGGCAGTAGTAATAGTTCAAAAAACTTAAAATAAAGCTTCCCAGTCTAATTGATATTATCAAGCTGTGCTAACATTTACCAGCCACCAAGTAGACAGACAGGAGGTCAGCACCCTTTTTTTCTACAATCTTCCCTCAAGTCAGAAGGGTACGTCTTTCAAGCTTTCTCTAAGGGTGACCCAAATGCATGAACTGTTTACTCAGAAATAGCACTGGCTTGCCAAAGATGCTCCTTAATAATCAAAACATATAAAGACAAAAGGGCTTCAACCACCGAAGAAGCAACTTGCTATGCATGGCCCATATTATTTGTTTCCACTAGCTTAGGATCCAGCAAATAATGATGATTATTGTACCAAAGAGTTAATGATTTTTTTTGTGCTGCCTCTGGATATTTTACATCGTGGTTAAGTGCAAGCAGCATAAAATTATACTCTTTCTGAGTTATCATTTTGGCATCCTCTTTCAAATAGTGTGTCTTTTAGTACTGGCCCAAAAATGTTTGTGTACAAAAAACTGATTAGCTGCAGTGGCTCAAGGTCTGCAGCACAGATCACTTGAATCAAGAGCTTCACATCTAGGTTTCCAGGGGATTTATAGTCAGCAGCCCCATTAGCTTATCATTGATTGCAGTGGATGAGTGTCTGCTCCTCATCTAACTTCCTGTTGAACATAGGGGATAGTTTTTCATTTAGCAGCCTGAAAGGTGAATACAGAGGATTCAATTTAAGCATTTTCCAAACACAATCAGCCTCTGATAATGCGAATCCCCTGGCAAGTTGAAGTTAAAAAAAAATCTTTTGTATTAAAAAGTCAGTGGTACCTACAGGCTATTGGACTCGTTTCTACTCAAATCTTTTGGCTACCTAGGCATAGTGATAAATCAAGGATGCATTTAACAGTCCTTCCTTCTGTATGTTAAAAAAGACTCATAAAACATCCATGACATTAGGTAGTGAAAGAGAAGGTTCAATGAAGGGATGTGTTTAATATACACATTTTTGGTACAGTTTTATTAGACTATTGACAAAGGTATTTGTTCTATCTATCGCATTGGGAAGAAATGTTGTATTGTGTTGTTGTCTGAAGTTTGAAAGCATTTTTAAAACAGTATTTTTTTTCTTTGCATCTAACTGCAGAGCCAAAAGCTTAAAAACATTGTAAAAAATACCATATATTGGTATAGTTCTAATTAGATCAGAAAGACATAACAGCTTTGGGAGAAGTCAAGTTAGTGTGCTGAGACCTGAATTGAGGTTCCCACTTTGAAAATCCTAATACTGGCTGTACTGACACTCAAACTTGGCTGACGTGGTTTCTCCCACGAGAAAAAGATACTCAGAATTGAAAATCTGCATTTCACATGATTTCTTATGCCTTGGATACGTTCATGAGGTGTTCAGTGAACCTCTTCCTGTGCACCTGAATTGGAGAATGGTGAGGTTCTTAGTACAGTGAGAAAGTTGCAACAGGAACCAGTGTTGCCAAGGGGCGGAGAAGGTAGTGCTGGCTTGCCCACGGAGACAGTCTATGTTGGGCTGATAGTTCCCCACAGTGTTACTAGTGAAGGGAAAACAAGTTGGCTTGGGGTCTCCCCTTTCTGCATGCAACAGGTAAACTGAAGCTTCCATGAGACATTTGGCTCACCTCCAAAATTATTCTTCTGGAAGATCAGCAGTTGAGGCCTGCAGGGGAAGCAGGACAAAATCCAGGTAACATCATTGTTAATAGCACCTTACAGAGGAAATAAGTCTTGTCTGACTTTTGAGAGCCAAACCACATCCCTTTATCCTCATTTACAGTGGCACGAGGTGGTGCTATTGCTGGCAAAGCATGACATCTTAAGTAGTTTTTCTGAGGCTGTGGACATTTCTGTGTCATGGAAATTGATGCACAAAAGGCTTGGAATGGGAAGTGTGGTGTAAGCTGAGATGGTAGATTCTTTTGTCTCTGGTGACACCATAAACTCCTCCTGTCAAGCCGCTTGGATTGTGGAAATGTAGCTGTACATCTTCCTCCTGCAACAAAAGCCTTTAAATGTATTATGTTCCTACAAACAGAGAAATTATAAAGTAAAAACAGAAAATTAAATTAATAAGAGGAAAGGTGTAAAGGAAAAAGGCATGAGCCTTATAGTAATGACAATGATAAACAGTATGAAAGGACACAGGGTAGAAAAATATTTTTTTAGAACAGTTTTTATAATATTGGTGATCATAATTGGCAATTGTCATAAATCAAATATGTGTTTAATGATTTTTGGTAGTAAGTGTGTTCCGCAGGGCAGAGTTAGGATTGTGGCAGAAAGTCCATTCTTAGGTTTATTTCTTCATTGTGCATCATCTTCCTGCTGAAGACAGGACATGATTATTCTTTCCCTCTTTCTTAAATGAGCTATCATCTCAAAGAAATTAGAGTCAAGTGCAGAAGAGAGACTTTTCTTTCAAATTGTCATGTTGGCTTCCATCCACTCATTTTTGTGTCACTGCAGAACATATTTGCATACTCTTCAACAATATGAGTTCATCGTTTCTCTCTGCAAATGAAACTCAGTTTTCTGACAGATAGTTTGAGAGGATTTATGTAAGATAGAGATTTCCCATCTGCCCTAATGGGAGTTACCCCACACTGTACAATGGATTAGTGGCAGAGTAAAGGAAGATAAGTTAAAGACCCCTAGAGAGCAATGTTGATTTTAAATATTTCTCTTCTGCTGTAATAACTTCCATTGCTTCTTATGCATTATGAAATGCCTGATTGAGTTAATTTGCTGCATTGTAAAACAAAGCCATAATTATCATTATTAAGTGTAATTAACTGAGCATCTGATCACCATGAAGAAGACGAAAAGACAAAGATAGCATGAAAACACTTCAATATCATAATTACTGGTCCATTTGTATTGTCCTTGTTAAATAGGCATCCACTAAATAATTTGATTTAATATTTTGAGCTATGTTGCACTTTGCTTATCCTATGCTTATTACAAAGGCTCAATTTTTCTACGGATCTTTTTTATCATCAACGTGTGGGAAGGAATGTCAACAAACAAGCCCTTATAGTTTTTTGGAGTCACTCCATAATGTCTACTATTTACTAGACTTGTACTTTTTAGTAAAATTTTTGTATTGATTTTATCTATTTAATCGGTCATGTCAAGGCTTCCAGTGGTAAACATCATTCAACAGAGATTCAGTTGGAAAAACATCTTTTCTAGGGAAGAGAAAGGAAAACAATCCTGTGCTGTGCTGCAGTAAGTCCCAACGTTGTTGAACAGATTCTTTAGGTTAATGGAGCAACCTTACCTGCAGGTCCAGAGTGGAGTTACTAATTTTAGAAATTTGTGAGGACTCTTAATATAGACTCTGTTTGTCTGGCTAGTGAAAAGTAGAGTTAAAAAATTCTCATGGCCTTCAAAACGTTATCCTAGAAAAAATCTTTCATCTTTAAATCCCATAAATTGAGATGGGCCAAATCTTGAAAGAGAGATAAAATGGACTGTTTTCTTTTCTTCTTTTGGGAATTAAGTATTTTTTGTATGCATTTATTAAAAATCTACATTCAATGAGGTTGTTTGCAAAATAAAATAATTAAGAGGAAAAGATTTCAGGATTTGGCGTTTTGTAGGAATATCAGAGATTTAATGGGATTATTGACCGGAGGAAGAGGTTGCAAGGCTTCATCATAGGCAGTTTATGCTAAGGAATCCATTTAACGTGCCTCTGAAATGAAAATACTATAATGATTTCTGAGATCTGCCTCTTGTTCTGGTCAGGTGCCAATTCTTTTTCTGCAGCTCTATTTTAGCAGCATTACTTATAGTATTTTTTGCTTAGATCAGAATATCACTGATTCCCAGGAGCTTAAAGTTTCAAGTTTCCTCTGAGATCTGGTAGCGATGTAGCTGAGGTTTTGAGGTGCTTTGTTTTTACTTATTTCCATAGTAGACACTCCAGTAAAGGAAAGGGGCAGGAAAGGTTTCAGCAAGGATCGTCAGGGAGGCACTTTGTAGGAAATTTGCCAGTGAATGTGTAGCAACTTCCTGTGGTGCTGGACTTTTTCCTGTACTCTCTCACAGAGGCTAGTTACCTTTTTTAATATAATAAAGGATGAAATGGTTAAATACATCACAGTTTTGCCAATAATAGGTGTTGGTGTATAAGTCTAACTGGCAGTCAGACTGCCTAGGTTATTGATTTTACTGTCTAATGGCTGAAAGAGATGTTATCTTGATTAATTAGAAGTCAAAAACAAATGCATCTTGCTTCTGTTAGATCTCCTGGCATTTGTTTTGTTGTGGTTTTTTTTTTTTTTGTCCCTCACCAGTGTTGTTGTACATGTACCTTTAAAATGTTTTAAACTAAAAAGCTATCAAGGTCAGCAGTATACAAGCCCTAGCAACTTTATTTCAGCTGTCAATGAGTCCTTAAAGCATACACTGAGTTTGGTGGTGGAAGTTACTCTTTTAAAGCATAAGGCTATTCATTTAACCTCAACAAATTAAAACCCAGTGGACTATTATTCTTAGTGCTCTTGAAGTAACTTATCACCTCATTATGCTATGGGACAGAAATGCTGGCAGGCTGAGTATTACTTTATATATTTATTGATGGTTTTACAGGAAAACATATTTTTCTCTTTTGGAGTATTTAGTGTTCTGCAAGCGTGTTTAGTGCTTAATGTGAATAAGCTTTATAAAGACCATTGCAACAGTGGAACATAAAAAAGTAGACAATTTTCTATCAGCTATTCTGAATTATGATCACTAAGATGATAGAAAAAATTATAGATGATAGGGGAAAAAAAGCCTAAGGTTAATCAGCAATAATAAAACCTGCAGAGTTATAATATATTGTATTAATAATCACTTCCTGGTGGTTTACATGCTCTTAGAATGCCAAATACTAAGGAAAAAAGGAATTGTGTTGCATTTATAGATAGTTTGCATCTTGCAGAATTTACTTCAAGCACATGAGTAGTCATTTATTTTTACTCTAGTTTTATTTGTGTTTAATATGATCATGATCTAGAACTGAAATTACCTAAGTATACAGAAGTAGAATATATTGCACATACTTTTGTGAATCAAAGTAAAATTGATGTGTTTACATTTCATAACTTTACAAGAGATCCTGTTGTCACAGCTGGTCTGATTCTGAAAATTGTACATAAAATCATAGAATCCTAAAATGGTTTGGCTTAGAAGGGTCTTTAAAGTGCACTCAATTTCACTGTCAATGTCACTGACAAAGATCTGAAACAGCGCCAATCTCAATACTGACCCCTGAGGAATGCCGCATATCACTGGTATCTCTATCAACGCTGAGTTGTTGACCATAGCTCTTTGATTGCAACCATCCGACCAATTCCTTAACAACCAAATGGTCTGGCCATAAAATCGTGTCTCTCCAAACATGGATGTCATGCAGGACGGTGTCAAATGTTTTGCTCAAGTCCAGGTAGAGGGTGTCTGTTGCTCTTCCTTTAACCACCAATGCTGCAACTCCATCATAGAAGGCCATCAACATTTTCAGGCACAATATGTCCTTGGTGAAGTCCTGTGGGGCGTAAATCTCCTTATTTCCTGTGTGCCTCAGCATAGTTTGCAGTAGGATTTGCTCCATGGTCTTGCCAAGAAAAGAGGTGAGACTGACTAGCCTACAGTTCCCCGAGTCTTTGTTTTTCAAAGTACCAGGGACACATTTCATATCTGTAGTGATATAAAGGTAAACTAATGAGCATGCTTAAGGTATTGCAGGCCAAGCATGCAGACAAGGGAACCAGAAGAGCAAGAATCATTTAAGGACAGAAGTCCTTCACCAGGAACAGAGGAAATGGAACGCCATATATAGGTAGTGTGTGGAGATCGCATGTTCAGGAATATGATTAGCAAAGACAGTTCGTGGATACCTTGTGAACACAAGTAAATGGTTAGGAGCTTGACCTTAAAGACCCTATCATTAGAGTTGTGGCTCTTTAGGCAGGAATAAACAGTGAAGTATGTGAACTATTATAAGCTATAAAATAATCTTGTTATCACAATAATAAAGGATTATCAATCCTTAGAGAAGGAGCACGCATAGCACCCAGGGTAAGTGGGGTGTCCCAGCCAAGCACAAGAAGATGAGAGGCAAACTCTCACAGCAACAGAAAAGGGTTTAGATGCATTTAAATACTAGTGAAATGGCAAAATAGAGACATTTTGGAATAGCGACATTCATTTCTGGGACTAAACTCACGTCTATTAAAATTTGGGGAATCCAATAATTTCAGTAGCTTTCTGTTCGCAAGTGTGTAATATGTTATAGAAAAACACAAAACAATGATTCAAATATTGCTGCATCATCTACTGAGCAGATGCTTTACATATCTTCCTTCTTACTTGCTCTGTAATATTTTAACATACAGTTAATATGTTTATCAGGTCTCAGGTCTCTCCTTTAAGTCCTGTTGTCATGGAAGATAGTGTATAAAGAGAGATGACCTGCAACACTACACAATTTATAGGTAGTATAGGTGTAGTGGATTAAGTAGAAAAATCGTAAAGCTTCAGACTCAATTTATTTGCTGCTTTTCCCATGGAATTTACCTAGAAAAAGTGTACAAAGTACAAAACTCTTGAGTACAACCATCACTCGGCTTGTCAACTTGGTGTTCACAAAAAAACCCAACCCACACCAGGAGACTTTTCAGTCCAAGCAGGGGACTGCAAGTATTTTCAGAAAAAAGTACATAAAAGAACAGGATATAAATCAAGGCAGACCTGTGGTCATTTTAACTGGAATTTGTATCATTTTTTATGTCTGTGCAACTTCTTACTGTGCTGTTGCATAAAATGAGAAGTTATCACAGCAAATGCAATGTCCATGGTCAAATTTTGACTACAGGCCTGATGAAACATTGATCTCAGTTTTATATTTAGTTGAAATTCATAGTACAATTTAAAAAAAAATAGTGTTCCTGATAGCTTTCAGATCGAGTGCATTGGATAGCAGGTTTAGGTAGTGGTGAGATTAACTATCTTGCCTTGTACTGCCACCAGCACCCTTTGTGATGTGAAAGATCACAAGATGTGATGTGAAAGAGCTTTATCTAGGCAGAGGTGTAATTCAGTATTTGGTTTTTATTTGGAGATCATCTGTGAGGTGGTGCCTAGTAGTATGAGTTGTAATGCTGAACCTTATTCAGAAAAGGATGGACTGATACTCACTCAGTATCATCTGTATATAGTATATCTATGGTATATATTTGGTTGTTTCCACTCAGAAGAGACATTGGCTCCTTGCCCTTTTATCAGCCACCACATCCATTTTGACTTCTTCAACAGACTAAGGACTGAACATTATCTGTTTGGCAAATCGATAGATACTGGAGAGTGCATACTAAGGTTTGCGTGGTGATCATCATAATTTTTGCTACTCTGGCCCCTACATAAACAGGACTCAAATCTGGTAAAAATTGTCACAGTGTAGGTGTTCTAGGGTCTGATCTTTAAAAAAAAAGAAAAAAATAAAAAAAAAAAGAAGAAAAAAACCCAAACAACCCCAAACTAACCCAGAGATGCTTAAATCCCTTATGACTGCAAATAAAATACTGAAAAAAACATATATTTTTATGTATATATAAAATGTTGAAAAATGGAAAAGAGGAACTGGCTTTGGGTTAAGTGTGCACAAGAGTTTACACCAAGTTGTGTTAGAGCACAGTGGCACAGGGCCCTTGAACATGTGAGCGTCCAGGACAGCAGGCTGCATTAATGTGGTCCTGTGCTCTGATAGAGGTGACAGTGTTGTGTGGACCATGTCCTTTCTTTTCTTCTGGCATTTCCTCTCATTTCCAGGATGCCTTTCCCCTCACAGCAGTACTCCTTGCTCCAAAGAAACATATTTTTGGGCAATGTCACCATCCAGTTGTGGAATAAAGGCTATAAAATATTGATTCTGGAAGTTTACATGAGGGAAATACAAAATCTTTCTTCTTAGCCTTGGAATGGCTGTCAGAGTCCTGCCTCTGCTATTAAGATGGGCCTGGCTAATGCAGTCAGGTTTGTTCCACCTGCCACAGCTTTGAGTGACAACTATGGCCCCGTGCACATCCACTGAAAACTAGCATCAGGGAATGACATACAGTTTGATAACATAAGATGCTTAGGTTTTTTGGCTCAAGTGAGATGTTCAGAGCTAATAGCCCTGTGAGCAGAGTTTCAGCTCTGATCTGTACCTTGAGATATCAGTTGTGTCTGGCTCAGGAAAAAGGGGAGAGAATGAAAGCTTATTTCTAGAAAGGTTTCCGATGAGCAGCATTTGTCATTGAAGGGGAAGATGGGTATAATTAGCTTGTCAGTCTAGTTTGGGCTGAGCTGGCTTTCTGTGGTAAGAAAGATGGACTAACTGCCAGAAGAGCTGACAGGCAGTCGATAATGCAGCAATTAATGTCATAAATAATTCTGGAACCAATTATATCAAAATGGACTCCAAGCTTTAAAAAGGAACAGAATTCCCTTATTCTTCCTGCTAACAGCAAGAAGCAGCTTTCATTTTTCTCTATAATTACTTTTCATTGTATATAGCAATAAAGTAGGGCTTCTCTGTTCATATTTAAAACTTGTCTTTCTTGCCTTCTCCCGCCTCCTGAACACTCTTTACCCCATAGGACAAGGTTGTTACAGCAGATCTGCACTGAGGTGAATGTATAATCTTTTCACATGGCTGCTATATGATAATTTCTGCTGCACCTAAATGACTAAAAGCCAAGTTTTCTCAAATGTCATGGGCAATGACAGCAGAAAGTACCAAACAATGGCATTTGGAAATAAAGACATTTGTGAAATAAATTGATTTGTCTTATTATTTTAAAGGTTGCTCTGACTTGCTTACACTGAACTTATTGATTTTTTTTTTCTTCTTCCCTCTCCCTGTACAGTTGCAGCTACAGAATCTGAGCCAGGCTATTCCCTTTATGCTGTAAAAACAATTCAAAACAGCCCTGTGAGTTAATGGGCATTCCCTTACAAAAGACACCAAGTTACAAACACTCTCTAGAGTGATATTCTCCTTAGCTGTTTCTCCATGTGCTGTAATACAGATGTGGATAGCACAAAGCTCGTACTGGCAAAACCCCCACAGCACTGCTTTTGCTAATGGTCTTTTCTGTAGTCTCGTCCTTTCTTTTTTGTAAAAAATGGGCTATAGAAGTAGTAAATTACTGTAGCATTCATTCACAGCTTTGTTCAGAGCCTGACAAATGTTTCCAACTTTTCAACTATGGTGGCATTTACTCCTGGGAGGTTGGGGAAAACAGTTCATGAAGTTCCCACTGTTTTAAAACCAGAAACATCTGTTGGTGTCATATGCAGTTTGTTGGCTGGGTCCAGGAATAAAGAAATCTTGCAGCTGATCAGCTCCCTCCTTAGCAGTAGGTGTCAGTATGGTGAGTGGTAATTACAACAGAGAATTTTAGAGGATACACGATAATTAGGACAGCTAACAAAAACATAAACGCTGACATTTACCATACTTAAAACCAGAAACGTGTCTGTACATTGTTTCAGACCATAACAATAGAGACATAATTAGTTCAATCAAGCTTTTAAGGAACAAAGGCTTTCAGAGTTTGGATATACAGCTTAGTGTCTTAGCAGGAAGAATGGCAGAGTTATCTGTGCTGTGCAAAGCCCAAGCGTGCGGTGGTGCAAAGCTGGGAGAGCTGGGTTCTCTGCCAAGTCCTGCTACAGGGATGCTGTCGAGAGACTGCCGGGAAGTCATCGTGTCTGTCATCATGGCTCCCCCAGGCCAGAGGGACACACAACACTCACCTCGCAAAGGTGGTGTGCATATTAACACATTTTTAAAGTCTTTTTAAGCACCTGGAGATTGTAAGATGGAAATTCCGTATTATTGAGGGGGGACGCCATCTGTTTCACATCTCATTAAGAACTATATCCTGTTTCTGCTCTGCGGCCCAGCAAGGCCTGAAAACAAGGAGCTGTGTGGAAACAATACTTCCTCAGTTAAACTACAGTGTATATAAATTAAACTCAGTTTTGCTCCAAATGATGCACCTTTTTTCTACTCACAGGAGTTCCTCAAAAGGTAGCAGTAAGATTTTGGCAGAATCTTTGCAGGTCAACTCTGTAGCCATTCAACAGTCTTGCTGTTACAATTTTCTTTTCTGTGTTTCTGCATTTCTAGTGAGACTACTTCACTGTCCTCACACCTTAGATCATTCAGTGCTTTCTTCAACAGAAAGGAGATGTCAATGTTTCCATTGTATCCACAAGAATGATTTCAAGCATAAAGGTAAAATTGGTTTGATTTAGTCTGGAAAGAGTGCTCCAGCAGGTACTATCTTTATTTGGTCTGTAGAACTCCTACTGAAATTCAGTTCCCTGGTTAAGTGTACTTTATAAAGAAGAACATGATTTAACGTGAAATGTCAAATTAAATGAGCTTAATTTACCCAATATATTCTGCAATGCCACCCCAATAACTTGGCTTTCCTATTCTAGCTGCCAATAAAATTGATGTTACTATAGGAAAATTATGGATAAGTGAGCCACTACTACGCTTGAAACAAGTAACAGATTTCCAGTTCACCAGGAAGGCAAGTTGTCAAAAAGAACTTAATATTACCTTAGGTATCTTGTAACATCACTTGTACTTCTAACAAAAATACAGGAGGAGTTATTATTTTATTCTTAGGTGGCTTTAAATAACCATTTTTATTAGGTATATTTTAATGATTACTAAAGAAATTTAAAATTCTATGAGATATGTTATAGTCCTGAAAGGTGAATGCAGGGTAAAATAATGACACTACTTACCTAGATATTGTTGCTCCTTTATCCTCTAAATGCCTGAAAATAGCTTTTTGTAGGGGTGAAGTGCAGAATCCAATGACTTCAGCACCTTGGTTTAGCTCAAGATGGGAGATATTACCTAATTTTATTCTCTATGTGTCAGAGTATTATGTGTTTTTATCTGTTGCTTGAAGTTGCACACTAAAATTCCTATCTCTTATAGCTGTTTACTACTGAGATGATTGAAAGTGGACTTACAAAATGTAACTTAGTGAACTCGACCTAATTTTGTACAATAATATCCAGGTTTTCATCATGAAATCATCCTTTTGGATTAAGCCTGGGGTATTCAAAAATATAGTGTTCTATGTCTGAATCACAAACATAGCAAGGGTGTTAGTGGAGTAACGCAATGTGGAGAAGTGGGAAGGTGGGGAAGGGGCAAGAATTTAGCTTCGGTAGATAGATGAAAGAGTTTCACAGAGATCGATATAATCGATGTGATTTTCAGTTACTTTTTTTTATTACTGACTGACTGATTTCCATAATTATGTACATTTTATACATACCCCTCCTTTTTCCTTTAGGTCTAATAAGCTGCCATTCATATCAAAGTTGAGTTTCCTCTGCCTTTTACCTATGACCCTCTTTTGCTGTATCATTGTTTGCATTTCTTAGATTTATCTTGTCAGAAGGGCCCAGCATGTCCAAACAATGACAGATTTTTCTGAAGCTCAGTTCTCTATCATGCAGCTAATTATGAAGGCAGGCTGATGATGGACAGAGGAGGGAAGGGAAGGGTGGACAGGGAGGACAAATGGAAAAAAGTCTTATTAATTCAGCATATCTAGATCTTTGAAATCTGATTGTACATATCACAGACATGGATTCTAAGGGTTTGAAAACCTGGCCTTCATTAGGTACTTAATATGGAACTGAGAAACTAGTAATATTCCCTTTGGAGCGTGAGTTTGGGAGGGCAGTGACTTTTCATGTGAGTTCATACCACACTGTTTCTGAAGAGATTTTTCTGAATGGCTTTAGTAGAAACAGTAAATAATATGGCATAAGTGCACAGGATACGAGTTTCTCTCTAGCATTTCTGTTATTGAGAGGAGTGTTTTATCTTCTATGGTATCTTCAGCAGCCAGACTAACATTCACTTAGTTTTAAAGCATCTATCATACTTTATGGCTTTGGTAGATAGGTGTGCTTAAAAATGTTTTGGTTCTTGGTATATATTTTCTTTACTTTTCTGAATCTTTCTAGGTTGGTTCTTGAAATTGCAGGAAACTTATCAAGGGGAAAAAGGAACACAGAACAGGTTAAATGAGAGTATGCTAGTTATTTATAACAGCAAAATGTAGTATGTACCATAATGTGAAGGGTGGATGAATCTATCTTTGGTGGAAAAGAGGAGGTAAATAAGCTTTGCTGAAGAAACAGGAAAATGACCCATGCGTGTACAGCGCTGTCTACTGCAGCATATAGGAAGTGCTGTCTACCAAAGTACCAGACTTTATACAGCTAAGTTATAGGCTAAGTTGGTAACGCTTCTGTTGAGGCTGACTGTGTAAGCTCCATGGAAAGCTAAAGGATATATATTATAAAATGCTTCAATTTATACAGTTCTCCACTAAAGATAATTTGCATCTAAATTTTATTATGAGATTATACAACATCACCAAAATTCTACTCTTAGACTTTATACTAGGTTTGTAATAGCTTTGTCTTTCAAATTCAACCAGTCCTGTGCCCTCTCCACAAGATCTCTTCTTATGTTGCTACACAAGGCATATATTTTTAGTATTTTATTTGAAAAGAGGAGTAAGTCACCACAATTTGCATTCTTGGAATCAGCAGTCCTGCATTTCTCTGGTTTACAAACAATGTCAGCATGGACAAAAGATGAAAAAGATGTGACCTTGGGGAAATTTTAAGTGTGCTTTTGGCAGAGGAATCTGCTATTTTGAGGTAAGGACCAAGTGTAATAAAAGAATTAGGACACTCTGAGAATATAATGGTATTATTTGCATTCATTTCTTTGTAGTGGAGGGGAGAAGGGTGTTAAGTTGCTATCCAGAGTATTTAAACATTTTCCTTTCAGGGACTTTTGCAGGATTAATGCAGATATCAAGTAAAAAATTTAAATTTCACCCATATTTTCTCTTGAGGTACCTTTTTTTCTTGGCGCACTCCAGGTGAGGTTAATTGCTCTTGATTGAACAGCAGGATTAAATTTTCTTTCCTCTTGCGGATGGGATTCAGTTTCTATTCTTCAGTTAATGTCAAACACCAATCCACCTCACTCTGCCCTTCCCAGTAACTAACTATGCTGAAATACCTAAGACAATAAGAAAATACACTGTATAATCAAGAATGAAAAATAATATCATCTACCACAGTAAATCATAGCCAAACAACACAGTTATAATAGAAATACCTTTCCTATGTCTGATCCACTAACACATACTTAGTCAGATAACAAATAACTTGTTCTTGGAGAGAGTGCCGTGGATTTGATTTATCTCTGAGTGTAAGTAAATATGAAAAGGCTGCCAAATCTGCCTATATAAATCTCAGCTATCTCAAAATGTCATGTATGGGGGAAGTGAAAAATTAAGAAGGTGTTTCTGTCCTAATAGGGTATAGAGGCAAAAGGTTCTGCTTTTCATTCTTCTTAGGGATGATAGTTCTTCAGTTGATACCTGGGAAAAATTAAAGTGAAGCTGCAAAAAAATACAAACCTATATTGTGCCAAATCCTGGTCTTATTTTTGCTGATGTAAATCTGGAGTAGATCCACTAAAGACTCTGGAATTAGTCTGGCTTTTTCCCAGTGCAGCTGACAGCAAACTGAGAGCCTTTCAAATTAATAATGTTAAATCTTAGCATTGTTAAGATTTTTCATTTTGGTTATAGTGGCCATTGTTTATTTGAAGAAGGGGAACAAAAAGGATTCATCTGAAGATGCTTATATACTGCTGCACAAGTGAGAATAAAAAGAAAACTAGGCCGGCGTGAAAATCAAGGGTAAGAAAATAATTTCCACAACCATTGTTTGCATGCGTTTATTCTTATCTGCCAATATCACACCACACTTAGGGGTCCATTTACGCAGGAAAGAAAGAGAGGGCATGCAGGGCCAGATTGTGCCACTTTAATTTAAGTATTAAGTAGTATCATAATCCAGGCATAAATCCTACCAGTCTGAAAATTTTTACCTATGACCTTTATAGTTTTCTCAGTTAATCTCATGGACACTGAAGTTATTCCTGACTTGTACCAGGGTGGGTTGTGTGGGTTGGTGGGTTGGTGAACCGGATGCTCTGTGTGACAAAGTGTCAATTAGCCTGAAGTACTTGCTAAACCTCAATCCATTTGGGATTAAAAGGTAGTTTGTTACATCTGAGGTGGGGAGTTTTAGTTAAATGTGTCATTCTACTCAAATTCATTAGATGAAAAGTGAATATCATCTTACATTGCATAAGTTCAGCTGGAACGTATACAATGTCAGTAGTATGGGAGATGGAAACATGTGTTGAATACATCTAGTGTATCTTGGGTCTCTGAAGGTCACTCCACTAAAGTAATATATAGTGCTAGTGCTAGTGGCTCAAGGTCAAGTCAGCTTGCTTTTCATAATGCATAAACCTGAAGCCTGCTCAGACACCAATCATCTGACCTAAACCTTGGAACAAATATTTTACTAAGTAAATCAGTGAGCATGTTGGCATTTCTATTAACCTTCAATGCACTGGTGACAGAAAATGAATAATGATAAATAATAACTCAAGCCTGTAAATCATGCTTAGCGTCAGAGTTAAAAAAAAAAAAAAAAAAAAAAAAACAACAAAAAACCCCAAAG
>VXBA01001600.1:102450-128219 GCA_013399895.1 Serilophus lunatus
AAAGAAAAGGTCTGGTATACTACATCTGCTAAAGTGGCTGAGACTGTAGGGAGATACCCACAACAATGGGAAATGTGCTCTCTCCCTCTCACAGTAGCTTCCTAGGTTTGAAAGTTGGGGGTGGGATGGAGTGGGTTTTGCAGGGACTGGTGAAGGAAACACTTGAAAGTGAAAAGCTGAATGTACACAAACTGCAGGGAGTCTGAGCAAGAAGTGTTTGCTTACACAAGATGGTAGGATTGTTTCACAAGCCTTGAAACAGATGAACTCTTCTTGTCCTCCTCTCCCACCGTCCGACCATCAGTGGCTGTTTGTTTGGAAGCAGAAGATAACAGACATCCAGCAATTTAACAGTGCTGACGACCTGCTTGGTTTGCTTCCCCAATACTCTTTCATTTCCTTTTCTTCCATTTTATTTTCAGTTTTGCTATTGGTTAGGGGCAGCATAGCCACACAATGGTCTTAAGAAAATTTAGCCCTTACATTAGGAAGAAAAGAAATATTTAGCTGCATCTCCCACCTTGTGATAATATCAAATGTTCCAGCTTCATTCAGAAGTGCTCTTGTTCTCATATTCTTTGGATTTTTGGAAGATCTAATTTTATACAATACAAATCTGAGCATTAATTTATTATTGAGTTTCTTACAAGGAGGGCTTTTCCTAACCATTTTTTTTTTTCACTCCACAAACTTGCTTACAATCTCTTTTCTCCCTTTTGTATTGTTTTTTTTTTTAAAAAAAAAAAATCCTGATGAATCAGTGGTTCAAAGCACATGTGTTGGGTTCACTTCTCCAGTTGGGAATGCATTTGGATCGTCAGGATGTAGACCGAACACATTCGTGCCCCTACTAAAAGAAGGGAATGCAGTACGTATCACATAAGGTTGTTGCTTCCAAAAATCACAGTGGGCTTTCATTGAACAGCCTTGTCCTCTCAAAAAAGGGTGTGCTGTGACCCAGAAATAGGAAGAAATATAGAGAGTAGAAGCACAGACTGATGTTCACTTTCTGAGAGGTCACAGCAGAAGGTGTGGTCAGCACCTGTTATGGGGCGATAGGAAGAATATAGCACACAGTTGTGGCTCTGCTGTACTGTTTGTTGTGGCATCACAAAAAAAAAAAACATCCCAAACAAATCTAGCCAAATATGTGAGGAAGGATGAAGTGAGAGGATAAACAGAGTAGGGGCTTGAGTTAACGTATGTAATACATTTTTTGTCAGAAAAGGGTGTAGAGCAGGTCTTGAACTTTTCAAAGAGTAAAAGTTTTCTTTTACTTCAGATTGTATAGCAAGCAAGAGACAGCCATGACTTTAAAATTCATATCTGAGTTACGACTTGTGACAGATCTTTGTCAGAAAAATCCTTGGTGCCTGAATCTAGTGTTATTTTTTATTAAAATGACAATAACTGTATTGCTTACCAGCTGAACTCTTGTTACTTCCAATGATTGTTTAAATTATATTCCCAACTGGATTACAGTAGTGTCATAACACAATTTACAATGCAGTCACCATCTGACATTATAAACAAAAATTGAACTAGTCTTCTCAGTTCTAAAACTACTTTGTACGAATATGTAAAATTCTAATCTTGGATGCAACTACCTTTAATTTACTCAGACAGCACTGAATCAAGAACTACATTTTAGTTTGAAGAATGCAACAAGTACTGCAAGCAGATACCAAAAGGTACACATAAATAAATACATTTCTAAGTGATTCTTGACAAGTGGAGAGTGGTTGAGTTCTTAGTGCTTTTAAGTCTTTTCTCTTTCTTTAGCTACCAGTCAATAGTCATTTGAGGTCTAAAGTTTAATGAAATGTGTGATTTATTTATCTAGTATATGGAATTTGTTAACAAGTGAACAAAAGAAGGGTGAACTCCTCTAACAATATTTAGGACCAAATATAGCCAAAGCCAAAATCCATAGAAAATACAAGATATTTTAACTGTGTAATTAAAGCAATTCAATTATTGTCTAGAAATATTTGACTGCAAAGGGGAATCCAATACTTCTTCCATGTCAGATGATCAGAAATACACATCTCTTTAACTGAACCACTAGAACTTCTCATCTGTCTTTCCTGTTATGGTTTTGGTATGCTGGAAAATGGTGTTTGCCCTTTTGACAACAATGCTGTAAAATATTATTCTTGTTGAGAGATGAACCCAGGCTTGAAAAATATGTGCATGATTTGCTTAACGCTACATCTCTATCAAAGGAAATGCAAAACTACTATGAAGTTCAATCTGCATAACTGGTGAGCCATTTTACCCTCATTTTCTTCATTGGATAAATGATAACATGAACTGTCTGTCTTGCTTCTGCACAGCAGCTTTCTTTTCAGATTAACTGCACCTTGATCTCCATTGGAAGTAGGTATCTGTTCGCATCACTGCCTTTCCCAGCCTCCAAGCATATTTCTGTATAAATTTCCCTATCCCTTTTTCTTTACACCTCCTATGATGTTAACTCCATAATAATCTATTACTTTTCAGACTGAAGTCTTAAACAATAGATACACCATGATGTGACTAAGTCTGCCTTAGTGAAACTGTATTCAGTACTTCCACTTGCCATCTTTTTCTGGAAACCTACTTTCCTATCACATATTGATAATCGTATAGATATTAATTTCCAGATGTAATTCTTGCTATCAGCCTTTAAAACTGCTATCAGTGGTTTCATCTCTATCTCTTCTGTTTTGTAAGTCAGATGCTGCTGGATGACAAAAGGTGCTATTTATAATATAATCTATTGTATCATCAATTTGGTCCCAAGAGAAAGCCGACATAATAATGTAGCTTAATTTCAAATATGAATGAAAAACATCATTCAGTCACTACCAGCTTTGCTTGCTAGAAATATTTTTAGAAGTCTCAATTTTCTTTTTCTTGAATAGGTGGTAATGAATGGTAAAACACTGAAACATGGATGTGTCACTTTGCTTTGTTTGGTTTTGTTCCTGAATATTTTCCTATCACAACATATTATAGGCCACCTATTTTTTTGTGGAACAGTTCCTGAATGTCTGGAAATCTTGCATTGTAGCCTTAAAGCATAGTAGAAGTACCACTAACACTCCAATTTCATCCAGGTTACGGATGAAATCCAGGAACAGCTGCAGCAAAGGAAAGCAGTCACACACTGAATAACAGTATATTCACAATAAGTATGGACATTGGTACAAGTGACTAGAGGATGACTCCTGGTGTCATGGACGAGATAAGGTGCTTTGAAGATAAGATGCTATATATGCAATGTGTGCTATACAGCTCCAGCTCCACACAGAGGAAAAGCAAGCTGTGATGGGTCCTGAGTGTGCCACTCCTGAAAAAATACAACTTACAAAACAACATTTGTATAGCTACACTGAAATTGGTTTTGAAGCAGGTGCGGTAGGGATATATTGGCTATTTATAGCATACTGAACTGGTCATTCTATCTTGATCAGCGTACCTAAACCCTTACTTTAGTCTGATGATTGATATGCTATGGAATAGAAGACAAATTATGGAAAGCCCAGTATTTCTGTCACTGCCAAAGTATCAATTGTTTAAAGCCAACTTTGAAAATGGCCTTAACATAAGAAAATTAAGTGAAAAAGAATGCTATAAACCAGCCTCTTCAAGCCAAACTTCATGAGTAATAGTAATTTCTTTGTTATGTTAAAGGTCTGTTTTGTGAAAAATATCAGACTCTCAGAAAAAGACATGATCAGATTATTCCAGTAAAATCGACTTGTGGACACAACTTCCAGAAGAAGAAGTATTATCCTGAGAAATTATGTAGGGGTAGCTGCTGCATTAATATACATGCATTTCACAGATCTCTTTAGGAAAAATTAGCCTTATCCCAAAGGGACCATCACTAAACATAATTTATTCTGTCCTTTGCTACATTATGACTTGCCCTTGAGAAGACATTTCCCATTAAGCAAAAGTAAGCTTAGCTCATATGTATTAGGTATCTGATGTTGGCTACTCCCAGTAAAAGACTGACAAATTAATTTTAAAGTCTTAACATTCATTGGTGATGTGAACTTTGGCATCTCTATCCTTATGTTTTTCTGAACAGAATAAAAATAATTTATTCTGTTCAGAAAAACTGATTAAGCTCTAAAAAAGTGTAAGAAACCAGATTGTGAGAAAGAATTTATATTGCTTTCATAGTACTTAATTTAGCTATCTTATGCCTCTTTCCTGAAGTTGTTCACTACTTTTGTGACTTTTTTAATTTATTTTCTGCTTAAAAGAAACTTTGTCTGAAAGTAATAATTCAATTAATATACCTTCGACAATAAAAAAAAATCTGTCACCCCAAATGTACTGAGATGTTTTTTGCTTATTAGTCACTTTGAAGTGGTGAAAAGAAATTCATAGAAATTGCTTGGGTTTTTTACAACTTAAGAAACTAAAATACAAAGATTTCAAGTGCTTTTTTCAAGGTCTTACAGCAAATCCATGCCAGAATCAGAAATCATTCTTTACATTAACTGTAAACTGTAATGAAAAAAATGAAGATACTGTAAAAGGGGGAGTCCCAGTTTGCTTAGCTGAGAAATATGTAGCCTGATACCTGTGGCACATTTTTCTTTCTGATCCAGTTCTTGTCAGCCTTGTGCAATGACATACACCCCTCAATGAAAAAGACCCCAGATGAATCCAAGTTGAAATAATCATGCACAAATGAGCATTCTGACTTTCTTCTTAAACTTTTCAGGAAATTTCCTCTAACTAGCTATAGGCAGAGAAGAAAAAAATCCTTAATAATTAGTATTTAGTAACTTCTTTAAAATAAGCCCCTATCAATTTAAAAGTGATTGTCTTTAGTTAAATTGGGTGTGTATTTTTAACCATTCATATTTCTATTGAAAGAAGGACAGTATGTTGATCAAAGCATTTTGGGCATGTGATGAATACTTACCCACCTTTACTGGAGTTTTAATACAAAGCTTTAAAATACCATTTAATTGAGTACACATAGAAGGGCGAGGGTGAGAGGCTGGAGTGCATGCAGGCAAGATTACATGCCTTTGAGAGTCAGAGAGGTAGTTGTGATTTGGTAGTGGACCTATCCAAAGTTATGTGGATCTCATCAAATAATTTGGAATCAAAATTTTATTGAGCATTAGTAATGGAAGAGATAAAAACTGGTCCTTGAAATATAATCATCCATTTCTCCAATAAATTTGCCCTTGTGTGTTTACATGTGGATAACCAGAAAGTTCTAACTAGAGGGCACAGTGTCTTTTGTCATCGCATAAAAACCACATTATGTATGAAAAACCTGTTAATAACTTGTTATTTTCATCTCTGTTAGCAGCCTTGCTTGCCAGTTCTGCTGAGTTCATAGAATGACCTCAAAGATTTTGCTATAAATACACTCTAAATTGGGAGAGGAGTGAGTAAAAAAGAATGAAGTTTTCCAAAAGAATTAAACTCCTAATTATAGAGAATCAGCAGATGGTTTTTGTCTAGTTTCACTTTTCCCAAAAGTTATTTTCCGAAAAGAATGTGTATGCAAAGATGGTGCTATATAAAGAAGTTTATTTTTTTTTCCCTCAAATTTCCCTCTCTCTACAAATTTGGTTTTACAACTATAGCCACTATTATTTTTTAATGGATTTTCAAACCCACATTATAAGATTCTTTGTGCATCAAACTGTTCAAAATACAATACACTTATAAGAAAGACAAATTCATTTCATAACTGAGACATTACAGCCGGTTGGGATTACATCTACCTGATGATTTAGATATTGACAAAAAGCATTATTCCTAACATGATAATTATGGGTGCATTTAAAAAAAATCAGTAGTGTTGATGTTTGGATAGTAAGTGTTGTTCATAGTATCTGTCTCTGCACACCCAAAAATGTATTTTTGCAAACATGAGAACCATAGACTGGATTTAATATTAGGACAGAAATAAAAATAAGTGTCTTGTGATGCCGTGTCTACACCTATCTTACAGGTCTGAAAATTCCCAGGGTATTAATACATATTTCATCTTCTAGGACGGTTGTGCACTCTCTGAACCCTCAACACAATCTGTCAAGTGCCCAAGGCTCAATAGGCCTTGATCTACATGAATACTAGCTGGAATTTTCTAAAAGTACTTGCATTAAAATTAAACAGTGAACTCTTATGCATTGATGGGTCTATGACTGATAGCCCTGAAATTCACGTCACAAATAAATGATTGGGTCTTCAACTATTTCACATGTACTTACAGACAGGCAAATGTGATATATTACATCCACAGACATCTCAATGAACATAATCATAATATCACAATATATCATGTTACACTCGTATATGTTTGGGCCACATAATTTACCATCAGCTGTGTGATGATTAACAGGGCTGAATTATATGGATGCTGCATAGAACAGTTTGGGTGCATTATGCTGATACTTTGGACTTTAAAATGTTAATATTGCAAAAGAAAGGTACATTTTGTGTATCATAAATCTAAGTGTCTGTTCTTCCTATGTACTCAATAAATACACTTCTCATCAACTTTTAATTATGCTGTTTGCATTATTCTGTCCTGAAGAGGATAACACTGTGTAAATCATCCACTTCTAATGTACACTACAGCATAAGTTTAGTTAATTAAACCATATATTTTATTAGTACTTGCACTTCCATCTTGTACAACTGCTGGAAAAAATAGAGAGAGGCTTTTATTTATTACAGTTGAATCTAAGATGGCATTACAGAAGTCTAACAAGGTTAGATGTAGATATTGCTGTTGCCTGTAGCTTACTCACAAATATTCAGTCTCAAAAACTTATTGTCTACCTATTGCTACAAGTAGGAAACTTCTTGAATGTATGGATATTTCCACAGACCCACTTCAATGTATTTAACTGTTGGTATAATCAGATCTGAATTAGGTATATGCTCGTACAATTCAATAATTTGTTAAATCACCAGAGAGAAATTGTAACGAAATTCATGGATAATGGAATTAGGAGATCCTTTCTATTCTTCTTACCTTTGAGTTTCCACTTTTTTATTGGACACAGATTTCAAGGCACAGTTTTCAGAGCAAAGCCATTTTATGATTCAGTGTACATGGAGAGTCATCCCAGCGAATGCCATGACACATGAAAAACAGTAACGAGATACTCTGTGACAGTAGCATGAGAAGCATAAACATTTCCTATAGCGTCTATACCTCTTTGAGGATTAAAGCCATCTTTGGGTAGAATCCCTAGTATTTTCTCTTCAGAAGAAATAAATCAATAAAATAATTTTAACTTTGAAGTGCAAGTGCCCAGAGAAATAACTTAAATTTAGGAATATTTCTGGTTGACATAAAAACTATCATACTGACGAAGATGAGTCTGAACTAAATCCCTTTAATTACTTAGCACTTCCTACCCCAGCTTGGATGTCTAAATAAAATATTTTTGAGACGGAAATCTGAAGAACTGTTTGAAAATTCCATCTGCAGAATGGTTTGAAATTTAATGTGTATTCAGGATTGTCTATCTTGAGGCCAAGTAAATTTGCTCTATCTACAGTCTAGAGATATATAGTGTGCTCAGTTGGAAGTCCAACATTGCTGAATAAGAGGGAGTGTCATATTTTGCCCAGTACTTGTTGTTTTCCTTATTTCAGAAGAGTACTAGAAAAAAAGTCTCAATAAAACGGCAACTTCCAGCAGTTTTAATTGCAAGGAAAAAAGAAAATGCAAAAAGACTTCTCAAGGAACAGCAAACCAAAGAGTATAGAGATCAAAAAAGTAGTTAGTGTGGTGTAGAAATCAAATTATTAGGATCATTAGGATCAAGTTTATGGTCTATTTTTCTCTGTCTATGTTTGATGTTGTCCTTTCACATGATTTCAGGATCACTGATTACATACAAAATAGGATAAAGAAGTTAAAAGTAAGAAGGAAAGGCCAGAACAATTTTTAGCCCTGTGTAACAAAAACTAAGGGATCAAGAGTAAGCAATTACTTGAAATATATTCATTTCATGTGTGCCTGCCCTGCAGGATTAAGGCAGTAGAGATGTTTCTGTTGTATAAATATAAAATAACAGTCTCCTTAATACAACCCTCTTACCTCTAGCACAAATCACTGGGTATTGACTCACACATGATGTAATTAATGCTCCTAATTTACTTGTACTTGAATTTGATAAGGGTTTTGGTATTAAGATATTCATCTGTGTTTCTTGACTACTCTCTCTATAGTCATGCAAGATGGTTTCAATTAAGAATTAAGTCAAATGAAAGAAGGTCCTTTTCCACTCATAATTCCATAGAGCCATGTCAAAAAAAAAACAAAAACAAAACCAACAAAATTTTCAAAAGAAGTGGGACTTGAGGAGCTTATTCCTTGATATTTCTTCATAGTTGGTATGTCTTTTTAGGTCAGCCTTTGCTTTTTTTCTTTTCTCTGTTTGAATTCTATACATATTCCTTAGATATCTAATATAGACATTACTGTAAGGTATACAGGGACAGGGAACGTTACTGTTCATCTTTTTTTTCTCTGTTAACTGCCTCTACACTTATAAGTCATGGCCTGACATCATTGGTTGCAACACAGAGACATTAGCTGAGTTTTCCTGTGCTTGTTTGATTTTTGCACAAAAATGCATGTTTTAATTCATATGGTGCCATAAAAGCACGAGGACAGAAAAGAAAATAGAAACTCCCTAATTTGCCAGCAAAAGAACTTAGAATACTGGTATATTTTAAGGGGGCTTTTAAATGCATGTAAGGAACTGCAGCTCCTTAGGAATATAGGCAGGATTTGGTTCAATCTAAAACAGTATAGGAAGGGGTTTTTGTTAAGAAGAAAAAAGCTTCTTTTTTTCCTTTACTACTGCTGAGCAGTTAAGACTCCTGTATGTTTTTATGCCCCACAGGATGACTGTTTTATCGATAGAATGGACTCTTCTCTAACCCCAGCATACCCTATGCTGTGGCTAACATCAGCCTGGCCTGGAGCTCTGAATGACTATGGCTGGATTTAAACCCAAACAGCAGTGCTGCAACTTGCTGCAGACTGTGACATTTACTCACATTATTATCACCAGCCAGAGAGAGTCACAGGAGGGAGGATCTGCTCTTTCTTGTGACTGCAGGGAGCGAGGGCACTATGCCCCCAGAGGCAGGCATTGCTTCTGTAATTGATGCCAGCTGGCTGGGGCTGCGTGATGAAGTTCTCCAGTCACAGAGCACCTACAGCTTTGATTTTGTGCACATAGGGTTGGTGTGATGGGGTCGGTGATCCCAAAGCGTAGCCTGTAGGCTGAAGTAAGCTGATATTTGGGAAAAAAACCTCTGCAAAGCAGCTCCACTTCCATTCTCTCATCAATATTTACAAGTTCTGTTCCATCTTTAGAGGTCTTTCCAATATGTCTTAAATATATTTTCTTTCTACAGACTGCAATTGTTTGAAATGCTTCAAGAAAAGGGATTTCTTTCATAAAGTAACTGGAATGCCTTGAAACATCAGAGTTTCACTCAGAGTAATGACAACTGGCAAGGTCTTCTGGGACTTTGCTTGCGCCATGGCAAGGGCTCAGTAAACTCTACAGATCACCATGTATGGGGAGCATCAGGCTTTGCTCTGAAAACAAGGGCTCGGGGTTACCATGTAAAAAATAAGATTTTCTCTCTGTCATTCTTACGCACACATATGAGCACTTTCATTATTTGTATCACCAGAGATGGGGCTTAGGGAGCTGGGGAAAGTGAGACTCAGGAGTTAAATCCTAATGGGCATTGCAGAGCCTCAGCTGGAAAAGCTCCACAAGCTTGGAGCAATCAAATGCAGCTGAGGCCAACTTAAAACAACAAGAAAAACCTGTCTGTTCTCATGGTAGGGGGATTTGCAGAGCTGTTGCCGAACGATAGGTCTCATGGTATAAATGACTTGCTCGGAAGTTACCCCTGTTTAAGCGCATTAAGGTATGTGGTGAGTAGGATGTCTGCATGTGAGAGCATGTGTGAGCAAAAGCTGGTGTTTGTTTGAACAAGAAATCCAAAAATAAACACCAAACATCACAGGAGTTTTTCATTGTTTAAGCGGAGTGCCATTTGATATTTTTTACGGTGGTTATTTTCTGGCCCACCTATAAAACCTGAAGGATGGGTGAGAAAAGAAACTTTTTTTTTTTTCCCACCAAAACATGTACTTTCTCTGAGCGGTGAAGCAGTTTTGTGTTATATTAGGTTTGTTCAGGATGTTGAAATTCAGAATTTTTTTAAAATATGTTAATTTGTTTTTGTAATTAAACTTCCTTAGAAATTTTGCAAGTAATTTGAATTGTATTTAGTAGCTTTCTTTTGAGTAGCTGCATATTTAGGATTTGACATTTGGTAGGTTGAAATCAGTCATGTAAATTAATGAATATGGGGTTTTTCCCTATTAAATATATCTACCAGAACTAGTGCATTTATATCAATATTTATAGTTAAATGCCTCTTACTCCTCAGCATGATACTTATTTAAAGTTTGCCATTTCTATTTGCACTAATGTCAATGGACTGATTTGTTAGATTTATGTAAAGTGTGTAGTAAATCTTAACACTAAACTTTATCTGCTCCTTTCAGCAGTTTGAAAAAAAGTTTCAACCTTTTCTTTTCAGGACAGAGACTCAGGTAATTTGCACTTGCTTCACTTTTCATCTGCTTCCATGGTAGGATATCAAAAGTCTCAAGTGATAATATTACCAATTTTATCACACCATCCTACACTAACTTGTATCTTGTGTCACTGCAGAAAGGAATTCAAATTTGGATATCATAGTAATTATACTCTACAGAAATCTAAATTCTTGTTAAATTAAAATTAGGCTCTGTATTCTATCTTTTTTCTTTAAATAAGGAAAACCTCGTGCTATATTCATTCAAAGCTTTCTGAAGCTTTGTTTTTCCTTAGAAGATGTCCTAGATTTTATTCTTTAATGTTGTTCCTGATTTATTGAATGTCCATGTTTCCCTGGATAGTACCATCTTTTGAGTTATACATCACTGGAGTGACTCATTCCAATGATGTATTGCATTAATACATCATCAAAGCGCCTTGCTCTGCTGTTGCACTAATGATATGTTAGTATAATACATCATCAGAGTGAACTGCACTGATGATGTATTACTTAGATGGTGATGGTATTCTGTGAAGAAAAGGTTGAGGAGCAGGTTCAATACAGTCACAGGAGAAAAATTAGTCAATACAGAGTATAACTGTTTCCCTGGTAGTGATGCTGATGCTAAATTAGCACCATAGCCCCTGCTCTGTACCCTTGTAGAAACACTGAGACATGCATTATCCCCGAAAGAGGAATGAATTCAGAATGCTCACTCTCTTTTAGAGAACAGAGAAGAGTTGTAACTATACATATCACTAGGAAGCTAAAGGTTATATATATAGCTATAATTACTGGCTACTGAGAGATCAAATGAATCAAACAGGGCCAAAATAGTACAAAAGTCTAGATGTGTTCAGAAGCTACCTCTCTGTTGGAGAATGTGACACACAGGAAGATAGAGATATAAGGGATATAAATATGTGGTCTGTATTAAAACATCTGCCACTTAGAAACCTCTAACAGAGATATTAAAATATTTGGAGGCAGGTAGGAAGGCTATGCTTTAGTATTTTTTTTAATGTTTAATTACATGCTTTTTTTAGTCATGCTACGTCACAGGCAGAACGTCACTGTCTCAGTGCTGTGTGCTCTCTCATGAGCTCCATATGCACTCAGTAATAGACAAAATTTCCAAGTTAAATGTGCACAGCTGATATACATAGAAATTAAAAAGTGTTAAAACTTTTGGTCTTCAAGTTAGTCCAAATTGTGTTTGTTAGAGACTAGAAGGAGAAAATTATGATCTGCCTGTAAGACTGGAAATCTTGCAAAGTCAGACTGTATTATGCTGCTATATTTCTAAAGATGACATTTTATATAATCACACCTACTTTTTTCATATCTCAATCTCTTGGTTTGATCTCTGGAAGAAGGTACAGAACCATCTGCCTTCTGGCTTCTCTTTCCAAGATGGTGTGGAGGTGAAAATAGTGTTAAAATGAAAGCTGTCAGGGTTGACGAGAACAGAGAGAAAGTATTATACACAGATTTATTTATATCCAATGAATGGGATGTGACACGCTTTCCTTTATGAGAACAAAACATAATACAGGTAGAAAAAGGGTTGTGGCATTGTGTTCACATTCCCACAGGTCTTGCTTTCCTATCTCCTCCCCTGTTCTCCTAACTCCCTTCTTCATTTTATTTCACCATCCTTCATTTGTTTTTTTCAGCGGTTTTCCAGTTAGTGCCAGCTGGGATTCATGCTCCACCATTCCATGCACCCTGCGCAGGAATGTGCCCATTCCTGCCCTGTGCAGAGACTGGCTGGGCCTTTCTTCAGGATGTGTGGGAGCAGGCAAGGCTGTAACTATGGGCACCCTTGGCTCGAGGCTCTGGCAGAGCAGCTTCCTGCTGCTCTCCTTGCCCCAGAACTGTATCATAGCTGGGCTGGTAACACATTCAGCTCCCAGTCTGGGTAACTTTCGCCTCTGAAACTGGGGGAGAAATGTCCTTGTAATCATGGATTCCTGTCTGTCATCATATAGATGATTCCCACACTCATCATTGCCCTTCTAGTCTCCTTGATGCCAGGCCAAAAAAAACAAAAGTGGCTAACATGGTTTTGTCCACCCAGTCAGCTCTGAAGAGCAGTAATGCAGTGAGGGTGGACAAGTGTGTCACTGAGGTACAGCAGTGTGCGGCTGTGCCTCCTGATAGCGTGAAAGGAACACTTGCCTGTCTCATCAGTCTCCTTAAAAAAACTGTTCAAGGATTCCTACTCTTGGCTGGTTCACATTTTGTAGTATAAGTGTCCAAACCAGTCTTTCTTTCTTCCATTTCTCTCCTGATTGTCTGTCTTCTGCAAGTTGCAGAAAGACAGGCTGAGAGTGGCTTAAAATACACTTTTGTTCTTTGTATTTTTTTCCTTTTATTCTCCCCTTCCTTTTCTTCTATTCCATTTGTTTTCCACTTCTGTCCCAGCTCTTTCATTGTATAGGTGATCGCTTTAAACTTGCTTTATATGGTCAAAATACACTTTAGATATGAGCTAGCTTTTAAAATAAACCGTATTGTACCAGTTCTTAAAAAGTCGCAATACTTTTTGGCAATGTTCTCAGGATATTTATTAATGTAGCAAGTCATTGTTTCTCATTATTATCAAATATGGTTAGATACTGCTCTCAGAGACTGAAATCACTGATTCAAGCTTTTATTTGGAAATGAATGCTTCAGAGCTACTCAATATTTCTACCACTACTTCAGATATTTTCATAACAGCTGTCTCTTCTGATCCTTTAGAGTCTCTTTATAAGAAACAGACCAGTAGAAAAGATTCTAAAAAGAAAATCAGGAAATTAGTAAATTTATTTCGTGTACATGGATTTGTCTTGTCACCATTAGATAAAATAAATGGAATGGGGGGCCATAAAATGCATCAGAAACAACTGAAATATTTTAAAAGTTATGTTTTCAGTAATATTTTCAGCATTCAGATTTAGTATCTGATTTGTCATGTCCCATTTGTAGATTTACACTACAGTTAGGTGATATTGCAGACACTAAGGCTTATTTAGGAAAATTGCAGATGCTGCAAAAAGTAACCAGGTTTCCACTATATGTGTATAAAATATTACTTCTTTATCCTAATTAGGGGTAATGAATTTTAATAGTGTAGGAACTAGAATATACTCTCTGGGTTTGGACAAACTAAGCCTTAGTTTTTAATGTGGCTCATACATATATGTTTTTTTTCACCTAAAACAATCTGCCATAATATAGGACAAAACAAGATGTTCTATTTTTTTTTATAAATAAAGCTTGGTTTTGTTAAAAGATATGCCAATTGCAGAAATATACACGTTGTTCATAATTTACAAACAATAAACACTCCTTTTGGCAGACTGCCATGCAGTTCCTTTTTGCTCAAGGTCTAAACTGTGAATGAGAAATCATGTGAAAGTTACAAATGGTATGGCTAAGGGACTTGGCAGGGTTTGAAGCGATATCGGTGCCAATCCAAATCCATGTTAGCCTCACTTAGGATAGGCCAGTTCAAAGATGTAATACAACTTACTAGTAGCGACTATATCAATGAAATGTTAAGTGAAATATATAGTAGTCTAACAGCTATGTGGTAGTGACAGAATATCACTGAGGCTTTTCTTATTCCTGCCTTTAATGTTATAGTGGAGATGTGGATAAGCAGTTACTTCTTCATCTGGATTTCAAATGGTTCAGGCAGCTTTGTTTATAAGGGCGATGGCGAATAATATGAACCTTTTTGAGGAAAAATATGGAGAGATTTAGGCATCAGACATGCCATAATTGACAAACAGTTGGATGCTCATTGCTTTGAACATGCAACTGGCTCTTCTGAAGCACTTTGCTTTCCATCTCCAGCCTCTCCTGCCCCGGCTTACTTATAGCTAAAGCTTGGGATCACCTCTGCAATTGTTTCCTTCTTCTCCTCCTTGACCTGCCAGCACAAATTCACTCAATTGATATGGGGGCTGCAGGCTGCCTCATGTCACATGAACGTCATGCTCAGACATCTTATGTGAGTAAGATGTGAGCTAGTATTACAGACACTTATTTCTTCCCATTCCTTCAGGGCTAGGGAAGTACTAAAAATTCAGGTTTTTCTATTTGTCAGTCAGATATGGGTGAGAGAACCTTCTTTTTAAAATGTTTATACTTCTGTCTAGTGGTCAGCATGTCACACTGCTTTCATAGCAATCTACACTGTTAAAGGTCTGCTAAAACAAGAACCAACACACAAATTTTCCTGAGCTGGTAGGGTTTAAGCATTTCCTTGCCTCTTCTGAGAATTTTCCTGGGTATATTTCCTATAGCCCATTGCTACACTACAGTGATGTATTTGCTTGACTTGCTTTTTGACACTGTACAATAAATGTTTTTCTCATCAGAACACACAGTTTATTGAAGTTCATATATTTAGTGAATTCCTTTTAAATGTTGACTTTCAGAGAATTAGGGATCTGAACATTATTTTTATTCATTTCAAGTTTACTGTATATGCTGAATCAGTACATCTTTCAGATGCTACTCTCTATGTCTGCTACTCTCCCACATCTACAACCTAACCTCCTCTAGTATAACATATCCTAGAATTGTAATTCTCCATTGATTCAAAATCAAAAAGCCCGTCGATTTTTGTCATTCTGCTTTTTCAGGAATGGTTTGTTACATTGATGAAAGGTCTAAGCTGAAGCTCACTAAAGTCAATGGAAGTCTTTCAGCTGACTCTTGACAAGCACTGGATCAAATACTAAAATGCAACTCTTTCTACCGAAAAAAAAAAACCCAACAGCAAAACTTTACAGATCATCAGTACATGAGTGCTGTGGGCAGAAATCCAAATTTATGTGTACGCATGCATTGTCCCTCAGGAATCTTCCCCTAGAATTGCAGACAGCAGTATAATAAATCAATTATCTGGTTAAAACCAAAATTATTAATATGCAATTATGACAGATGTCGGGCCAATTAATATGTAAATATTCATAAACTACCTGACAAATTGCACATATGCAAGAAGAAGTATTTAAATATGAACACCCCACTGTGTTTGCTGAACATAAGGGCAGGATGTTTCTAATTTGGTTGGGGAAAATAGCAACATGTATTTCAAAATAATTTTGTTTTCGTTCATCAAATATACATTCCCAAGAGTGAACAATGAGCTGTGATGTGTATAAATAAACAAAGTCTTTATGTGTCTCAGCACTCCAAAACTCAAAATGTTTACTAAAAATTGGCAAAAGTAATATAAATCCAAGAGTCATTCATGCTATAACTTTAAAAAAATGTTCAGTTAAGAAGCTGCAGCTCTTCACCAAGCTATCTAGTTTCACTAATTAATGATTCATTAAATAGAAAACTGGGGTAATTGGTGTATCTCCATCAATCATTAATTTTTTCATTCATTGATCACTTTGTTTAATTGTTAATTCACTGCATGTTTACCACCCGTAGCCAGATTTACACATTAACTACTTTTAAGATAACCTATGCAAATCAATTTCTTTTCTGAGTTATTATTAGTTAATTATCTTGGTAATTATTCATTAGCTTAATTATTTTTACCTTATATTCATTATGTAATCTTCATTTAATAATTGCGAAATCTTTTTTTTTTTTTGCTAATTTTTAACTAAATATCCCTTATTAACCTTTAAATAACCCCACCAGTAGCATATCTGTTCCCAACTTCAGTTTACTTATGTACGGGTTTTTTTAACAATGCTGCATCTGAGAACCGTGTTAAATGTAACAGGCCCATGTCTGAGCTGGACTAAATTATGTCTCCTTACTGATGACCATCCTGTTGTCAGAAGGAAAGTGCTACTCACAAAACGTGGGCATAGTAATTTCTATGACTCTTACCTTTTTGATTTTTGACTTGTCTAGGAGTGAATTTTTTCCCCAGCTTTGCCATAGTTGCAAAAAAAACTTAAGACCTGTGGCTAATAAGTTCAAAAGGAGGATTTTTTTTTTTTTTCAGTCAGAGAGAAATCCTTAAGAATGTGTGGCAAGACAGATGAATAGGAGAGACATTGTGAAATCTCCAGGGCTAGAGTTTAATGACAACCCTTCTGTCAAGATCTTCTTCAACATAAGAGAAGGGTAACTCTCATGAGTAATTAAATACTTTTTTTTTTCTCCTAACTTAACCAATTTCATAACTGCATGGCTGGATATGCATCCTGCTTTGTGACATACTGGTGGAGATTTCTTCATCTGCGCACTATAGATCTTGCATGAGCAGATAAAACTAGAACTGGTTACAGTTTCCTTACTAAAACTTTTCTCTAAGAAGAGCTTTTACATTGTAGTAGATACAGGCCATACCAAAAAAGTAGTACAAGTGCCCATAGAGGAAGGTAAATGCTAGATGCCTACGAGGTACGTAATCTCATGAAGCAATCAGTTCAATTGGTGCAATATAAAATGCTTTGCTGTTTTAAATGGCTGTATTTTTCTGTAAGATTTTTTTTCACTCCATAAATGCTTTCCTCACGTTACCTTCAAATTTCACGTAGAAAAGAATGTTGCAATTATGTTTTTTGTATAGGGATGGGTGACTTGTTAACAGAGATGCCGCAGAGTCATTGAGGTTTCCAAGCACTGGCATTTGTATTAAAGGGGCTTTTTTTTTGTATTTTTTTTAACCAAAATACTATGTTTCAAATGGGGTAAACATGATTTTCTAAAATAAGAAGAAATTTACTAAGATGCTTGCTTTCAGAGCTGGTGACTGATATTTTCTGCTGCATTCTGTCTTCTCATAAATTGAAGCATGTTATATGTTAAATCAATTGCTTGGAAAAGTATTATTTTAAGTTTTTATCAATATTTTAATATTATCTCTACTGAGTTTTGATAGAAAATCTAAGCATTGCAATTGCTTGCTGGCAATTTATTTATAAATAATTTATATATATAATATAAATTATATATATATTATATATATTTATAAATATATATAAATATCAAAAATATAAAAATAAAAGTGCATCTATATACACTAAAGAGTGAGACAGTGATGCATTTTCTTTTCCCTCACAAAACTAAAAAGAGAAAAGTCTTTATAGTGTTTATAGCTATTTTGATATCAAAACCAATTTTTGTAAAATTTAAAAAATTTGCTTTTTGACTAGAACCTTTTTATTTATTTGGGAGAGTAGCAGCACAATGTTTGTGTCATGATGGATGCTCAGAGCAGAATGTGTTCTCAACGTTTCACCCTTTTAATGAATTTAAGTATAACAAGCTTTTAGACTTTTCAGTGATTGGTTTTGCAGAGCAGTAATTTCATTCTTTGTTTCTGGTTTTCATTACTATCTACGTCATGATGCAGACCTGATTTCTTCCTCTTTCATAGAACTTACTATACTAAGAAATACCTTGTTTCAGTCTGTAATATTACATCAGAAAAAAAAAATTAAAGGGTATGTCTCAGACATAATGTAGCTGAGTTAACAAAAAAAAAGCAAAAGAAACACCAAGTATACAAAATCATTTTCTAGAGAAGCAAACCAGTGTTTTAAAAGTAAAGCACACCCTGAGTTAGAGGTGTTCTATTAGAATCAGTTTGCTGAGCTTCCCTGCATAGAGACAAAAAACGTTTTCTCAACATGGAAGGCTGGATCTCTGGTCTTTGACTGAGTGACAGTAATTTGTAGCAAAGGGATGATAGTAGACAGCAATTTCCTTGCCGTTATATTTTCTGTGTGAGAGTTCAGAGTGGGTGTCTAGGTAAACGAGAGAGGAAATTGTTAGCAGTCCCCAACTCAGAAATTAATTAAACTGTTTGGGTAAATAATTGGGAAAATGGTGTGTGCTTGCTTCATTTTAGTTACACAAAGAAGATGATTATATTGCATTTTATTTATCTTTGGTCATGAAGACCTTTTCCTAAATTATTCAGAGAAAGTTATTCAATAGAGTCTAAGTGGTTGAGCATGAAATAGTCTTGGATAACCTAAATACTTCAGAAAAAACTTGAGCGACTTTTACTACTTCTAAAGCACCATGTTGCAGTGTATTAAGGTGCTAAATGTTGTTATAAATAACAAAAAGATAGTCTTATCTGGTGCTGATCTTCCATTTCTTAACAACTGTCTAATCAAAATGTGAAGTGTGGTTTATAGCTTCAAGATTTTCTCATATCAGTCCAGTCCACATCCTCTGAGTGTGTTTTCAAATGTTCAGGAGAGAAATGCCCATATGCCTACATATTAGCTATGACTTCATTTTGGTGTCAGAAATATCTCTTGGCAGGGAAGAAAATCTGTTAGAGAACCTTTAAAACCACGCATAAGATTAAGAGCAGATCTAATCACTATGCAAGAAATTACTTTCATGGGCTTAAAGATATTTCTTTTTGAAGGTAAAACAAACCATGAAATTAGATGATAACAAGGTTGAGATTTATACATTTAATCCCTTCTAGGCAAATCTCTGTATGTATTACAGTCAGAGGAAACTATCTTAAGATAGCAAATAAAACTAGCAGAATATTTTTTTTTAAGAAAAAGGTATTAAGAAACTAGCATAAAAAGAGGGGGAGCCTTCCTAAACAAGTCAAAAGCTAATGAAATTACTTAAGAAATACAGTCTTTGGTTATGAAGATAAATCTATAAACAGCCCTATGGGCAAAAAGGAGCTAATTAAAGATTTTTTTTTTTTTAGAAGGAAATAAAAACAAGGAAGTAAATAAACAGATGAAAGTACAAATAGAAAGGTGAATTCCATCTGTGGCCAAACGCATCAAAGGACAAACTAAAATCAGGTTGTTAAAATTAAAAATAGTTTGGTAGGCAAAAAGACAATACTTTGTTGCAATCATTCTTTTGCTATTTGCATGTTGTCTGTAAGCACTCCTTCAATCTTGTGTCATGCAATTGTTTTAAAATTGGTTCTAGTGAACCCAGTTTTTCTTAAACTCTTGTTTCATACTTTTGTGACACATTTTTTGATATTGTCAGGTTTTTGTCTCTATCAAAAAAGCTTGGAACTTGGATTAGAAGACTACACTGGCTCTGCACATGTCATGAAATGAAATTGTATGAAGCTTTGTTCAAAGGGAATAGAAGCTATATAGAAGAATTTCTCTTACTAGCTTAGTCTATCTGGTATTTCTTGCTGGTACTTGCTATACTTGCTCTTCCCTTACAACTCCAATGTATCTGCCACTGTTTCAATACCTTTCCTCTGGTAATGAATCTCCCCACTTCATCCTAAAATGTCATCCTTTGTACTACACTATGGCATTTTTAAGCAAACAAGTCTCATCGCAGTTTTGATGTCAGACTGAGTGTCCACTGAAAGTTATTCTTTCTATACAGATTCTTTTCCCTTAAATGATCCTAAGGCATAAACCAATTTTCTCAATATGAATTGGAAAATATAGCCTTAATGTATTAGCTTTGCTCTCCCAGTTTGAGATGAACCAAGCAGCATTTTGGTATTGTCATAGGCAAAGACTAAGAATTGGGCTTATTTATGTTTGTGTTATTCGTTCCTTTCTAAACGATGTTTGGTTTTGCTGTGAAGTTTCTCTGGTGTGCTGTTGCAGTAGATTATGGAATCTTAATTATGGAATTTTAACTATCTGCTGTTAAAATATCCAGTAATATAGTCAGCTCTTCGTTTTAGTCTTATCTACAAGGCTTTATGCTTAGCTTAAGAACCGATAACTTATCTCACTATTTATTGCTTTATTTAATAGTTAACAAAAGAAATATCATATCACCCTAATCCAAGTCAAAAAATTTCTGAGGTTACAATAACATGAGAGTTTAGTACTCAACACCTTTTTACTAGTAATACAGAAATGCCATTTTTTATACCATTTCTGACTGTAGAATGCTCTTCATTACAATTAAGATAGTCACTTATTCACTTTTGAGTTCTTGATTTCAGATCTGAAAAGCGTAAATTGCATGATAAGTGTCTGTAAAAATTATAAAAATAATTCTGGAAAACAATGTTTTTCCTATTCTTTTAATTTCCAGGAACAATACAAGAGATATTATTTATGTAATTACAAAGAAAGTTTATAAAAATAATAAAAACATTATAAATTTCTATTATTTATGTTTATTGCACATAGATTTCTGTTGACTATGCATTGCAGTATGCTCAGAAGTTTACTTTTTTAATTTGGTTTGTCTAAATGGTTAGAGTTACAATCAAATAAAGAGCACCAAACTTGGAATTGTGTACCAGATGACATATTTCCATGGCAATTATCCACATTTGGAATAGAGGACTGCTATGAAACTGAGTACATACAGCTGTTGCTATCAAGTCTGGATGTGTTCAGCTTCTAAAATGTGTCATTTGAGTAAAAGTAAGAGAGGTAGAGTCAATTAAGCTAGAAAGCTTTTGTGTATCAAGTAATTGTTAGATAGGTAACAAAAAATTCTTTGTAAGGTAGAACTCTGATTTGCTACTTGAAAAAAGTGGCAGTTTTCTAAATGCAACTCTTGAAAATAACTAAACTAAAATCGTCCTTGATTTTATTTTCCCTTTCAATACTGAAAACTGGGAACAAATGTATTAATATTAAAGGATTTAAAAAAAAATATTAAGTGAAGTTTTCTCATATTCTTTACTCTACACTTTTTTCTTTTTAGGAGAAAATAATATGCCTAACCTGAAACAGATTGTTTTGTCCGTATGGGAACTTCTGTAGATTTGATTAACACTACACTGTCAAGTCTTTGGGGTCAGGGCAGATTGTATTAGAAGCATGACAAGTAGTTAATGAATTTGCATTGACTAATCCATACAAAGCTAAAGATTTTTCTGTCAAGATTAATGTCCAAAAAGAGTAGGACACACTATTTGATACATTATCTTGCACTGAATCATACTGTTATTGGACATAAGATTAAGCAACTATGTTATTTTGTCTTATTCCATAGCTATACAAGTGGGTTTTGCTGACACTGATGTATAGTCATTGCCATGAGAATTCATTTAATCATCGGTAATGTCCTGTTGTAATTCCTCTGTATATGATATGTGTACCAGCAATAACAGGATCAGTACTAAGCCTTGCAAACATTCACTTTATAATTGTTCCTGCTGTGTAGCCATTCAGAATGCAACATGGACTTGGAAATGCTTGTTCCGCATTTTGATCTGCAACTTTAGTTTGAGCCAAAGTTCAAAGATGTGGTGATGAAACATTTTAACCTTTCAGATACTGTCTAGATCAGGGATTTGTTGGAAGTTGTATGAGTGTAATGGAAAGATGTTTATGTTCAGTGTGTTGTTTTGTGGGACCTAAAAATATAGGCTCGGATACTATGAAAAAATATCTATAATGAAGCCCTCTTGTTTTGTTTTGATTTCCCCTTTTAGGAGACAGTTATATCTTTTGTTTCAGCTAATCAAGTTGCTCTTTGGGAAATGTTTTGTTGTCTAGGGCCAAAGTCTAGTTTGCCATGTATATGAATTCATTGCCCAGGAGCATCTAAAAAGCTTCAGTAGGCCCCATGCTGCTTAAAAGTATCCAGAAGAATAATATGAAAATATAAAGGCTAAAAGTTAGTTCATTAATAATATTGGCCTATAAGATAGGAATCATGGAAAGTTGTAAGTTAATATTTAGGGCACATACTTCAAAAGTGGAGAATGTTAAATATGATTTACCTTGCTAGTAAAGCTGTTATCCGTGTGGATTACATTCATCATTATCACTTATTATAGCCACCTCAAGATAAATGGCACAGTCTGACGTCAACCATTTGGTTCCTGATGTGAATATCATCACTGACTTCTCATAAATAATACTCATGTCTCCAGCTTTCTTATTTTTGATCAACTCTATGTTGTAAATACCAGTTTCCTACTCCCATACCACATGGTACATCACAGTACTTTTAAGTATTGTATTTAAGTGCTTTTGCACCTTCTGCATCTTTTTTATCTGTGTACAGATAAAAGTTGGATAAATAAAATGGTAACAATCTCTTCAAACTGAACTTCACTCCTTCCATCACTCAAGAGTGTCCTTAGATTCTATTACATGTGTGTGCTCCTCAGTTTTTCTGTGCAATTCATCCATGCTGAATGCTGTCTCTCTTTATATTCTCTAAATCTCAGAGTTGGAGGTTTTTTGTTTGTTTCACCCAACTGCATATTTACTTTGTGAGATCATTGTTTGTGAACATCTTTTTTCCTCTGCTATACTTTTGACCTTTTTTGCATTTGGTGGGTTTGATATTCAACTAAAATAATATTCTTTGTAAATCTGAAATGTTAGCTGTCGTAATTTACTGATTTAAAACTTATTTCAAATAGTTTTACAGGTTAATGTTTTCTGTGAGAACAAGGAGAGTGAACTTTACCCATGGACTTTAGAAGACCTATCAATTAGTTTCTTGGGATCTTCAGAAGCCTTGGATATTCTTCCTATGCCATGATCCCCTTCCTATGATTCTACAGCTATTTCTTTAACAAGAACAGAAAGATTTGTGTAACAAGTATTGGGCTGTATCAGACCATCTGAGAAAACACTACTCTTTGCATTCCTTGCACTCTTTTAAGACATATATAAAACTGAGGAAAACGAGGTGATGATAATCGTGCCCCATTAAGCTTCCAGGAGCTGTAAGAGGAAGGAATACTAAGAGATGGAGTGGTGGCAACAAGTTTTTAGTGCCGTATTAAGGAAGTAAGGCACAAATTAGCTTTGCCATCAGATTCAGAAATACTGAATTTTTTTATTTGAATCTGTAGTGGCTAAATATCCTTTAAAAATATTTGATTTCAAGCTGTTTAAGTAGTGCAATTAGTGTATAATGACTTAGGTAGGGGATCATGTCTATATTTAGTCTGGTGTGGTACAGCATCCAGCATACTGGGGCACAGAGAGAATGAATTCAGGAGCATTGGCTGTAGTTCCCATATTCCCCCCACACCTGCTCTGTTAAATGCTCTCTTAGTTCAAAAAGTTAACTCTGTATGAATCAATGTCTGTTATATGGTTCAGCTTGTTTATGATTTTAACAAACAGGTGAAAAAACTTCTACTGCTGTTATCACATGCAATAAAGAAAAAATATATATTCATACTGCAGTTTGGGTTTGGGGATTTTTTTGGTTTTATCCTCTAGCTAATCAAGCAGCAAGAAAATAGGTAAGTCTAGATTAGATGTCATGAAACAGTAAAAATACAACCAAAAATCTCTTTTGACATATTACTTCCTACCACCTGGACTAGTACAGTGGAAGGGAAGAGCCCGGCATGCTACACAGGTCTTGTCTGCAGGTGCGTGACTTCTTTTTACTTTCAATAACTGTTTAGCCCCACAGATCAATGGTTAGAACACAGCTGTAAACACAGAGTCAGATGATCTGTGGGTATTTTAAGTTCTCATGAGATCTAAGTTACATGGGGTGAGGCAGTGTGATAATTCTTAAAACTTCTTCATTTGTTCCATACTTCCAGTCATTGAAACTACTTGTTAGGTGGCTCATCAGCATGAGCCATAGTAAAATGTAGCAACGAAAATGAAATCAGCTGGGGTTCAGAAGGTTGAACCCAGTAACAAGTCTTGTGGCTTTGCAGGTTGCTTTGTCATTTAAAAAAAAAAAAAAAAAAAAAAGCCCTTTTAAGGGGCTGGTGCAGTGCTAGAACAGATGACAGCAGAGCTTGAAGAGTCTGCTCGAGATCTTTCAGCAATTACCTAGATGAAGCTATAGCTGGGCTAGTTTGACATTTGCAATAGCATTCTTCACAAAGAAGATGGGCAGTTCTTACCATGGAAACTGGGAGGTTCATCAACACAAAAACATTAGAAACTTCCCTAAAATCTTTCACTGCTGTGTACCTCTTTAGTTTTATGCTGTGTCAGATTAGCACCACAGAGGCTTAGGTCTATTGTATGATGGAGGAAACTACAAGTTTGTCATAATATGAAATGAGTTACAATACTGTTCCTTACTGAAAAGTTACTCTGTGTTTCAGAGTTCTCACCAAGCCGTGTGCTTGCATGGTAAGCCTCCAGGGGGTCTGGCAGAAGTCTGCATTTGGCAAGAAGGACAATGTGAAAAGAGGCATATACTAAATAAATATTCTTATTAAAGAAAAACTGATACTGCATCAGTTGGTACAATACTGATCTATTAACACATTAATAGTGTCTGCACTCATGGAAGTGCATGCACAAGCACACTGTGTATGTTAAACACACTGGAACATTTTCTGTTGAGATTCTTATCACAAGAAAAGCATTAGAGCTACTGTTGAAAGCAAGGTGGTCTGGATAATCCTCAAAGATCTAGAATAAGAGCTGAATACTGCTGAAACAATTGGTTTAAGACTGTCTTAAGGTCAAAGGCAGATAATTCTGTGGGCTTTGTGAACAATTCAAGCCTATTAACAAGCAACAGTTTACACACTAAGGATCTGCACCTACAGCATAATAAGATCAGATCCAGTCAGTATGAATTTAGGAGGGGAAGGTCCTGCCTAACCAACCTAATTTCCTTTTATGATCGGGTAGCTCACCTGGTTGATGAGGGAATAAATGTAGATGCAGTGGACCTGGATGCTAGCAAAGCCCTTGATACAGTTTCCCATCGTAAACTCCTGGTGTAACTGGTGGCTCACGGCTTGGACAGGTTTAGTCTGCGCTGGGTTAAGAACTGGCTGGATAACTGAGCTCAGAGAGTTGTGGTGAATGGTGCTGTATCCACTTGGTGGCCAGTCACTACTGGGGTCCCCCAGGGTTCAGTGCTGGGAGCAGTTCTGTTCAGTATCTTCATTGATGATCTGGACAAGGGGATAGAGTCCACCATTAGTAAGTATGCAGATGACGCCAAGCTGGGAGCAAGTATTGATCTGTTAAAAGGTATGTGGGCTCTGCAGAGGGACCGTGACAGGCTGGATAGATGGGCTGAATCCAATAACATAAGGTTTAACAAGTATGAGTGCCAGGTTCTACACTTTGGCCACAATATCCCCATGTGGAGCTGTAGGCTGGGGACTGAGTAGATGGAGAAAGGTCAGGCAGAGAGGGACTTGAGAGTACTGGTTGATAGGCAAGTTAACATGAGCCAGAAATGTGCCCAGGTGGCCAAGAAGGCCAAAGGCATCCTGACCTGCATCAAAAATAGTGTGACCAGTAGGACTAGGGAAGTTATTCTTCCCCTGT
>VXBA01001600.1:128404-141564 GCA_013399895.1 Serilophus lunatus
CTGGAGAAGAGGAGGCTCAGGAGAGACTTTATTGCTCTCTACAACTACCTGAAAATATGTTGTAGCCAGGTGCGTGTCGGTCTCTTCTCTAAGGCAACCAGTGACAGAAGAAGAGGACACAGTCTTAAGCTGCATCAGGGGAGGTTTAGACCGGATGTTAGGAAAGAACTTTTTCACAGAAAGAGTGATTTCTCGTTGGAATGGGCTGCCCTGGGAGGTGGTCGAGTCACTATCCTTCAATGCGTTTAAGAAGAGATTGGCTGAGGTACTTAGTGTCATGATTTAGATGATGAGATGGTGTTAGGTAATAGATTGGATGCGATGATCTCAGGGGTCTTTTCCAACCTTGTTAATTCTTTGATTCTGTGATTCTTGCCTTTCCTGAGAATTTATTTAGCTAATGGGTCTTCATACTTGTGGCCAATGGCACTGCTGAACCAAATACATGGCTGTCTATATTTTTGAGCCTTGCTGTAAAGTTATGTATGGACTTTAGGGTAGGCACTACTGTTTGTTTACATAGTCCATCATTAGTGTCTCTCAGCACTGTTATTTTTCAAATTAAAGTATCCTGCATTTAGACCTACCATCTACAACATCTTTACAAAGCAAACTCTGTAACACTGTGACTAGAGATCTAAAAAAAGAAAAAAGGAAAAAAAGATGGAGAAAAAAGAGAGAAATAGTTACATATTATGACAAAAAGCTACTGAGGATCTCATTTAAGAAATTTCCTTGATGTAAATGGAGATAGTGAAGGAATAATTTTTTTTAACTGAATTATGGATTGCCAGACTTTTTTCATAGTGCAGCGAAGATCCTATTTTGCAACTAAATAGCACCATTATCAGCATTAGTTCATTAAGATCATCAGAGTGGGCTAATTCCTGTTGGGTCAAACTCCACTTAGTCAAAAGGATTTCTAAAAAATAGTCTTGATTTTGTATGTTTCACTTTGCTTCTAAGGAGTTTTATTAAAAGTATTTATATAGCGACTTCCTGAGAACCTTTGAATACACCATACATTCACTAGATATCGTATACAGGGTTGCGTGTCAGAGGGAATGCATACAAAGACATTGGTAGAAAATAATTATGTGTATTTGGCAAGGTGACATCAAACTTTAACGAATCTAGCAAAAACTCCATTGCAGTTCTTATTAGATTTTAGATACATCACAACTTGGTTTAAGAGAAGAGGATTTCACAGTGATGCTGTAAGGGAAAGGTAAGGTATTAGAAGGATGAGAAATTTTCAAGTAAGTGTTTATTTGTATGGACTTGTAGCTTTATTTTAATGTCTTAAACTAGGTGCTTTTTCCAGAGCTAAGTGATCATGTTTGTTTACACCACGTCTTAATTTTGTGCTTTTACTCTCCTTGCACAATGTAAAAAAAACAATATTGCTAATCTAGGCTATTTTCTGCTGTGTACAACTTGTTGTACGGCCTCTCACTTTGTGTCCAGTTTCATCATATAGCTATAAAAAGATTCAATGTTCTTTTTATTGTACTTAGGTTTTTAAACTGTAATTGACTTCAGGAGTAGCTCGTAGGCATAGGCAAAGAATTAATGCAAACCAAAAAAAAAAAAAAGAAAAGAAAATATTTATTTTCTAGTCTTTATTACTGACATGTATGTGAATATATACTTTTACATACAGACATGGTGAACTACTATCTCAGATTAGTTGCTCTGGCACTGTCTGAATAGTGATCCAAAAAGGGAATGCATTTCTCTTGGTCCATTGAGCGAGTTAGCTGCTGCTTTTCATCAGTTCACACAAACTGCCAAAGCCAATGTCTGCCTTGCCCTTCTTACACCTAATGCACTTTCTCTATAAACTCTGGGGAATACACCAAGCTTTTATAACTGGCAACATGGCATTGCAAGGGATGAAGGGAAGCTGAGAAAAAAAGATATTAAAGCTTCTTACTAGGACATCAGGACAATCGCTCATCATCAGAGCTGTCCTTGTGAAATGTTGATACTTCCAGCAGTCCTTGGAAAGTCATACTTTGCCACTAAATGGAAAACAGCAATTATGCTCTGATGGATGTTCAAGATTACAGTATTTCTTATTCCCAATTTTTACAGCTTCAAATAAATGTCTCCCTTGTTTCCTGCTGTCTTACAGCTCCCAAAGACTGCATTCATGAGTGAAGAAGCTCTAGACATGTGATAGCTAGACTATCTATGTCTTTTTTCTACTATCACAAGAAGTCAATATTTCATTTACATTCTTTCCTTTGAAATCCCAATCTCCTTCACGCTCTTCATTTTCTGAATTTTAGAACTAGGGTGGATCTTTCCAGCTTGTTTTTTTACCTGTGAACAAACTCCTCTTTGTCTTGCTGATTTTCCTTTCAAAGTTGCTTATAATTCTGAATTGATGATTCTGCTTTATTTCATGACTAAAACCTTACAGGAAAAATCAATAAAGATCTACGCTATTTTCTTTGAGACTGTTTGCTACAGCTCCTGCTACACACCCATGATTTTCTGTCCTTTAGCCTATCTTTTGACATCTTTCTACCTCAAATTTACTGACTGCTGAAGGAAAAAAATGTCAAGGTGTACACGTGTGGACATCTTAGGTTTTTGGGTCCTGCTTATCATTTTGAGGGACTGGACTAAAATCACAGATAGATGTAGGCTCTGTTCTGTAGTTATTTATTAATACTTAGGTGCCTCCTTCTTAGACTAGTATTGAGAGCATTAAGTGAGATCTCTAAATTTGTTACTGAATTCATAGAGGATGTTAGGAATCTTATTGTGGTATCTCTAGCAGATACCCCACAAAGCGGAAACACAAAGGTATAGGAAATTCAGAGCAGAGGAGTGCCTGACTTACATCTCCAGAAGGAGTATGTATACCTTCATAAAGACACCTGTATCTCTATAAAGAAGATAGAATGTCAAATCTTTTCTGGCTTGTAAAATAAGAGCATGCCTTTACAATTATATGCATCCCAAATGGGAAGATAGAACTTCAAACCCCACAATTTCCACCTCCACAGAGCTTACTGGTTCCCTACCAGTATTCCCCAGACTTGTGCAGGATTTTCTGACCTGTAAGTACTCTCCTGACCTGAAGGATATGCCACCTATTTTGCATAAAAGAATTAGAGATTCATTGGTGGACTCAGTGAACATGATCCTTCAGCCTTGAGGTTTAGTGGTCACGTAAGACAGAAAGTGTAAGGTTTCAGTTCCAGCCTCTCTGCAGGAACTATCCAGTAGAGGGGACAGGTAAAGAAGTTTTTTCCTTGCTGGTTGTTATGAAAGGTATTGAGTTGTGAAAAACTAAAACAAAACCATGGATGGAAGCCTGGATGGTTCTTTTCTAATTAATTAATTTGTTGAACTACCTAATTCCATGAGCCAGAGGAATTTTGATACAACCTATGAGTGTTAAAATGCAGTTTAAATCTCAAATCCCCTTTGTAGGTATGATCTGCAGAGCAAGCCAGCTATTACATTTTGGGTCTTAAATACTTCACAAGTTCAAATGAATAGGCTGTAGCTGCAATGTAGTTTGCAATAAGCCTGTTTAACTTTATAAAAGCATGGTATACTGAAAACCCCATACTTATACCATATTCAATGCTTTGTCCATTTTTTTAAATAATTTTTTTAATGACCTCTGCTAATATCTCATTATACATCTTTAAACAAGGATCAAAAATATACTATGACATCGAATAAGGATTACTGTGAAAGTAGGACATGGGTTTAAAATGTAGGTGTTTGTTGATAGCAGTTTTGAACACTTTGAAGACTGCAGGATAGCATTGGTGGGGTTTGCATGTCTGAATTGTTGCAGTACTGTGACAAGAAATAAGCACAAGTCAATATGAACTCTACCAATTTCTGTGAAGCAGGTGGCAATTTCCTCTTTTGGTATTGTAGCAACCGTTTACAAATCATGATTTGATGATGGTGACTTCCTTTTTATTCACTAGTTTTACAGCAGTGGATTACCTCCTGATTTGAGTTAGTGAAAGACAGAAAACTCATTTCTTTTGAAAATAAACTTTGAACACTATTTTTCCCTCTCCTGTTATTGGTATTTATTCCAAGTGGTATGTTGTCCTTTTCAGTAATTTTAGAATTTCTTCTTTTATCTTTACACATGTAGTTATTTATAGATGTCTCATTTGTTCAGAGACACTGAAAAATAGCTAGAAGACTTCCTAAAAGACCCTTCAGTTTCCTTTTCCCATGAAGAATTAAATACAGAAGCAAAGAATAAGTGAGAATAAAATGCTAAAAATGATACACAGATGGACCTTTAAAATAGTCTCTCAATATTTCCCAGATAACAGAGCTGTTAGTGCCACATTACATCATGCTTCCTTATGAGTAGTCACTACAATCTGTCTGCTGTCATTAGATCATGTATTTAGAGTTCTTTTAATATATATATTTTTAAAAGCCTATGTTGCTGCTCAAGCTTCTATTTCTATTCTTGCCCAGTAAGCAACATCCATTTTCTCCTCGTACTGCAGATTCCTTTTGCCTACTTTATTGACTCTGTGCCTTTATCAGAATCAGCACAGCTTTTAATGTAACTAGTGAGGCTGTCATTAGGGACTTGATGGGAGCCTTCCTCAAATTGTAAATAAATTATACTTTATGTACAGTCATTATCATCTTTCTCTAGGGGTTTCAATGGCTCCAAGCTTTTGTGGTATAGACCATATCCCTTTAGGCGAGATATCCCTTCAGGATGTTTCCCTTCAGGCATGATCTGTGGGTTGTAGTCATTACAATATTACTTTGATTATTCTCTAAATTACCCCTCATTACTGTACATATTCTTTGCTTTTCTCATTACAGATGTAAACATTGTGTGTCTGTTGTTTTTTCAACCATCTTTTCAACTCCTTAATATGCAGATTCTCTCAGTGATTTTTGATGTTTTAAAAAATAATGTTTCTAGCTATGTATGTCAAGTCTAAAAATACTGGGAATTCAGAATATGGTTTCTTATTTTATTTAATGCACTTAAGTAACTAATTAGTCACAATAGCATATTAAAAGGCATCATTATGGCTCTTTTGAGAAGTATTATGAAGAAGGCCTTCCTCTACATCTTGATTGTCAACTGATCTGGGGTCTATCAAAGCTATATTAAGAGAAGTAAATTCTAGAGGTGAAGGGCTTTTGCTGAGAATTTCCTGTCAACGTCCCCTGACATTTTTGTTTAGGGACTCAAGGGTTGCAGCTGACCTCAGCTGTCATGGTGGAACACAAGAGGAGAAGTAGGTTATTTAATTACAGTCATTCAAAACCTTGCCGATGCTTTACAAGTTCTCTGTTATGAATCCCATTGGATTACATGATTTCATGGACATGAACACTATTGTCTGTTACATCACGTCCTATGGGAGCATGTGAGGATTTATTATGGAGCGTAAAATTTGTAAAACAGCATCTTAAACTGCCATATTCAGAAAGTTCTTACAACCCTAATGACTTTAAGGTTTTTTTAACCTAAGACTTATGCCTCTAGTACATACACATAACAGATACAATATTGAGACAATTATTGATAAAATATTGAGATTACCTTTCCTTCTTGTTACGTGGAAAAGCAGTAAGCAGCAGTGATGCTCATGAAAAGAGAACTCAAACTAATCCATGAGAGAGTACTTAGTTGACTGAACCATTTCACTGGCTGATAGCCTCTCCTCTAAGAAATGCTGCAAGTTGTGAAGTAGGAAGACACACCTTGTAGTGGGTTTGAAGTTGAAGTTTTCTGTCTTTTTGTTCAGGGCCTGGCTCCTTCCCATGGTTTCCTGCAGCACTGGTTCCCTTGCCTGGGTGTGCCCCAGGGCCCATGCACCTGCTGTTTCTTGCACTGCTAGGCAGCTGTTCAGGCGCAGAGCCTTAGCCTGTGCGCCCGCCACTTTTCCTTTCCCCACACCACTGTCGGTGTGGGAACCAGGGTCACGGCAGGCACGGAGCTGTTCCCTTTCCCCACATATCAAAGCCCTGGCGTTTGCAGGTTTCCTCCTGCTCGCCCTCTCGGCAGGAGCGCACCTGCTGCCTGGTCTGCATGGCGAGGCAGGGGAGGGCAGCAGGGTCTCTGCTCTTGTCATTTCTCTGTCCTCCCACTGTCTGGCTCGTGTGGTGGGGTGGTGCAGAGACGGAGCTGGCTCATCCCCCAGAGCAGAGCGAGACAGCCAGCGCCAATCTTTGCGTCGTCTGGCGATGGCAGCAGCAGTTTCTCCTGGTGGGCGGCTGGCATGAGTTCTGCCAGGAGTGGCCGCTGGCCCCGCAGCCCATCCCTGCACTCCCGAGAAGTGTGTGGCGGCAGCTGCCCCCATGGGCAGCCCCTCTGCTGTGGTGGTGGTGGCCCCATGCCCCATGCAGCAGGTCCCTAAAAGCGGCAGGGGCCCCACAGGCAGTGCTGCTGGGCCCAGGAGTGCCCTGTGGTTGGTGGCAATGGCGGCCACCAGGCTCCGGGTCCAGAGCACGTGGCTTTTTGGTGAGAAGCACCATCTTGCTTAGAGTGCCAAAATCTTGGAAAGAGGCGGTGCTGAGCACAGCTGACCAATAGGAAGGCTGCCTACCCAGGAAGAGGGCCCCAGTTCATGCGATATCAAGAGAACATAAAAGCCAGAACTCTGGAAGTCCTGTCCCATTTGGGCAGCTCATTGTGGTCCAGATAATGTTGCCGCTCCTCCTGGTCCTTCCCGGTTCCCTTCACCCTGCAGCAGCACCGAAGTTCCAACAGTGGCACCAGAACACCACTGAGCTGCAACAGTGTGGTATCTTTTCCCCTTGGGTTCCCTGGGGAGGGTGCATCCCATTGTTTTTGTCTTTCAGAGGCTCCGAGGGCCAGGAGATACTGTCTTCGAGGCGGCTTTGCCTTCCTTCCCTCTGCTCCTCAGCTCACCAGTCTGCTGGGAGGGGCATTTTGTCATTGTGGGTTTTTTTTTAATTTTTGTAGAATAATATCAGGTCATGGCGCATATCTGTTTAGTGCCTAGTGGGGTTCTATAGTTCTATAGAGATCAATAGAAAATAAGCCTGTGTTTGCTGTTGCATCTCTATTCAGCCTTTTGTCACAGTTGCGCCCCCTAGTGTTAAAACCACCACAACCTTCATAAGCGAAGAGACTTCTATGTGTTATCATTTCATTGTTCTGTTAATTAGTTTATTTTGTCTTTATGTGGCTAATCCCAGGATGTTGTTAGGTTAAATTATGTAATACTATCAAAATAGATCAGGTATGACTTTTTCACCCTCACTCAATGAAGAAACAAATCTTTGCTTTTGAACCTTAAGGTACACACTGCCAGGACAAAAGAAATGCTTTAATCTTCATGATTCTTAAATATCAATTTTTGAGGTGGTGGAAGTGGCTATATGTAGCATCTTACTACCCTTCATTGTGTAGTTAATAGGTTATTTAGCTTGAATAGCAAGTCGAAGAGAGCCTTAGGCTGCTTCTTTGTCTTATTAGTTTGCTCTTTTTTGCAAGCTTCCCGAAATGTTATTCTAAAAGAAAATCATAAATTACTTTTAAAAAATGTGCTACTTGTTGATAAAATCTATTAATTATAGAGAACCCTACTAAAAGATATTATTAAATGTTTACACACACATAGATAATTATAAATGTGTGTTTAAAGAAAATGGTGTTTTAGGAATCTTATTCTGTAACTTGAAGGTACAAACTGACATGTAGGTCTAGACTTGGGGTTTCTGAAGCAATTATGTACCCAAAATTATTTAGAACTGGCTGAACAGCAGATCCCAGAAAGTAATATTTAGTTGCACTGAGTCCGGTTCAAGGACTGCAAATAGTGGTGTTCCACAAGGGTCAATACCTGCCCAGTATTGTTTAACTTATTCATCGGTAACTTTGATGAAGGGTCAAATGCCTCCTCAGCAATTTTGTTGGTGATACAAAGCCAGGAGGAGTGGCCGATACCCTGGAGAGCTTCAGAAGGTCCTTGACAGGCTGAAGAGATGGGCACAGAACTGCCTGAAATTCAACAATGACAAATGCAGGATCCTGGATCTGGAGAAGAGTAACCTTGGGCACCAAGCTGGGCGGCAACCTGCCAGCAAGCATCTCTGCGGAAAAGGAAGGACCCGGGGGTCCTAGTGGACAACAAGCTGTCCGTGAGGCAGTAGTGTGTTCTTGTGGCCAAGAAAGTCAATGGCATCCTGTGGTGCATTAGGAAGAGTATTGCTGTCAAATCAGGGAGGTGATCCCACCCCTCCATTCAGCCTTAGTGAAGCCACGTCTGGAGTGCTGTGCCCAGATTTGGGTTCCCCAGTACAAGATAGACAGGTTGTTTCTGGAGCAGGTCCAGCAGAGGCTGACAAAGATGATTCAGTGACTGGACCATCCCTCTTACAAGGATAGGCTGAGGGAGCTCAGCCTGGTTAAGCCTCAAGAAGACACATGTGAGAGCAGACCTCACCAATATTTACAAGTATCTGAGTGGAGATTGTCAGGACGATTGAGCCCAGCTCTGCTCAGTTGTGCTGAGCAATAGGACAAGAGGCAATGGGCAGAAATTCGTGTACAAGAAGTCCACCAGAACATGAGGAAGAATTTCTTCACTGTGTGGATGACCAAGTACTGGAAGAGATTGCCCAGAGAGGTTGTGGAGTCTCCCTCACTGGAGACATTCAAGAATTGTCTGTATGCAATTCTGTGCAATTCTAGGATGATCCTGCCTGAGCAGGGAGTTTAGACCAGATTCACCCAAACTTCCAAACTGATCCATTCTGTGATTCTATGATTTTTGCTAAGACTATTTAAACCTACAAAATAAATTCAAGTTTTTAAGGAAGACACATACTAATGGCCTCTAATTATCCTTTAAAAATAATGTTTTGCTTTACACCAAACAACTAATTCTAGTTTTAGCCAACAAAAGTCTAAAGCTTTAGACTCCAGGACCTTTATTTTTGGTAAAATGGAACATCACCCTTAAATATCAGTTGTGGCTTTGAAGGAATTATATACTACAGATTTTTTTTTATTTTTTTAATAACAGCAATACTTTAATAAGAACCTTAAATAGGCATATGTAAAGCCAAGAAACATTATTCTTCTCCAACAAGCATTCTTTAAAACTTCCTTTGCTTTCTAGTTTCTGTTTGATCTATGAGGGGATAGTTTAGTAATAATTGCAACCTTTATCTATAAACAAATGTCAGAAAAGCTATACATCTTTTCTCACTAATTCTTCAAGTTGATGAAGGCACCATTTGAATTAAACTTAAAACTAAATATTGTCTGCTAATCAGTGATGACAATTACTGTCGCTATTATTATGAACTACCTGCCTAAAAATCAGGAAATTACTCAGTTTTTATGCTATCTATGCTTGTTAGAAACCAGAAAGGAATACCTCTATTTAATTGTGTTTCAAGATCTGTGTAGTATCACAAATAAAAGATTCTGTTTTCTAGGAGCTATTGCTTAATGGGAAAATACCACTTAATTTTGAGAAAAACAGCTTTTTTTATTCAGTTGTTAAAAAAGCAAACAAACCAAAATTTCAATGTTAGGTTTTTCCCTTTTAAAATGGTCTGCCATCATGTCAGCTTTAATTTGTATGTAGAAATAGATTGTTTTACCTCATTATTTTTGGATAACTTGAAATGGAGTTTCAATCATGATATAAAATGAGACAGCTCTTAGTCACATTTCAGAATTAATATATAAAATCCTGTCTTTCTCCTGTGTTCTTTCTTATGTGTGCAAGTACTGTCAGATTAGAAGTAATTCAAGATTAGTGAAACATGGTCAGGTTGATTAACAACCAACAATTAAGTCATTTCCCTGTGGAAGACCTTAATACTTTTCAATTCATGCTATTGGGTTGTGTAGATCTAGTACCTATTACACAGGCTGCCACCAGGGACAAAGGAAGTAGTATTAGCTGTAGTTTATCAAACTCCAGCAGAGCATACTGGAACACTTTGGACAGTGTATCTGTAAACATCTATGATTTTATCCAGAGGATCTTTTATGCAAAGCATTTTTGCTTCTATCATATCAAAATAATAATATGTGATTATCTACACCAATGGAAATTTCATTCTAAATGTTATATTTCTTCTCAAATAACAGATTTTAACTTTGTCTGAAAGCAAACTGCACAGATTTCCTGATGTGTATGTTCTTTACCTAATTATATAAAATAATGAACACTGTGGTGAACCTTTTGTGTAAGGGTTCAATTGTCAGCTGATGTGGATAAATATACAATATAAAACTAATATTAAAAGAACTAAAGTAAGCACTGCATATATGACTACATATGATACACCACTGCTAAATTGTTGAAAGCCGAAAACAACATCGGGAGGAAGCCTCAGCTGGTGTACATTTCCTGTCTAAGGCTTGCTTTCACTGCAAATGTCACTCTTAAGAGGTTGTCTTTTCCCATTTGAGATTGTATGAATGAACAACTGCTTTAAAATTTTCACTGCCTTTTGAATAAAGCAAGAATCAAGTACAGAAATATTTAAATGCATTCTGTATTTTCTAACTTGTGCAGTTAGAGTTCAAAGCCTGCTAGATTTGAGACAGAGTGATACAAGTCCTCTCTTGCATGCAGCATGGCTATCACTGTGGCAGCACTGCAAACTTTCCCTGTCAGCCTCTGGAAGGCATGATGCTCAGCAGCTGATAAAGTACTTTATGCTGAAATCAAAATTATGGGTTCTAATGAACCTCAGAAATGCTACTGTCTTTGAAATGTGACTCCCTGTCCAGTGAGAATTGGGCTGTTTTCACAGTATTGAACAGGCACTGGATGATAATGACCTTCAATAGCTGTGGCTTGGGGCTAGATTTGAGTTTGATACTAAGAGGTGAAAAGCTTTCAAATTCAGTACCAGTCCCCTGAGCTATTTAGTCCTTCCAATGACTTATGTCTTGGTAAACATAAATCCCCTTTGTCCTCATCATGCTTGTTGCTGTGCAGCAGGTTTTCTGCAGGCTTTGTATTGTATTTCTATGGTGGATTTTCTGTAGATCTGAACCCTATTCTGTTCCCATTCACATCATCTGGTGTGTGCTCTTGGAATGAGGTTTTGTTTCGAAGTCCCCCAATGTCAATTAACTATGGCTTTGTTGGCTTTTGAGACTTTACTGGAAAGAATTTGGGCAGTTCTTTATTTCTTCGCCCTTTTTCTTAGTGCAATCTGCAGCTCAGACTCAGTGGTGTAGTTTGTATTTCTCAGAAATCTCATCTGTTTAAGTCAACTCAACTTTGTTCCTCATGTTGTGGGTAAAAGTATGTCTTCAAAGCAGTATCTGAATGAAGGGAATAAAGAAAGATAATCTCTGTTTCACTAACAGTTCAGATATTCCTTTTAACATAGACAAAACATTCTGGCCAGTATTCTTTCCTCTTCATCACTTCTGTCTTCCTCTTGATTGAGTAGGTCAGTAATGTAAACTGATAAACTGCTGAGAAACATGATGTTTCCTCATGATGGGCATCAGAAATTTCACCAAGCTTATCATTTTAGAATGGCCTCAGGTGAAAAACGTGTACCTACATGCTTTTAGGAGTTTGGTTTATACTGACTATTTGTTAAACATTTTCATGATAGCTATAAAACAATAAGGTACATACAGTAGCCCTGCATTTTGGGGGACATGTTATCATACTACCTAGTCACACTAAAAGCTACAGCCCTAAGGTATCCTTAAAGTAATGTTTGAATTGACTCCTTTTCTGGAGTAGCACTCACATATATAGTTTTTCCCCTTAAACGTTTACTTTGCACATTTTCTTCAAACATTTTCTTCAATTGTGTTCTTTTTTTTTTAAACCACTGGCTGCTTATTACTGCAGTTAGACCATGCCTTGTCTCTGCACATTTACTCACTTAAAATAGTGTCTTCTTACAAACAGATTAATTCAAATCCATTCAAATATAGCTTGACTTGGAATACTTGTTTACGTTGTACTTGATTGTAAAGACTCTAGTAGACTGCAAGCTTTATCAAACTAAGAATATAAAACATAAAACCTTGTGTGCCTTTGTTGTTGTACTTTAATTCTGTTAATCGCCCTAGGTAAAGATTAGCTGCTGTTGTCAATTTAATTCAGCTTCAAACAAAGCAACAAGGTCACTTCTTTTTTCTTTTTTCTTTTTTTTTTTCTTTTTTAAGCAAACAGGATTGAGTTGTCATGTAGTTCTAATAGGCAGCACAGGGAATCATTAGTCCACCTCAGTTCTCTGACTGATGGGCATTTCACTTCAGTCATCTGACTGAGCACTAGTGGCCCAGTACTATTGACACCGTGTCAGAGCTGAGAGAAGATGCCTTAATCGGCTCAGACACTCTCTGCATTGATTTGACAAGTTGCTGTAATGACCTTCTTGTTTTTCTGAAGGATTACTGTTTACCCAGGGAGATGCTGCTGAGCGCATGTGCTGCATTGTCATGGAAACTATTATTGTTGCATCTTGATCCCATTAATGCTGTTGTGTCTGACATTGATATGAGACACTGAATATTTCAGTGAAGTATACTCTACCTCAATAATACTAATCACTGTCCATTCATCAGGCTTAAAAAATTTACAGGTAGTTATGTGTACCTTGGCCCCTAGCAATTAAAGGGCTGTTGCTGCTTAGGTCATTTTCCTGTCTTGATTTGATATTTTATGGCCCAGGTAGCTTCTTTACTTTGAAGGAAGAAAGTGCCTCTGTTTATTTTGTTTTCTTCTCTAATTTTAGTTTTTTGACTTAGGTAGCTTGCTAGTAATTTAGGATGATTCTGGTTGAAGAAAGAAATAAGAAAATCAAACTGGAAAGAAAAAAACCCATCTCATACTTGAAACATATATATCCATCAAGGAAAAAGAGTATTTTGGAGATAAAAGGGTGATGTATGGAACATTTTTTTCATCATGTAGAAAGTGTAGCAGCCTAGAACTAAACTTTTCCCTATTTCCTTGTGGCTGTAGGATAATGTCAAATGGAAGATGTATCTCACACCTTATGATTCTTAATTCTCCCTTCTTCAGAGCAAATGTATTTTCCAACTCTTTCCTTCTCGTGTCTGTAGAAATTAGTTTCTTAGTGCACCACATTTGGGAACAGGTTGAAACAAGCATGGTTCCACCAGTGATTTAGGAAAAAGAAAAAAAAAAAAA
>VXBA01001600.1:141577-154008 GCA_013399895.1 Serilophus lunatus
AAAAAGAAAAAAAAAAAAAAAAAAAAAAAGAATGAAAAAGAGCCACTGATATACAGCAAATAATCCTAAAAGTGTAAAAGACACGATAGCTGTTTTCTTGGAAAAGAGTAAAGCAGGCTTTCTTGCAGGCTAGGTCTAATGATTAAGCTGCAACAGAAGTGGTTGTTCTGACAAATTTGAGCAATTTCCTGTACATTGATTTTTGATGAGAAGAAAAGACGATCTCCAAAGTTTTTTTATGCGAAGAATCATCTCTCATACACAGCTTAGTAATCGGGAAATATTGTTTGAAAATGTGTCAATAGAGGCTGAGCTGTTATCTAGTGGCCATGAGGTGTAAATGAAAGAATGATGCAATAGATGTAACACTTTCCAAGAAGAGGGTTTTATTTGAAAATTAAGAATTATTTCATTTTTCCTCTTCATCTTAAATGTTACAAGGCTACCCAGGCTTAGGACCTGTAAATATTGTAAGAAATCTAACTGAACAAGATGTTGAAATCAGTGGCTAGCTGCAGTAACATTTACCATTTTTCTCCATTCAATCCAATACACAATCATCCACTCCTCAGCTAATAGTTTAGATAATTGACAGATGGGTCTTATTGACTTCCTTGTTTAGCCTAATGAATAGTGAAATGCCTTTCACAATATTTGAGGAAGTATTGAGTAATATTTCCCACACCATGCAATCAGTTTTTATCTGATCACAGAGTCATTAATATTTATACTTTGATTATAAGTTTTCTTGCCAAGGTATTGTCAGAGTGTCTTAGCGCTTCATTGCACTATACAAGGTACGGCATGCTTTTGGTGGCATTTACCTTTGAAAAAGATGTGTAAACATCACAGTTTTTGAAAGGTTTATATCTCAGAACACAAAATAGGAAGGTTTCCCAGTATCATCATCTGGAACAAAAAAATGCAAGCATCTATGTTTTTTCCCATTTATTATTTCACATATTGTACCACGGTCAAAGATGCTTATGGTTATGATTATATTTCTATTTCTATGGAAAGGAATAAATAAAAACATGTCTAAAATTCCTTTGAGAAGAAATTCTTGAGATGCAGAATATGTGCTCCTGTATTTGCATTTGTAGTTATTTCTTGTCGGCCTCGGGTCATTCTTAATATGGGAAATGTTTTCTTCTGCTAGGAAAATTCTTTGGTTTAGAATATGCTCTTCACTTGAGCCAGACTAAGGTTATAAAATGAGATCTGGTTCAGAAAACATTTATTAGGTCCACATTCTGAGATTTTTTTTTTATTAGGATCTTCCTAGTCCTCTCTTTTGACAATGACATTTCTGGGTAGCAGTAGTTTAATGTTACTTAACAAACGCAGCAAGTAAGCTCTGGAGTTAGTAAAGAGCTGAGACAGTAAGAAAGCAGTGCCATCATTTTTCAACTTTCAAAGGTGTAGAGGTGCTTCTATTACAGAAAAGAAATTATCTGGTTGGGACAAAAAAATGGTTCCTTTATCTTCTAAATTCAGCCCAATATACATAGAACAGAAAATAGAATTCAGGAATTTTCCCTCTCTGATCCAAACAAACCTACCACTCTCTTATGCCATACATGCTTTCTTGTAAAAATCCATCCTTAAGTTGTCAACATTAAATAGCCAAGCCTGAATAAATATAATTAGTAGTATTCAAAATTTTAAGCATTAATCTTATGCATTTAGAAATGTATTTATGTGTGAGCTATATATATTTCATGTATTAAATAGAATGTATTTCTACACAGTGAAGTCAGACAGGAAAAGACAAGAATATGTACTATGTAAAGGTAGAAGTTCAGTGGAACTCAGTTAAAAATATTATAATTCCAGACTCCAGAAAAGATTCACTTTAAAACTGCTAATATATCAGTATATTTTCTGATATATCCATACTGCATTACCTGCAACTCAAATTAAAAACTGTCTGAATGTGAGATTATTGTATTAGTTTGAATCGAAATGTTTTTCAAAGTGAAATCTCAGCATAATTCAAGAATACCAATATGGCATCAGAATGTTGATTTAACCAAGAGAGATACTGCTCACAGTCAAAGTAGCCCTTAATGATATTGAAATTACTAGTGTAGTCAGCTTTTTTTTTTTTTCAATATATAGTTTTTTTAACTATCTAGGAAGTATCATTTCCTCGGATGGTAAGATTGACAAAGAGATAGACAACAGGTTAGCAAAGGCATACAGAGCCTTTGGACAACTTTATAAAAGAGTCTGGTGCAATAAACATTTGAAGAAAAGTACAAAGATTAGTGTCTACTGAGCCATTGTACTGTCTACTCTTTTATATGGGTCTGAACCATGGGTCATCTACAGTCATCACCTGCAACTCCTTGAACGCTTCCATCAGCGCTGCCTCCGTGCAATCCTAAACATCCACTGGACTGACTGCGTGACTAATGTCACTGTCCTTGAACAGGCAGGGGTCACCAGTATTGAGGCCATGCTGCTGAGGATGCAGCTGCCCTGGGCAGGGCACATCTCCAGGATGGAGGATCACCACCTCCCTAAGATTGTGCTCTATGGTGAACTCACCACCGGCTGCCGCAACAGAGGAGCCCCAAAGAGGAGATACAAGGACTCTCTGAAACAACATCTCAGTGTTTCTCATACTGACTGCCATCAGTGGTCCGCTCTGGCCTCCAATCGAGAGACATGGAGACACACCATCCATAATGCTGCTGCCTCCTTTGAGAATGAACATAGAATCAGTCTCGAGGAGAAAAGACAACGCAGAAAGAACCGTGCCTTACCAATATCGCCTAAGGAGACTTTCCACTGTGCCTTTTGCAACCCAACTTTCCTGTCCAGCATCAGCCTTTTTAGCCATCAGTGCACTTGCAGCAAGCATGGGTAGAGCCCTTCCCGTATCTTCATTTGTGAAGCCTAGCCATGATAGTTTTAAATAAGACCCTTTAGGCTAAAATAGAATATTTAGGCTTAATTCTTTTTGCTCGCATATCTACTAAAATATGCCTTGCTCTTGTTTAAGAATTGAACTTTACATTTGGAAAAAGTTCTTCTGAATGGTAATTTTGTGAGCCTTCAAGAGTAAAGGCATTTTGGAGGCCTTTTCTATCTGTCAAGACAAAGCAGCGTGCCCCTAAGACTAACTTGCTATTTAACCACTTGAGGTGTTTGAGCTTTGTTTTAATAAAGATGCAAGATCTAATGAATGTTTCTTAATCTTTTAGATGCAGTACTTTCAGAATTGCTATTCCAGTACTTAGCACTCAGTATCATCCTAAAAGTCTACTCTCTAATCAAATCAAGTTCTTACATGTCACAAGCTGAAAGTGAAAATTTTTGTGTGACAATTTTTTCCCTAAAATGTTGGTCTTTTGTCCTTTTAAGAAAATTGTTATCCTTTTCGAGAATTCCTCTTTTTTCTGTTTTTATGGTGTTTTTTTCTCTATGAAAAATAAGTACAGCTGTTCATAACTTATGTAAAATAGTTTTATTTAGAGAAATATTTTCAAATCCAGATCTGAAAATAAATAAAACTACATACTATAGCCTGAAAAACCTGCCTCAGCCTTTTCCTGGTAGGCTTATATGGTGATCCTTGTAAGAGCGTGATATTTAGAAGAGCAAGGAAAAGGGTTTTCCCATATAGATCAGCCAATAGTCATGTAACAGGCTGGCCTTGGGAGTGCTAAGCATGGTTCTGCTCTAGTATATCAAGGGACTTTGTGATAATGTAAACCCAGTTTAACAAACTGATAAATAAGTTCTCTTGCTTTACTCATTGAGCTCCTTATGGAGAACTGGTTCATATGCTGGACTAGAATACATGGATTCAAAACCACCAGATTTCTGCTGCAATTTAAAAATGAATAGTTCTATAATTAGTGCTGTGTGGAAAGACTAGCCCTGGCAGCTAAGGACTAACCTTTTGGAACTCAATACTTCATATATTTACTAAAGCTACCAACTGAAACTTTAGGATGGATCTGCTGAAGAGAGGCAAACTCTGCTAAAAAAGAAAGACAAAGTGTCCATTAAGCTTGCTGATTGTATTGTGGTATTTCTACCCTTTATACAATCTTGCTGTTACTACAATGTAAGATGATAGAAAAAAAGCACTGGTGAAGCATTTGAAATTATTAGGTACAAGGTGTGAATTTTTAGATTTGGCTCACAAAAAGATAACTTGACACTACACACAAAGTAAGACAAACTGCAAGTAGACCAGCTGCTGCCTTGCATCTGAATGAGTTTGGAAGCTGCTTCCCACAATCGAGCTGTGAACTTGTCTTCATTGCCCATGAATGGCAAATCTTCCACACTCACCCTCACCCCTCAAATATTCAAAAACTGTGTTAAAAAAGACAATTTTTTTGATACAAGTCAATTCTTTTTTGTGTATTTTACTTGCCGTGTCTCCGCTCTGCCTTGAACAGTCTTAGGCGACTATTGTTATGCCATGTATTCATGGGGCTGTTCCCTCTTTCCAGGTGCTCTTTCAAAGCATGATCAGGCATAAGATTTGCCAGGTTTTGTGCCACTATAAAAATGGTGAGAACGAAAAATAGGCCACTAATGCATTTCCCATTGTGATGAGACACATTATATCTGCAGTCAGACTGTTAGAGGTTGCATTCATACAATTAAGACCAGATTGGGCAAAGAACTTGTAGAATGATGAATAAGTTTTTACTGGCATGGCAGTGGGTAGCTTATAGTAATTGTTATTTCAGTGGTCATTTCAGATCATTATTGTTGTCTGTAGTATGTGGTTTAACAGGACCAGAATATTTAACATGAAACCACAGAGACTTTCCAAAATAAATCCCTCTTTTGGTATGTGGAATTTGCATTAACTGGAATGACTAGTCCAAATTTGAACAACTGCTGTAACAATTTTTTCAAGTGAGAGTTCAACAGACACTATATTTTTTATTTCTCCTCATGGGAAAATACTTGCTTGCTGAAACTAGTACCTCTACATTTTCAATGACAATTTACAATTGCCAGTTATGTAGCATTAAAAGATTCCTTACACCAAGATTGATCATTTTAGTAATATTTTACCAGACATGAGATATAAAAATATTTCAGTTATGTCTGGTGCATGAAGTATCTAATTTAATTCGTTCTGAATTTTCTTTTATGATGTTTCCTCTTGTTTCTCATAGCAGGGTATTAAATATTCTTAAATTGAAATCTGATCAGTTTTAATCTTGTTATTTGCAATTTTGTTGGTTTTGTAAGTGTAGCTATCTAACTTTTCCAAACTGAATAAGTATGAATTTTGCCAATTTCCAATAGATTTGTCTTCCTTCATACTTCTTTTTATTTCCCTTTTGTGGATCTTTTCACCTCCATTCTATTGTACTTCTGATGGGGCAAAAACATAAGAATGTTTCACATGGGGCATCCTATTGTGCAGCACAAAGAAGCTTCAGCTCTTCCAAATAATTTGTTTAGGCTACTATTGTTATTCTACATTAACTGTGCTTCATTTAATAATCACATAAAATAAGACATTTCTGTTGAAATCAACTGGGAAAGTATAAATCTGTTAGCAGTTTGGTGAAGCTCTTAAAGAGTAAGGGTATAAACAGTTATTCCTCTGATGTTTTAATTTAAAGTATAAATTTTCTAGCATACTTAAAGCATTTGTTTAGCTAAGGGATGTTGGATGGTGCGTTGGAGTTTTGTTGGTTGGTTGGTTGGCTTTTTAAGGAGAGGATATAAATAATTCCTTGTTTGTGGCTTTACCAGATCTGCTCTAATTAACAGTGGAAAAGCATTTTAGGCAACCATAGGGAACAGATCTACTTCTCCCTGTGTCTTTTGGAAGCATATCATGTCATTGCATAAAAATTTATAGCAAAAACAATTGTAACTTTACGAAACTTTGATTTTGTCTCTTTGCTCTTTTTTTTTTTTTTTCAATTTTTTTTATTCTCATAGTACACTTTATATTTTCCCTTAATTACATTTTCACCTTTGGTAGGGGGACAGCACAAGCTATATTTAATTCTAAAAACTAAGATAGAACTTTACATCTGACACTTGAACTGTATGTAGTTCAGCTCATACCTTTATGACACTGCTCTTCAAGGTACTTTTCATTTGTACACTATTGTTTTTATTTAAGCAGGACAGATCATGAACTTTTAGTCTTTTCCTGCATTTGATTACTTAAACTCAAGTTATGACCATACCAACAGGTGCTATGAGAGTGATCAGGAGTGGACTCATTAAACAGTAGTTGTGTTCTGAAGTTTCCAGCATACATGGTAGTTGTGACACAGCTCCCAACCCTGGGTACTAGGAGCAGGTGACTGTGTGTTTGAGGTTTAGCAGAATGTCAGCAGCTGTGGCTGTGGCTGCAGACTAGAGAATCAATGTTCTTCCTTCCTTAAGGTTTTTACATATATGCTATCTTTGCTTCTTCAGGCAGCAGTCCTCAAGGTATGCCTGGTAGAACAACCTTTCATGATGCCAGTGTTGTGGCAGAATTCCTGACTTGACTCTCCTTCCTTCTGTCAATATGAACAATCAATAGGCACACAAAACTCAAGATCAAGTTTGGATTGTTTCTATCCATATCTGCGTTACAACCTTTGTTTACATACTTCTGAGAAATTGCAAAATTTTCAATGTTTTCTTATTCCATGCTTTTCTAAGATGCCTTCTAAGGTTATCATTTCGCATTCTATATACAGTGAGGATTGTGAGTGACATTTTTTCTCCCTTAGTTACTATGTCTAAATAATACAATTTGATTTACCAGTTTAAATGTCTTGTTACTACATTGATCTGTTTCTTTTGCAACTTCTCCATTCTGTTTGTTTCTATGTTTTCTGTTGAATTCCCTATTTTTATATGTTAGTGGAGATTTGAGCAAAGGAGCATGTTATTCTCTGCTCTCTTTTAAACTTTCTTTTTGTTAATATTTTCAATACCTTTTAATACTCTAAACTTATGAAGATAAAAGTTGCTTAGATTAACTACCTGTAGTCTTACTAACACACTTTATCAACACTTTGAATTTTTTTGTCACAAAAAATTGTTTTTGGTGACTTCTTTTGGCCACATCTAAGCATAACAGTCTAGAAAGCAGACTTTCCTAAGAATTTTTGTTTGGCTTATTGCATTTTCTGTTGGATCTAGCTGGTTTTAGAATTTTTCTGTGTATTCTGCCACAGAGCAGAATATTCTGTGTATTCTGCCACCTGTCAGCAAGGAAAGGAAAAGTCTTTGCTGAAACTGTGGCTTGCAGTTCATATTGTGTCACAGAAAATGCTATTTTTTTGATAGTGCTGACAATGACAGTAAATAGAGCTGTCTGTTTTGCATCACTGATGAGAATCTGTATCTCATAACTCCTAATGTGCACTCACTTCAAATCACTTCTCTGTATTCTCTCCCCCCCCCCCCATTTAAACCAAACACATCTTTCTGTTTCATCATGTGAGAAAGAATTAATAGAGAATAGATATAAGACATGGTTTTTATTGCACATTTTTTCAAAATGCAAATCTTCTTTGACTTCTTAGTAAAAATTAACAACTACAAATTCTATTTCATCTATGAACCCTGTTGCAGATTGCATTATTCACTCAATTGACCGTAACAGCTAAGACAATTACCATCTGTGATCTAAATATCTGTTTATATTGGAATGCAGAAAGTATTCCATTATTAATGCGATCTTATAAATCCAGCTCTCATTTAGATGACAATCAGTTCACTTTATGACAACCAGAGTGTGTTCTAGTTCCTGCTTCTTTGATCATCGAATGCAAGTTGCAGATGCATTTGAAATGTTTCTGAATAAGACATATAGATGTGCATTAATCTTGCACATTCCTCAGTAGATCATGCGCCCATGATAACTCTAAAATCATAAGCTAAAATATTCATTGAAAGTTTGTGTAAAGGACTGTGAAATACTGTATTTTAATCAAAAGGAAAAAAGCATTTACTTTGCAGTAGTTGGAGTAACAGGTAATGAATGTGACTTCTTAAAGCTGTGGAGAACTCACTGTAATCTATTTATACAAATATTCAGACAAACAGAATTGGAGTTTTTTTGATACTTAAAGACCAACAAGTGGTCTTTAGTCTCAATCTTGTTTCTTCTTTACTTTTAATGAATTTACAAATGCATCTTCGAGACTAGATGTTTTTTATACTACCGAAATTTCCATTTCTGGTGGTCTGCCATGGTAAGTTTTATTTAAAAAAATCAAGTAGTGTTAGTATGACTTACAAGATATCTCCTGGTCCCTTTCCTGATACTCTTACTTTATTGTAGAAAACTAAAGAGACTGTGTATTTCTTGTAGTGATTGGAAGTCTCAGCTGGCAATAGGTGGAACCAATGGTGTTATGATGACCTACCAACATCTCTGAAGCTCTCTTTGGTGAAAAGTGTTGCAGAAAGAAAGAGGGTGTACTCTGAGGAATCGTCGTCCTCATGCCTGAGTATTAGCTTTGGAGCGCAAGCATCTAATAAGTGTTATTATTGGAGGGTCCTGGGCTATATCAAGCTACTAAATGAAGCATGATATTACCTTTTGATTACTTTCAGGAGGTTGTTTCTGCCATAAGAAATTAATCCATTCTTTACTGTTCTCCTCTAAAAGATTTTCTGATTCTTTCTTTTTTACAAATCCTGTAATTGCCCGTGTTTAGAAAGACGCTGTAACTCTGGTTCAGCAGTGTGTTCTGTAGTGAGAAAACCTGCTGCCCCTTCCTCTCTAATGCATGCCAGAATTATCACAAAGCTATGCCCCATGAATAATGTATATAGACCAATTAAAATGAAACTGTTGTATTAGTTCTCATGGGATATATCTGGTGCAAACGACAATCTTGTAGGCAATGGCAGTGTCTTTTGACACCTGAAGCTAACCACATCTAGCTATTTGTGATATTTTGAATCCTATTAATTTATACCTTTGGTTTTCAAGCAAACTTAATTATTGTAATTATGAGTGCCTGGATTTATTTCTTTTCATTCCCTAAGACTGTAAAACACCTTACACTGCTAAATTTCAATGAAGTGTAGTGAGCCTGAGTAATGTTGATTTCATTTAGGAGGTAGAAGCAAAGCAATGAAACTGCAAGTTTCTGACTGTGAAGACATGTTGATTTGGTATCTCCATTCCAATGAAAGTAATGTTTTCAAAACAATAAGATCTTAAATATTTTACTGAAGTTGCTGCAGTTGTGAGGGATGGAGAAAACTGTTCTTCAGTAAATACGATTCCATCACTAGCTGTAAAATGCTAGAGATTTGTAAAGCTGTGTCAGCGGAAATGTAAAGTCAGAACAAATGCTGATACATCCAGTTCACTGGAGCCTTACCAGCCCTGCTCCAGAAATAAATCAGTGCTGCCATAGGACTTTCAGTCCTGAGAAGGTAAGTCTGTTGAGCATAGCCTTAACTGTTCAGATCCCCAAATTGCTAGGAACCTGCAACGATGCTCTTGATGAGCTTAAAATTGATAATCCACAAAATCAATTTGTTCTCTCAAGAATGTATCATGGGATAAAAAGCTGAAATTAATTTTGCTTATTTTTATTAAACCGCATATGGTGTTTTTAGAACAGCCAATGGACAGAATAGGCCGAGATGAGATTTTCAAAAATGCTTAGGGCATTTAGGGGCATAACTCATGCTAAAAGACTATGAGATTTACACTTTTGCATGTCTCTGGCATTTGATTAAAAAAATCTAATTTCAGTAGATAGTACTCGGGACTGTTACCGGGACTTAGGTTCTGCTGATGAAGCTATGACCTGCTGCAGTGGACCTGCTGTTTCAGATCTCTCTACAGATCTCACTCTACATAACCTATGTAGGCAGGCATTTTTATTGATCTCTGGAGATATACCATGCAATCAAATGCCCATGTCCCTCTCACTCTTTCTTTTGAAGAGATCACCTTTAGATTGTACAGTTTAATAAAATGAGCACTATGTTTTAAAAACCAGGTTTACGATGAATGTAGCATGGACCTGAACTTTGATTGTGGCATCTGAACAAAGCTACAATTCAAACAAAAATATTGCCTTTCTTCATGAGATTAAGATGCTTTGATTATTCCATGAATGTGAAGATTTTTGTTTCCTTCAATGGAAGCATTTAATTGCAGCTATCATTTTTCTTTTTATCCTAACAATTTTCTTGTGTTCTGAGTCCCATAACTGTATAAATAGTCATAGAGGGGAATAAATCTCACTTGAGCAATGGTGAACACAAAATGGAATACAGAATATTTCTCTTTTAGATCACTATCTTGAATTTGTCTCTAAGATTACTGACAGAACCTAGTTGTCATCTGATAGTTTGGTCTATGTGAAAACTGGTAATTCTAGCATAAGTGGTCATGTTGTACAAAAACAACTCCAAACAAAACAACTTCCTGTGTTGCTCTGAGAATACACGTTCCTTGAAGTAGAGAACTCATAATAAACTTGTTTGCATGTTTTCTTCATTCACACTCCTTGGTGTTTGCGCATTTTAACCCCAAAGTTTTCAGTGGAAGTGTTCTCTCGCTCTGACGTATTTGCAAAGCATCCAGCGCAAAAGCCAATATTCTTATCTAATTTCTGCAATAATCTGAAAACCTGAACATGGGTTTTAGATCTTTCAGACATATTGTTCAAACTAACATGTAATTATTACATGACATTGTTTCCACTGCTGCATCGCAGTTTCAGAGGTCAGCAGATAATTGATGTGAGATGTAATATACTCTTCATGTCAATTTTAGAACAACTGACCAGGCACTAGAGGCTGTTTCCTATTTTAGAACATTGGCCGAAAACCCTTTTATGGAATAATTAACTCAATATAGTTCAAGTATTGGCTGAGAGACTAAAATGTGGGAGGGGAAAGAAAAATCAATACCAAAAGAAAACTTTGATATGAGTACTTCCTTAGTGGAAATCTGTCATAGGAAACTGCTCGGTGCAGCAATAACCCACATATGTAACTTGATCAGTTTCTTTTATCCAGATCTTTCATGAAACCAGGAGATTATTTGTTCATAATTTCAGCATATTAATGCCAGAAGAAGGTTTTATTTCTTCTCAGAACAGCAATAGCAGTCATCACCTCACAGAGATCCACAGCATCCAGAAATTGATTGAAGCCCTACTACACCTAATGTTTGGGGAATAGCTATGGCTTGCACTTAAAAGAAGAAGATTTGCAAAGTTTTTTCAAGTGGCTCAGAGCGCTAGCTTGTTTTTCTTCTGCACGAATGCCCAGCTTTAAATTAAAAGGGAGCCTCATTGTTAATTAAAACTTTTGATTAAGATGTTCCTTGAGACTTTTCTAGTTGAACATAATTTTCCCCGCAATTTTATTTACTGGCGAGGTCAAGAGAAGGGGGTTTATGTTTGATTTTTTACATTTATATTATATATCATATACAGCCAAACACAAAGAACATTCTTCAGTATTTAAAGTGTACTATTGCACCACATACGGCTTAACATCACATACTAACATTACTTTCTATTTTTGAAGTAATTTCTACTTTCTGTTGCCTTCCTTTTACAGCCCACTCAGGCCAAGTGTTCTAACATTGCCTCTGGTCTGCCTATAGATTATTGTTACTGATTTTGCTTTACCAATCGGAAGCAGTTTTTATTTTTTTTCCACCAATTAACTTTTTTTTAAAACTCAGAAAAGATACAGTAATTACATGCAATAATTAGAAAGCCTTGTATAAGGAAGCAAAAGCTTTAAGATTAACAAATAGCAGGACATGAGCCTTATAGCCTGCCTAATTAATCACTAAACTGTGGAACCACTGCAATACATAAGTCAGTACAGACTCTTCTATGGAAGTGATTTCAATCAATTCCTAATGAAATTGAGAAATTTGGAAGCAGCTTTCTGACTTTCAAGTGACAGTACTCATATTTAACTCAAAAAATGTGACAGTTAATGACAACATAAAAGTACTGTGAATTATTTGCCAGATCATATGAGAATTACAGCATCAACCTGTTAAAATAGCTTGTAGCTGATCAGTGTGGAAATAAACAGTCATAATGACATATTTAGAAATCTATGATGCTGCTTAAAATATGAGAGAGTCTGTCCGAAATAAATCAAAGACATGATTTTACAAGTATAACAATACTATTTCAAGAATTCTCCTATGTTGCCACATGGACAAATTTACTCTTACTGCTGTTAAAACTGTAATCCCCCAGAAATCTTTTATTAAATCAATTACTTTAAACTGCCAAAGAATTTTCATGGCTAATTCTTCTTTTTTAATGTAATTAACATTGTTACTCTTACTCAGTTACTTCAATTTAAATGATTCTGCTGTTGAACTTGTTTCCCTAATTTTGCACTTCCATCCACACTTTAATTAATTAAAGCTTCATCCAGATAAAGACAGTGCAGTGGGAGATCGGAAGAGCGTG
>VXBA01001600.1:154616-289508 GCA_013399895.1 Serilophus lunatus
CGTGGCTTGACTCAGCCCACCTCCATCGGCATTGGAGCCACACGAGCACAACTACAGGTTGAAAGCTTCCCCAAATAACATCCCGGGTTGGGGGGGGAGAACCTTTCACTGTGTTGTGTTTTTCAGAGATTCCAAGGGCTGGGAGTTGGCTACTATCAGAGAGGGAGAAGAAAGAGAAAGTGGCTCTTCCTTTCCACTGCCTCTCTGTGGCCAGTTTGGCTGGCCTTTGAAAGCAGTTCCCTTATTCTTTTTTTTTCTTTGTTTTCCTTTTTGTAGTTTTGTTGGGTGCTTGTTTTTTGTGTTGAGTCTGGGGTTCCCTTAAACTGTGTTTCCTTTGAGCTCCAGACAAATAAAGTGTTTTGCTGTTGTCACATTCTGTCATTCTTCTCGTCCTTATTAAGAGTGCCCCCTAGTTAATATTGTGGTGCTTAAACCACCACAGACAGTTATTGTGTGTTAATGGAATATCCGTGGAAAGTGCACTAATCAATAATTAATTAAGGTGTATATGTGACAATATTGCTATATAATTAACTAAAAATTACATAACACGTGCATATTTAAATTTTCATTAATAAGTTTGTTAGGAGTTTTAGATCAGGCTGTTTAATGCGTTTATGTGAGATGTATAAAATTAAGCGTTTCCAGAGAGATCCTGAAATACAAATTAAATGCATTTCTGAATTATTTTGACAGTCGTGTAGCAAATTTTGGGCAATTGAAGCCACACTAAGAATGAGAGTGTGCCTTCTTGGAGATAAAAATCTGCAAGAGATTTGTTTTAACCTTTGAGAGCCAGATGTGTAAAAAATCATATGAGATGAAGTTACATGTGAGAACACATATACTCTTTTCTATACTTGACAAAATGTGCCTTAGAAAAGATTATGAATAATGAAAATATTTTTGCAATTCCACAGCTAACACTGGATCATTCCACTAACAGTGCTGCTCAGACACCCTACTTATTAAGGACTGTGCTCTACTAATATTGATGAAGTTATCTCATTTGCCCATTATGAGTGTGAGTTTACCAATGAATATGCTATTTAAAAGTGAGGCTAGTTTGATGTATTTGCTAAACTTTTAAATTCCACATAAATAATATTGTCATGTTGCCTCTGTGATCAAAATTCCTTATTGTTCATATTATTAATGATTATTTGACTGTATAGTGACTATTATTAGCAAGGTATTTCAAATCCATTAAATTTTGTAATTAAAAAGACAATCTCTTCCTCTGATATCCTAATCATATTCTATCTAGCAGATGTTCAGCACAAAAACTTGACTTTATAAAGAACTTTTAAAATTGAGGTGCAAATCTGACTCTCAGACTGAGAATAAATTAAAACTTCAATATTGTACATTAACAAATGCTAATGAAGTTTTACAAATTTAAGAAACTGTCATGAAGAATAGTGGTTTTTTATAATGGAGTCCAATCATAGTTGGCTTATTTAAGATTGAGAGATTCATGATGATGAATGTCTTCCACAAAGTATGGCCTCTGTCTGGGACCCATGTCAAATCTTCAGTTTGAGTTAATGTGCTTATTTTCTTTTCTTTAGATGAAGCACATTGATAGCTCTTCTGTTGTCTTTTTTTATCAGGAGACCTTCAGCAACCTTGGAGCATGCAGTCCTCTTCAGGCATAAATGAGAATGAAATTTTTTTTTTACTTCTGTGCAAACACAACTAACACATACAGGTCCATATCAGTAAATAAATGATCTGAAATATTTTTAAGGAAGTATTTTGAGGGAAATTTAATAGTTCTCCTGTGAATTAGCTCAATTCTGCTTTGAAATTTAGTCTCAAATTAAAGTAAAATAATTTTAAAAAATAATTTGTAGAATTAACAATGCAGAATAAATGTAATGTTTATTTTCATGTCTTATGGAACATACTTTGTGTCTCACAAGGACCTGCAAGCATATGGTAAGAATTAAAAATTTTCCATAATGGGGGTTTAAAATGAAATTTTAATGATACCTGTTGATTATTATGTAAGAGCTGTATGATATTCTTGTGAATATGTATATAGCTTACTTGAAAAAAAAAAATAATTGACCAGTTTCTCCCTCAACTCCTGTTAAGTTTTTTAAACCAGAAGTTTCAAACACTGGTCATTATTTTCCAGGAAGCTGTTAATCAAAATGCCATATAATACCGATTTCTAAATATATTTTCAGAGCCTCAGATTCCTATTCAGTTTTGAAGTTATTCCCACCACATATGAACCTATTATTTAAAGCAGTAATTAACACTGCAATTTCCACTGTTACAATATTATGACTTCACAGCTGAAATTGAAGAACCAGCACGAAGAGCTGTTCCTGACTGGATTCCTGGCCACTATTTGAGCTCATGTCAGTTCATGTAAAAATCTGGGTATGATCTCACAGCATGGGATCATGAAGAGCCCATCTGAAACTGAAAGCTTTCTCCTGCTGTCATGTCTGTGAACAACCAATGCCTCAGCCGCAACCATCTCCTGGCAAACACAGAGATACTGGAAAGTTTCTGCGTGGAGTGTGTGTGGGGAAATCTTCCCAGGTAATTATCCTCTCAACTTTGAGTCCCAATAGTCTAGATGCAGTGTTGTCCTCAATATCAAATACTTGATGCATTTTAAGAAAGTAGGTCTCTTGCTCAGCTCTGTTGAATTCTCCAGCTTGCCTATTTTGAGATCTGCATTCAGCAGTAATAGCAACTCTTACATACAGGTTGATTTTCTGCTTGAAATACAGGGTGTTTCCCTTGCAATGTCTCTCAACATGCTACACATACTGCCTTGGTACAAAAAAAGGTTCATCCTATCTCTACAGAAACAGCAATTTTTGAGCACTCATGTCTTTAATGGCCCTCAATGAACAAGGGAACTCAACTGTCACTTGAAATTCATCTAATAGTAATTTCAGTACTCTGCCTGAGCTGAAAACTTAAGGTGCCTGTCACTTTCTCAAAATTACATTTAGAACAGGGAAAATTATGTACATGTGTGACTTTATTACTCCAGGAAGACTAACATGTGGGGAGAATTGGGCAGTTCTTTCAGAAGCAGGAGTGTGGTAGACTGATGGTTAGTGAGGTTTCATCTCTGCAAAACACAAGTTTATCCACAGGTGAAACATTACTAGCAGTAGTATCTCAAAGACTACATTAAAAAATAATGCTTACTATTTTACTATGAAATAATCCCCACAGGTTGGTATAGCAAATTGCTTGAAGTTAATATAAGGGAATCGGGTGAACCTCAGTTGAATTGTGATATAATAATACAGTCATGCATTTTTCACCTGTAAGTTTTGCTGTAGATCTCAAAGTTTTATACGGACTCTTTACAAAGTGACTTGTAGATGGTGTTTAGTTATTCCTGTCAAAGCAGCATCCCATTAATTTTCCTTTTTTTAGGCTTGATAGTCCACCTAGGCTATGTTTCTAAACTTGTCATCCTTTTGTTTTTCATTGCAGGAAGAAACTCATCTATAAAGAATCATGCAGAAATGCAAAAAAAAATTAAAAGGCATTGAAAACATTGCAGATTGTTCTCATAATGTTACAGATTCTATTATTTTTATCTTACTGTAAGTATCTTTTGATAAAGAAATGTGGCATGCCATGCCATACATGGAGCCTCATAAGACCTTGGTCATGTTAACTTTTTTTAATATTCATTGACAAAACACAAAAGGGCCTTCCCAATGAGGCCAGCCCATTTAGTTAACATAAAGAGATAAATGTATTTTTGCAGTTCTAGCACATGAGAGAATTATATGGCTGCCTCTGTCTGGACTCCCCATATGAAGTTCCAGTTCATACTCCATCCTGAGCAGTTCTGAGAAGAGAGGTATATTTCCATTTCTGGTGATAAAGCAGTATATCTGAACTGCTCTGTTATGATGCTGCTTAGAGTAAAGGTAGCATCAAATATCAATTACTACCCAGAAATAATTTACCTATAAGGGCCATGGGGGGGGGGGGGGGNNNNAAGAGAAGAAAAATCTTCAGTTTTAATTTTCAAACCTAAGTATGGTGACATGACATAGTCCAATTTGCTGAGTATAAAACTAAATTAAATCAATACTTGAAGCTTTTCTTGAATAGTCCTCAAATTCAGTTCATCTACCGTTATTGAAAAGTATCACATTTAAGTCTTAATAATTCTTTACACTAGAGTGCTATTAATGTCATCACTACTATTATACTTCCCTATCTTCAGTATATTATAGCTGTTAGAATCCATGTACAAAAATCAATGGGAAAATTGCATTTGATATAAAATATTCTAATCTATTACAATTATTTTTTTTTCCTGAATTATGCTAATTACCCTCTTTCCCACCTGGGAAGAAACCCCTATTGCATTCCTGACTAGATTTAGATCTAACATTGGTCCCCCAGAGTGCAAATCTCTAATAAAAATTCCATAGTTACTCTGTCTTTTTGTCTGTCTTTTATACACACAACACATTGACAAAAATTAAATGAAAGGTTTGGTTTGACCAATAGTACTTGAATACAGAAGTCATCTGTTTTTCTTACAGAAGACAACTCCTTCAGTTCTTGCCCATGGGCAATTAAGCTGTACATAATGCTATTTCAAGATTTAAAGCAGCACGAAAAACATATTCATGATTGACTGTTAAACAGTTATATTCACATCTAAAGAAATATCTTTGACATGGAGTTTTATTTCAGTTATTTCAAGAATTGTCTCCCACTCCTCCTATCTTGAAGAAAACATCCTAACCCTTCTTTATTGAGAAATTATTTTAGATAAATGATCAGTTATTGTTTGAGGGCCTACACTCCTGCCATTGAAAAAATTAGTACATGTTTTTATTATAGCAACAATTTGTTTAATTTCTTGACAACAGCATCATACTAATAAGTTTTGGCTTTTCCAAACTTAGCTCTAAATGTTACAGTAATGGAGTTTGCATCAGCTACCATAATTTGTACCATTTATGTAAGTCTTAGTTAATTCCATTTTTCATTTTTTCTTCTCCTGCAATTTTGCTTACAGGAAAGAATCTCTTAAAGCATGGTTATGAACTCTGGTCAATCTGAGACTTTGAAAGAGGTATATGTACAACAAAAAAGTGATTAATTGAAAATAACAATTCAATGTTAATTTGAATGCCCTGTAAGAACAGGGCCTTAGCCTAAAGATTTAAGCTGGTTATATATCTGTGTCTTTGCCCATTTTTAACTGCTTATTTACTTGACTGTAAGGTTATCACCACCAACAGAAAAGGATTATTAATGTTGGCATCTGCTGAAATGCTCTTTCTCCTGAATTGACTGCCAGGAAATGCACAGTATTTAAATTTCTGCTTCCCCCACAACCGCCTTCCCCACCGGCTTGCAGTTAGTTCCAGTACAGTTTGTTAGGTCTCCTTTCTACAGAGCTAGGTTTGCACCTAGTCATATGGTTGTGGTTTCTCAGAACTGGCTTCTTAATCATGCCCACAGCAACAGATCTGGTGAGAAACATTTTTATTAGGGTTGGATTTCAGTTGACTTCTTCACTGATATTCACTAGATGCATGACTGGAAAATTGCAGCAGCTGAAGCTTTTGCCTTATAGAATTTGAAATTCCAACTATATTTGTAATTCATGTTTCAAAGCACAAAACTGCTGCTAACAGAAAAGATGTCTTATTTTTTTACGTATTCATACTTTACATCATCTTTTTACTTTTGCGTGGAAATGAGAGATATCTGTGATTCTTTATTCCCAGAGTCATCAGCGTAGTTGTGAGAGAATGTAGTAACACTGCTAGATGTGACAAAAGAGGTATTTTAATCCAAAAATAGGAGCATTAATCTGGAGAGAGTTATGAACCCCATTTCCATTTATGATGGAAAAGTATCCCTAGAAATACCATGCTCTATCCCTCTTTCTTCTGTTGATGCACATTACATGTGGCAAAAGGCAATGCAATTGCATTGCTGCTGGTGTATCACTGCATACTAGCAAACCAGCAAGATGATGGGGAAACATAGTTCTGGCCTACAATCATTGTTAATGATCCTTTATTTATGGTAGTAAGTTCATTTATTATCAGTTTCTACATGAGTATAGTGTATGTCTCATAAAAATGTGGAACATTTTTGTCTGCTGCCCAACTGTTTTAAAACAAATAGCTAAGATCTCTGAACAGTAAAAGCTGGTTTTCAGCGTCTATTAAAACTGCAGAAGTTCCAAAAAGCTAGAAGAGTGCTTATCATCAGAAAGGGTGAAGAGGATTAAATGTCCCGTCAGCCTCAAGACTGATCCTGGCAAAATAGGCTTTCCGTTAACATAGGACTTGATTAAATAAAAAGACTGTAGTGCAGATGAGAAGATATTAGAAATCTTCTCTTGATACTAATGTTGCTGCTTCTGCAATATATGTCTGAACGTTATATCAGTTAAGAAAACAGGAAATCTGGAGAAAGTAAAAAGATGCTAGACAAATTATTAAAGGATTAGAAAATATGCTTTATAATAAAGGAATCTGTTTAGCTTGCTGGAATATGGCTAAGAGGTTATCTGACGTAATTTGAATGTGTATCTACAGGAAGCAAGTTTGGTAAGTGATGCAATGTTGCTGACTTCCTTAGAACTTCACCTTTGATCTGAATACATTTTTTCTATGCAAATTTACTGCAAAAGTATAATGAGAATCACTTAAGGTGAATTTTGACCGATTATTTTCTAAATTTAATAGCATTTACTCAGATTGCAATGGATTTTCATTGTGAAAAATTAAAATCTTTTCCAAAATGTACTAGTTCTGTCAAAAATTAGTTTAGGGAAATCTCAGAGAAGGGTCTGCAATCAATGTGGAAATCAGATGACGTTACCAGTACCCAGAAGATACAAAGGTAAAAGGAAACTGGAAGCAGTAATACACACTGGCTCAGTCTGGAGTTGTTATTGCTCTCTAAACCCAGAAAGGATTGGTTGTGCTTTCAGATTCTTCTCTTCCTGTAACCTCATCATCATGCATTACTTGGACAGTTGATAAATTGTTTTCTTGACTTTTCTACTAGGTTTTGTTGTGTACAATAAGTCAATATAGTAATTGTCTTAGCCATGAAAACTTTGAGTGTGTCTTTATTTCTGTACTACATACATGTGAACAAAACTCTGTGTCATGGATCATGCTCAATGGCTGTGCTTGGTTGTCCAAGAAGTGTTTGGTTTTGAATTGCCAATCTTATCTTGAAGAAACATGTCTTGTTTAGCTCAGAACCAAGTAGCTTATCTTACCTCTGAGACTGCATATCAACCTGAGGTCTGAAGTGAAATGACTTCAGTGCGATCAGATCAATTTGCTGTGAGAAGCCCACATCACAATACCAGCACACATAACTCAGTTGACTTTGGCAGCTTGCTCAGGAGAGAGCTGGGCCTACATTTGCAGGAGCACTGAATTATTTCTTCTCTCTGGAGATGGAGAGTCAGAAAAGATCTCTCTAGGTCAGGGTTGAGGAACTCATAAGGAAACCAGCAATCAGGCAGCTAAATTTTACTTCAGTATGTCAGACATCCAACGTTTTCAAGGCTAAAACAGTGAAGGTCAAGAGGCTAATCTTCTCAAAAACAGGTGATCACAGAAATTAATATGACATGTCCAAATGTTACATGTGGCTTCCTGATTATTCTACAAAGTAACTCCTTTATCTTAGAGTCCTTTTCTTTCTTGGAAAATAGTAGCATTTTTTCTGTGATTATCCAGAGATGTTGTTGATCAGCTCAAGAATTTTGTTTTGATTTCCCTTTTTAGATACAAATATATTGCCCTTCACAGACTTATTTTATGATGAAGACATGCTTGACTATTTTTGACATTTAGCATGCATGTAGCAATACAGGTAATATATTGTTTTCCTTTATTACTGACAATCGAGATTTAGTTTCCTTTCTGTAACAATAAAAAGTAGCTCTAGCAGTACATCTGTCAAAATATTTACCGTCTAGGCCACAAAATTTAATGTCAGTATCTGCTTAGTATTTTAATTTCTATGTAATCAGTGCTAGAGGAAAGTAAATGACAGTATGCATCTCAAAAGTTACAATAAAATAGTAGTTTTGAATTGGGTTCTATCCTTAAATTCCTGTAAGTACTAAGTCAAATTGACAGTGGTCTTAATGCTTAAAGGACTGATGTAGGACTTAAAGGACTGCTACATTTCTTTAGGATAAGCATTGGCATTATTGCAGCACTTTTCAATAGCTGCTTTTAGTTTGAATCAGTTTGTTAGGTATTGACAGTCATCAGGTGGGTTGGTTTTCTTTGCTTTTTAACCCCAGGTGCCATGAGTTACTCTCAGACTATAAAATTGTCCTCAAAATTGCTAGCAATTATTGTTGTATAAGCCAAGCTCTGCAGAGGGACTGAGGACTGGATAGTTGCAGAGAGCTATACTTTTTCTATCTACCTTCTTCTTTCAGATAAGCCTGAAAAGGCTGGTGAAGAGGACCTCTTTAGGTAGTTTAGCTAAACCTCAACTTTTAACACTATCATCTCTACCCTGTGCTGGGAAATAGAAATGTCATGTGGCATAGCTTGTGTTTTTCTACATCTTTAAATGGAATTAACATGTGGAGTATGTCTATGTGAGGTAGGGGAGGAAGGGTTAAAAAGGAATTACATTTTTTCAAGTGCTGGAGATGTCATATGAAGGAAGCATTGTGAATGAGAGAAAGTTAGAGTTATTTTGCTGAGGTGTAACCCCCTCCCTCCTTTTGCCCCACTATTATTATCAGTTTAGAGGCAGGGAATATCTATTCTCCTTTCACTTACATTCTCTCTGACACCTCTCACTTACCCACATACATTGTGTTCCTCGTGGATTTTTTCATCTTCTTGTAAAAACGACACTTTAAGAGATGTGACTGTAGAGGCTGAAGTGTTGATTACCTAACATTAATAATTTTTGGAAATATCAGTCTCTAAACATGCTAGTCTTCTGGTGTGCATGCAATACACATGGAGAGGAAAAGACTCATAGGGTCTGTGGGAGTGCACAGAACAGTACATATTTACTTTTGGCCATTTGGGCATTGATTTATCCTTTTGTGGTCACATTTTAAAAATATTGTTGACTTCCCACTCTAATTAATTAATTGAAGGATTCCTCCTCTTTTGGTGATGCTCTCCACTGGTTTCATTAATATGTAATGAAATTTCCCCTTGTGCCTTTATTGTTAATGGTTGAAAGCTCATCTGCAGGGAAGGCTTTATAGCGTCAGTCTGGAATCCTACTTCCCGCTCAGCTGCTTTCCTCCGTATTGATGGCATACAGGATAAACAGAACAAGTTAATTTGTAATCTTAGATAGAAAATGATAGCTGCACTGTTTCTGTCATTGAGCACTCTGCCAGTTTAAACAGCTGATTAGTCAGCTTCTGTGGAATCGATCTGAATCAGTTCCACCTGCGTGCACCCACCAGGAGCCACTTTATTGTAAATCAATCATTCTGAAAACATCTCACAAAGGGGCCAGTCCTCACTAACAAGCCATCAATTTAAACTGTCTGTCTGGAGAACTCTAGAAATTAGAAGTGCAACAAACATTTATTCTAAAATTATGGATAAGTTGTTTGGTGGTTTTTTTTTTCTTGTAAATCATTGTCTGTAACATTTGATGCTGGTGATGATGTTCTAACTTTTTTACTTTTATTTTGCTCATATGTATTGGGTCAGTTTTCATACATCCCAAAAGCACAGGTACTTTCTCATAGGAAAAAACAATAGGTTGGGATTTTTAACAACGATGGATGGAATGGATGGCCTTTATTACTAGAAGGCAGCATTAACAGTAACTCAGAGACTTTATATCCTGCCCCTGTGCCCCCTGGGTGTTAAGATCGATCCCCAGAGTCAGAGAAGTTCTCCTTATTCTTCGACATGATGAATTGCTATATTTTGCCTGTGCAGAGAGTGGGTCTTCCAGCTGGCAGTGGTTGGAGAATCTGCCCCAAGGGAGAGATACAGATATATGACTTGGTCTCCATACCCTTCCTTTAAGACACTTCATACTACCCTAAATAAAAGAGAGTGGAGAAAGTATATTCTACCTTTTTTTTTTATTGGCCTGTCTGGGCATTTCACTTGTGTCAACAAAAAAGCTGTGAGAATCATGTTTTCAGGTTGTTTAGAATCTCTGGAGTCTTATTCAGCTTTAGAAAAAAATATGGTGGCACTTAGTTTGCAAGGTGTAGTGCAAAATACTGCATGTGATGTTATCCTGAGTAATTACATGTTACAGTCTGATTGCACTGTTGATGTCATCTCTGATTACAAGGTAATTGGTTAGTTACTAGTCTCAATGCAAAGCCTTTCAGTGACTTGTGTATTAAACATGTCCCATTCTTGGAAAGAGTCAAAATAGAAATTCAGCGAGGCCTCATGTGATTGTATGGAAATCAATTTTTCAGTCTGGTTTCACAAGGCCTAATATCTCTGATTAACCCCTGCTGAAATCCTCTCATTTATCATCTCACTTATTGTAGGATACTCTGTTGAGGTATTTGTGGTGTAGATTATTCGTAGCAAGTAGCTTTAGCTTCTCCCTCTTGCAGGGGAGAATGCAAGGTGAGAGATGTGAGACTGAAATGCTACTAGTTAATAACTCAAACAATCAGATATTTTCAAAAGCAGCAAGTGCTTTGCTGGTGATGCACAAAGTAACAGCCCAGGTGCAGTGGATGGGAGGACCAGAAGGTGACTATGAAAACCAACTTTTGTTTAGCAACAAGCTGAGTTTTGAGCCAGATAACGGAAGAGGCTGATAAGAAGTAGATTTGAGGTGGGATAGTGCCTTCTTATCATGCCAATGTCCTCCCTTACACAACTGGCTCAGTTGTAAAATGATGCCTGATCTGCCCCGCTCCTGCCCCATCTGCCTGGGAAGGTATCAGGACATTCACATCATTCATCCCTTCTGATGGGGCATATCTGGCTGCAGTGTGAAAACTCCCGTCTGAAGAAGTATCAGGATTTGTAGGACATGTAGGCCTGAAAGTATTCATCTCTTCTGATGGGATAAAATTAGCTCAGCTACAGTGATGAGAGGCAGCTGGCACATCATAGAAGGTGTCATCAACCATCAAAGACTCCCCAAAGTGCCCCTGGACTCATTTCTGGGGCCTTCCACCAGAGGACTGCGCATGATCTATAGTGTCGCAAAATGGACATTGTAAAAGTCCCTCCACCTCCTCCAGGGGAGACATCTGGCCATTCCCAGAGATACCTGAATGTATATTAACCCATGGAACTCTGTATTTTTTTGGCTTCCCTCACCATCTCAATTTCAGGGCACAGAGATGAAAACATGAGGTAGTTGAGAAAATGCGGTGTTCTTGTCCTTGGGTGTTGAGCTCAAGATGCTTTGATACCCTGGTAGAATTGATAGGACTTAAATTTGGAAGCTGTGCCAGAGCTAATTATTTCTAATACAAGTCATCAAACAAGAGTAACTACTTTGGCAGGCAAGTGAGCTGCTTCTGAGCTGACAGGGGACAAGGAACAGGGGTTGTCCTCCTTTCCTGTATAGGTTAGAACTTTATCACTTTTCTTAGAAGGAATGCCATTTATCTTTCTGGGCTGCCTTCTTTTAAATTAGTCTCCTGTTCCTCAGCTGGCTTCCAATGCTGTTTCCATGTAAAGCTTGTCCAGCTGTTTGCTGGGTCTGCTTAAATTGCTTTCTCTAGTATGAAAGGTTTGTGCTATGTAGCCAGGATGACCACTGTTTGGCCTTATCAGTCAACTCACATTTTCACATAAGTAATAATTTTGTCAATGTTGGCCGTGATTTCTATTTAAATAATTTTGTACTGTCTGATCATCAACAAAATCCCTGAGCTTATTTGTGTTCATATTTATAATGAAAGATTTTGAGCTGAGTGTGAGTACCAGACAGAACCTGTGAAGGAATGTTTATGGTTTCCTGGAAGAGAAATGATTTCAATATACAGAAGAAAAAAGAATAGGAAAATAACAAATCATTTTCCTAATTAAGTGTAAGATAATTTCCTTGTAAGTATTATTTGCTGTCTGACCACTCCATTCACAGAATAATGTTGTATATCCTTACCCTTGTTACATGGACCATTATCAGGGTGTGGATCTTTGCTTCTAAGTTGTCATCCTGTGACTGCTGAAAATTCCCTGTGAGCTAGCAAACTATGAACATATTCATTTGTCTCCATGACCACAATAACACATTTTGCCACCTTAGAATTATGAAAATATAGATATTCTGTCACGTTACCTAGAAAATAGTCTGTATTATCTAGCAAAGCAAACATAATTACAGAAAGTGTAAGTTAAATCATATATGCATGACCATGATTTAAAAATAAAAAAATATACTTAAAAATAATAGGGAATTTGAATTACTAGAAGTATGATATTTCTTTAGGTATCTAATTATGCAAACCTGATTATTTGTGGAAATGTCTTCAACAGAAAAGTTTGGGAAATAAGTAGTCCTATTGAGTCCTAAAAATTACAGCATAACTATGAAGGCACTGCTGTTCTGGCTCCTGAGTTGATATCATGGTATAGACACCTTTGCAACTAGGGTTTCCAGGATCTACAAAAATAGACATAAATAGCATATTAGTTCCTAAGACTAATTTTTTTTCAGCTTACAAAGTAATACTCTAAATATTCTTCTCAAATTCGGTGTATTATTTCTGATACTGTTGCCTGCTATCTGGCTCTGAGTTCTATGAACTGTCTGTGCAGGAAGATATGCCTGCAATTACGAATTTGGCTTATTATTGCTGCTTTAATATGACAGTCCCAATTATTTTATGTTGTTTACTCACATGATCCTGCATATGGATTGATCATCATGAAAGTTACCTCATGTTATGAGATTAAGTTATGTTGGAGACATAAAGAAGAAGGAGATGTTACAAAGCAAAGATTTGGCTGCTTTTACTAATCTCAGGGTAAAGGAGATAGGGAAAAAGCAGATCAAATTTAGTACAGCAGAAACATATGAAAAGCCGTTTTAAGCAGTGCAATTCTGATTCTGGAAGTGCACTACAGGTGAAAGATAAGCAATGTACATAGCACAGGTTTATTAAGGCTGTGGAATTAAGCTAGTGAAAACACTAATGTATTACTGAAACCTTGACACATGTCTTAATGGAACCCTGATGCAGACTAGTTTTCCAGCTCTGGTATTTTGCTGGTTTTCTTACAAGATGAGAATGTACTAATGGACTGATATTGGTAGTCCTGCAAGTTATCTTTAACATGTTGAGTTATGTAGTGACTTCTGGATGCTTAGAAGGATCTTGTTTCTCATTGTGCTCTTTACAATAATGTAAATGCTTGAACGAATAATGTATTTCAGTATTTTTGTCCCAAGTTATTTTTTGGCTTAGTACTTCTTTCCTATGTTTCCTTTATTTGGTGATGCTGACTGCTTTGCGCTCTTTTAATTATTAGTATATTTTTTACTTGCTGTTTAGTTAGCAAAAACATGGATACTACTGGACTAAATGCTCAGTGGGCACAACAAATGGATTTGTTGGATTTGTTTGGAAATGTAACTTTTTTGTTAGCAACAGCAATTTCTAGAATGTTTAAACTGAGAGATTAAGATGAGGAAAAGTACAAATATGGTTATTTTAGATTATTTCATTTTATTATCACAAGGTGATGAGTTATCATATACCGCAGTTGTAATAGCTACATTAAACTGATACCAAATTGTAAATGCTGAAGTTGAAAATACAATGAAAATTGCAGCTACCATGTGGTGGAAAAATATTTTAGTCGGCAGATATCATTAGGTTATTGAGGGAGATTGAGCTAGGTGTCTACAGATAACAACATAGCAGCTGCTTCTGAAAATCTGAATTGCAAAATCTCTCTGAAGACTCTATCTGACCCTCATGGCTGTCTTACTGGCTGTGTTCCAGCGCCTTTCAAAAAGAAATGGGACAACTCAACACAGAGTAATATGTCAAGCTATACATCTTCCCTTCCTCATCAAATAGCTAACACGTTATGGATTTTTTCATGTTTTTGATCAGGAAACATGTAAGGAGATCACTAGAAAACAGAGAATAGTGTGTGTGATGGGGCAGTGTGGTTTTATTGAGCATAACATGCACAATCTCTGGGACCTTGCATTTTCTCTGGGACCTTGTTATGTGAGATCTCGCTGTGGGATGTGCACAATGGCAGTCTGAGACTCTTCACATATCTCGTGAGATGTTAGAGTTCCCTGGCAAGAGCAGTTGACTTCCCTAATATAAAAGAAAGCTCTGGGCACATCCTCCATTTCAACAGTTTCCAGAGTATGGAAGAGCTGCATTAACCAAAATAAAACATACTCTTAAGTGCTAGAAGTTGTGTAGCGGGTACAACAAATATATTAGCATGATGACAGCTTGTACGCAAGGGATCAAAGAGCTGAAAAATGGAAACAGATCCATCTGTTCTTGCCAAAAGGAACTGGAGTAGAAAATCAAATTTCTTACTGCATTTAGTATACAAGGTGTAAGTTCCCTTGACTGACTTGCTTACATTTCCCGTGTAAAAAATACACTTCGGTAAAACTGTGCAAAACTGCCATAATTTTAATCCCTGTTTAAACGTATTTTTCCCTAGTCTATCAGCAGTTAAAACACTTTCTGTTGCAGCTCACCCACACTCTAACTGCATATATAGCGTAGCATTGAAAATGTCTTTGTTGTATGCCATTTGGGGCTTCGCATTTATTAGTTTGCAGTATGAGTTGTAAGCAAAATAAACTACATTTATTTTAAATGCCAATTCAAATACAAATTCATCTTTGGAACTGGGGATAACAGTTTCTTTTTGGAGCTGTATTTTCACCCTGGAAGTAAAAATTGAAGCAATTCTTAAGTCCAAGGTCTAAACAGAAAACATTTTCAAAATAGTGAAGATTGTGTGTGAATTAAAAGGGATGGTGCTTCAGTCACTGGTATTTCAGACCCAGTTGAGCTACACTAATAAAAGGTGCTAAAATGTATTTATATCAGTCAAGCAGATCAAATTTCAGCTATATACATAAGAGGTGAAGTAAAGTAACAGACTGGGATTTGCTCAAGGTTTTTATTATTCCATTGATTTAAACCGAATTTCTGTGGACTTAGCCAGTTTAACTGTGGTCACATTCAGTATCTGAAGTAAAACTCAGCTTGATGTGAATGATGATCTAAATTGCACTAGTAGATCATCTAGAATGTCTTTTTTCATCAGCAAAACCTTGATAAACTTCTTGTCAATATTAGTTGCATTCTGACACATTTTGACCCAGACCACTATCTAGCATATGTAGTCTTTTATTTCGAGCAGTTTTTAACAAATTTAAGTGGGCCACATCAACCTCCTTTTTGCTCTGTACTTTAGCAGTATTGTGTGATTTAAGAGAATTTGGACTGAACATTGAAGGACAACAAGAATTAAAAAAGGATGAAAATTATAAGTAATATGATAAAAAGGCTGAAATATGTTTAATTTTAGAAAGGCACCAAATTGTGCCTTTAGCTCTTCTGTCATATCTTTTGTTTATACTAGAAAGCAGAATATATTTATCTAAGACTCCCAATGAAGCACTTTGATTTGCTTGTTTGAAAAGAGGTTTGGGATTTTTTCCTCAGGTCTCAGCCAGTAGTTTTTTGGGTGAGATGAGCTGCTCACTAAATAAATAGCCAAGAAACAGAACTATCTTGGGAAGCTTTATTTTTTGTTATTTACTGATATTTTATAACATTATTGTTGGGCTAAATGGAGAGCTGTGTGTAAAGAGGTATAACCCCGCTCAGGAATCAGGTCCAACACAGAACTCCACAGAAGACTACTCTATTAATTACAAAATATATCGGTCTCACTAGCAACAGTAACAAGACTGATCAATCTTCCTCAGCAATGAAAAATCAGACAGCCTAAAATGTTAGTATGACAGCAATGCATGGTTTGGGACCTAAGAAGTGCAATGACAATAACAATAAAAATCCCCATTTATGGGGCACTTTATCAAACAAACATCTCAAGGCACTGCACAATAAAAAAACATAAGAAAATGAAATCAAAAAGAGCTGTGGACTTGATTGAAGGGAAATCATTGATCCTTTTTCTTAAAAGCATAATGAAAAAAAACCCTTCATCTTTTCAGGTCTAGTACAAAAGTTCAAAACCTGTTTCTGATGCCTAGTACTAACATCTTGGAAGCAATTACTTTTCTTACTGATTCTAGATTTGTTCTGGCATGACACAGAATATAGTGCCTGAAACAGTATCAGAAACTGATTTAGAGAGTGGACTTTTACCACCTTGTGGTACAAAATCTTATTCAAAGATTATAGAAAAATGCCTTAAATTTGAGATTAGCTGATAGAACTTCTGATCCTTTAGCTATTATTTCTTCTTTTTTGATATGCCAACACCTGTCTTTGTTTCAGATCCATGCAGGTGACTGTACTATAAGATTGTGCCGAGTCACAAAGCAGTTTTTTCCTTTTTTCTTCATTCCCAGTCTCAAGTTCTCCTCACTGCTGATAGTGGGATTCCTATCCTGAATCCAGAATCATGATACAATTTTGTCTACAAACATGAGTACACACCTTTTTGCCTGTGTATTGGTTTCTCTGTGGCCAGGTTTTGGTAGCAGTGGGGGGGGTGGGGCTGAGAGAGAGGCTTCTTCAAGAAGCTGCTGGAAGTTTCCCCCATATCCAGGCCAGGCCCACTGCTGACCAAGGCCGGGCCAATCAGTAGTTGAAGGAAGGCCTCTGTGATAACGTATTTAAGAAGGAAGAAAAGAAAAAAAAAAAAAAAGTTGGTAGTAGGGAAATGAAGATGGGTGCTGGAGAGGAGCAGGGTGAGAGCTTGTGAACAACAAGGCAGACACCAAGGTCAGTGCAGAAGGAGGGGGAGGAGATGCTCCTGGCGCCGGAGCTGAGATCCAGCTGCAGCCCATGGGGAAGACCATGGTGAAGCAGCTGTGCCCCTGCAGCCCATGGAGGACCACAGGAGTGCAGAGATCCACCTGTAGCCCGTGGAGGAGCCACGCCGGAGCAGGTGGATGCTGGGGAAGGCTGCAGCCCGTGGGAGACCCAAAGTGGAGCCGGGTCCTGGCAGGGGACTGTAGCCTGTGGGGAGAGGAGCCCACTTGGAGTAGGATTCTCCTGTTAGGATGCGTGGCTCGTGGGGCCCACGCTGGAGCAGCCTGTGCCTGAGGGACTGCACCCTGTGGAATGTGAGCCATGTGGCAGCTGTGGATGAAGAGCTGCTGTCCATGGGATGGACCCCATGGAATGTGGCTGGAAGGACTCCTCTCCCCAAGCAGCGGCTGAGAACAGCAGCTGACCACAGCAACACCTCCCCCCACCTCGCCTTTTCCCTTGACTGCTGCGGGAGAATAGGTTGGATGTAAGAAGGAGGGGGTGGGGGGCAAAAGGTGTCTCTTATTGTCTCTCACTCTTAGCTCTGATCTTGTTAGTAATAAATCTGACTGTTATTCCCACATGGAGTCTTGTTTTGCCTGTGATGGTGATTAAGAAGGAATCTGCTGTAGTCCTTATCATGAATAATGAAACCTCTCGTTATAGTCTCTCTCTCCTCTATAGCTGGGCAAGGGGGAGTGAGAGAGTGGCTGTAGTGGGCCCCTGGCACTCAGCCCGGGTTAAACCACTACAGTCTGTTACTAAAGCGCAAGAGTAGGCACTCTTCTTGTCTTGACCTCACCTATCTGCCACTTAACTATAGAAAGTGCCATCACTAATGACTCATCCCCTGCTCACCAGTATATGAGTTGGGAGGAAAAGTTCTGTTAGTCACTCTTGTACATTTCTTCTAGTTTACAGTGAAACATACGTTAGTTGACAGGGCTTTCAAAGGTGAAGAAAAGATTAATACATGGAAAATAAGTTTGTGTTGATGCACAAGAAGTTTATGTATATTTTTGCTTTATGTTTTAACTAATGAAATCTGCTTACAATATTGAAACAAGGCAATCTCTTTCTGAATAAAAAGGGAACTAATATATACACACAGCAGCCTGATCAACTTCTTCATTCAGACTCTAAGCAGGTATATTTAACATTTGAAAAAGTATTATATGGAATGTAGTTTTTCCCTTTCAATATCAATTCATGCAAATTGATGAAGAATTCTTTAAAAAATTTTTTCCTGTAATACTATGGGTCAGACTGTGTAATGAAAGTCTGTCAGTGATAATTTTGAGTAGTTCTTACTGCCCTGAATAGTTGAAAGATTTTTTCGGTTTGTTTGTTTGTTTGTTTTGCAGAACACTGGAAAGAATACTATGCATTTTAGAAGGAAAAATCTGTTATGAACAGCCTTTTTCACTTGAGTATAGTTGGTTGTATACTTGGGGGGTAAAGTTGGGGGGTTTTTTGGGAGGTAGGGGGAGGGGAAGGGGAATGGTATTCAGTTTCAAGTCACTTTTTTGGGGTTTTTTTGTTCCTTAAAAGACATTAAGGATTTTTTTTTAATTAAGTGCATTTTTCCTTATAAACTCTTGAGTTTTGACGCCACAGCTGCTTGTATGTGCTGGCTGTTTTATGCTTGCATTTATAGGTGCCTCCTCATAAATTCCATGGAATAATAATAGAGATAATGTCATAGTAAGGGTAACATCACGACATAATGAAGTTAATGACTACAGTTTTTTTTGTTTTAATTTTCAGTTAATTGTGATTTTAAAGTTGAAAGCTTATGCAAATAAACTAATGGGTATCAGTCTGCTACCAGTACTGCTAAAATATATTATTAGTCTTGGAGCATTCCTATAGGTTCCCTACTGTAATTGCTAAAAAAATGTGTACAACATCTGCTGTGAGAGAGAACCCTGAATGAAGTTCACTGTAGTTATTTTATTAATCAGATTGGGAAGTCATGAATAAGAATACTTAGTTGAATACAGAGTATGACTGTGACTTTTTTTTTTTTTAACATTTATAATAATGTAGTTACTTGAACTGGTTTTAATGATTCCATTGGTAAAGAAGTAGTTGAGCCCCAAGGTCCTGAAAGTCTGTCAGAATTGACAATTGAAACATCTGAGTCTTAATGTTTATTTCATTACCACTGATATCTGATATCTAGGAGGAGTAGTTCTATATTTAGATTGAAAGCAAATGCGATTTCTGAATATCTAAGTCTGTCCCTTCTCTTCTCTTGTGAGAGAGGGAGAGAGTTGGACACTGTTTCTCCATGAGCTGATGCAATGGGACCTCTAATCACATCCTTTATCCACAGCTCAGAACTCTGAAATAGATATGCAGTAAGGAAAACAGCTAGGATGAAGTTCTGATGCGTAGTATCTCCAGAATTCAGTAGGAGTGGTTAGAGGACTTCCTCAAAGAGCAAATTGAGACCAATAAGAAAAAGATGCTGTCTGCTAAATTCATTCAAGTTTTTAAATTTTTACAAGAAAAGTATATAGAATCCCTTGGCAATGACCTCAGAGAAACTCAGTCTTCCCTGCAGGCAACCAAGAGCACATTACTTTGACAGGAAGCAACTGCTGAAATAGAAGTCAAAGCCTGTGAAATTCAGTACCATCAAACACAAAGGATGGGCCAGACATAATTGTGAGGACATTTAGACCAGAAACTGTCACAGATTTTGTGCTAGAATTTCTGAGTTCTGATCACACAAAATCAGCCAAACCAAAACTGAATCAACTGCTTCCTGAGGCTGGAGGTCAGGAAATGTGTCTTTACATATCATCTGTGATAATAGTGCAGCTGAAGAACACTATATGCTCAACAAATGCTAAATCTTCCTCTCTGCCTATCCTTCAGACATAGCATAGGATGGGCAATCTCTGACCACCAAACTTCCAAATGTTTTTGTTGGCCATCTCCACCCTAAACTGACAGATGAAGAAGGTGTGTGAGTCTCTACCAGTTCTCTAACAGGGAAAAAAAAAAGGTAGCCCTGATTTTCACAGTCATTGTGATGTCTTATGTCAAGTATGAGATGCCATGAATAATAAAAAGCTCAATAAAGTTTTTCATCAATATACTTTTCCTGAGGTTCACTAATCATTGGTATTTCTCCTGTGTTTGCTTAAGCAATCTGTTACCTTCAGTCATCTTTTTTGTATGAACCCAGTCCCTGCATAGAGAAGATGCTAGGCAGACAAAGACATCTGTAAAGTCATCACACTATTGAAGAGCTTCATCAAACTGATTAGTCCAAACTGCATTACATCTGTTGCGTGAATTCTGTTTGAGCAGCACAGTTCAGTGCTAGAAGATGTTCCCTAGAGACTTGTCACTCAAAACAGAAAATAGATGACTGTCCAGGCAAACAGTACAATCCAGAAAAAGAAGCTGGTGGTCTGCACAAGGACTGTATTCTTTTTTTTTAAGCAATATAAAGCAAATATTCATACAGAAAAGCTTATAAATAGTTTTGATTTCTGCAAATTTGAAAATAAATTACACTTCTGTAGATACTAGACACTGACAAAAGAACAAATCTGTTTTACTGGCGGTAACGAATAAACATTGGGGTTTTTTTCCTCATACAAACAATTTAATCTCAAAACATGTTGTAAAATACTAATACTTGTGGCTTTGGACAAGTTTTTAATAAGTGTCGGTAAAAACATGTTTGAATTTTATCTAATTTTACATCAATGGAAAACCAGAAAGAAACAGATTCCTGAATGTATTTTGCAGGAGTTGCGAACATTTGTTGTATTAATTGAACATTCATTAGCATTTCCTTCCTGGTATATTAGTCACCATCAAGCGGTACTGTGCTGACTGTGCGACTGAAATCTCTAGATAGATTATAGAGAATACAATAACTTTTAATTACTTTCTTTTTAACCAAATATGCTAATATGAGAAAACTGTTATTAACTTCAGTAAACTGTTAAGGGACATTGCATTTCATATCTCTGGGACCATTCTGTAGTTCTGCATCTTTCCAAGAGGTTTTTATAGGGGCTTGTTTGTATTAACTGATAGAGCATACTTTGGATAGTAGTAAGTGTAATAAGACAAGATACTCTCAGATACACGTGGGTGCCTCCTTTAGTTTAGGAATAGCAAATCCAAAATATTGATAAGCAGGTCAGCCTTCATAGGCATATCAGTTATTTTGAAGATGATAACTTGCTTTTTTTTCCTAATTTGCACCATAAAAAATATTCTCTGAGGAAAATAATATACAATAAATTTCAGTTTCACAAACCTCAGCCTGGGACACAAACCCCTACACTAAACTTTCTGTCCTACTTATTTTCTTCTATGCCTACACTTACTATATCTTGTGGCTCCCAGGTTATGACCTTGGAGGACCATAAAGAAAAAAAGACAATGTTTGCCCCATTAGGTTTGATGGAGTTGTGCCAATCTGTGGTATTTCTTTTTGTAGTCATTTATATTTTACCACGGAGGTCATATTAGTGATCTGACTGCTTAGAGAAAACCAAAAATTTTCTTTCCAGAAACAAACAAAGAAAGAATTAAGACATTTAATATTGTTCATCTTTAACAATGACATTTTCAGAGAGCTTTATGTTCTGGGCTTGAAATACAGCATGAATACGTGAGATGTCTGTTCCATCAATGACAGCCCAAATATGAAAAAGTCCCAGCACTTTCTGCTCCAAAAGAGGGAGCTGTGACATGCTACAGATTCAGAAATCTATGTTTTGATAATCCTCTGTCTTCAAAGATAGAGGCCCTTTAATGACTGATTTTAATTTTAAAAACCCTTCTACTTATAACTTTATTAATGTTCTCTTTAAACATACCTTTTTTGGCAGTATAAGATTTTTAAAATGACAATGAAAAGTATATGCAATGTTTATGATCTGATTTAATGCCATTTTTAAATGAGAAAGTTATTAAAAGATGAATCATGTTACAGCTAATAAAAACTGAGAGGAATCACAGGAGCATGGGCCCAGTCAGAAAGCTGTTGCTTTTTAATGTAGAAATATTGTGAGATACTATTAAATGGATCACAGGGACTAAGCTTTTAGTTCTTTACCAAGGCCTGTACAGAAGATATGAGGTTCAAAATCAGTACACACCGTGTGTATGACTTTGAATTTGCATTTGAGCTTTGCATAAAAACTGTATCTTAAAATGCTTTGCGGAATTGTGTAAAACAAATTGACTACAATACAACAAATGAGCTGCAAATTAGCAAATTGGTATTTGTACCGATAACAGAACCTTTAAGGAGAGGATATGTAAGCAGTAGGTGCTGTGATAATTAGGACACCTGTGAGAGCAGCTACACCTAGCTTAGGGTTTGAAAGCCGTGGGGACAGATTCTGGGACATGTTGGTCAAGCAAAGAGGAGAAAGGAATGGGAAACTGAAATAGCCAAGAATCCTTTGAATACTCTCATAATTTCTGCAGCTTTAGTTAATACCTAGAGGCTTCACCATATAGATAGTATGCACCAGTAGAGAAGAACCAATAAGGGGAAGGAAGGAGGGGTGTGCACCAAGAGGGAAAAGATTTTTTATTTATTTATTTATTTTATCCATAAGTCCATCAAAACCTGGCAGTCTGAAGTGATGGGAAAGATGCATAATATGATAAAGCTTGGTAACCAGCATGTGTGATTGAACAAACCAATGAAGAGATAATATTTGAAAGCTTTACAGCTTGGAAAGCTGTTAGCAAGCTGGTGTCCCCTTCATCATTTTTAATTTTACTTTTACTGCCCTTCATTTACTTTGACGGGTTGATGTTGCCATGGTGCAGTTGAAATTCTCATAAAAGTGCTGTTACCCTTTCAGGATGGCTATTTTTTCCTAGAGTTTATACCACATTTTATAGTTATGTCAGAAGGTTTACTTGCTTTATGAATTCTCCAAGCAATGAGACTGCTCTAAAAACTCTGAGTTGCAGTTCAGATTTTGCCTTTGCCTTTTAATTTGTGAGATTTAACAACCAGTGTGTTATACCCCTATATAATTAGAATAGCATTTAAAATATATCCTTTTGTTAATACAGGTTAATAAAATTATCCCTTGTCACTCACCTTTTTGATCTTTAATTTCTTTAATAACAACAACATAAAAATATTTTTTTGACTAAAGCTATATATTTCCTTTTTATACTATCTCCCAACTTTTAAATGACTTATCACATTTAGGAAAATAATTTTAAAATCTCTTCCTGTTCCCTGTGAAATATACATGCCCAGTGTTCATTGAGATACTCTCATTCTCACAGTGGAAGTTCATTCATGTCAGATGAGAATTGCTTTTTTAATCACAATTAATTTCCCCTTTGCTCGCTTTATAACAATTCAAGTAAAGGATCTATAGATTGAAACTTTTGTCAATGATATTGTGAGTTATACTTTTTGTAAGATGTTTTTTAAAATGAGCATACACATATTGTTAAACCCGAAAGCCTGTTAGTCTTTAAGAACTGTCTTACATGACTCCTACTTAGTTTGAACAACAGAACAACTTCACAACTTGAATGAAACTTTGAGGTGGGAGAGAATGGAAAGGGCCAGAAGAGATTTTTCTAGACTGTACATTAAAGTCTTGAAAATTTTTTCAAGATATGCTTATTAGATTAATTCATTAATTAGCATTTATTTGTTGTTTTAGAAGAAAAACAATACTTTAGTAGCTGCCTTTCATAGTAACACTGATTCTAGAGGAGGAAAGGGAAGTTTCAGTTAAAACTCCACTGAATGGGTATTTATTGCCTTTATCTGAATTAGAAGCAAAAATTAGAACCTCTGATTTTGCTGTCTCTTACAACAAGCCCTGCAATAGTGCTCTGGAAAAGAAATGAAGCAATGTCCTTAAAGGCAGCACAAACTAATCTAGAGAAAAATGCAAGTTACACCTGCACGCTACTTTAAAAAATCAAAATTTTTGACCTGCTCAGACTTAGTTTGGTCCAATTTCTGGCATTAACAGAAAATTAAATTAGCAAACAATGTTTAAATATCAAATAAGAGTCAATGAGCAAATAGAATAAAATCTACAAATGGCATTTTACTACTACAGGTAATGTCAGATACTCCAGTTCTTAGTACTTTGCTGTAACAATGTGTTGTAGAGCAACAATTGGGCTTAATTTGATGCTTTGGGCAAAAAAATAACTAAAATCTTAGATATTTGCACCTCAGAAGAGCTACGCTGTATTATGTGTCCTTCGGCTCTAACAGGAACGGCAATTATTGATTTTCACAGCTTTGCTTTTGTTTCCTTCCTCTTACTTATTTTACAGTATGACATACTGACCAGCACTGTCATATAAACATATATTGTATTTTTGCATAGCAAAAGGATTGTTGCCTCACACAGGGCTGAGTTATATACTCTAAGCAATAGGGGAACTTGACTAGTTTTTCTGGATTTGTTAGGCATTGAAGAGGTTTCCCACAAATTTGAATGATACATTTGAAACTCAGAATTTAGAAGGAAGCTTGCCTTTGAAAAACAGAACATTAGAAAATTACATCTAGATATGCAAGCCATCCAGCTATAGATTTGATCTGTTCATGTGAATAAGGAACTTATATATGATCCTACACGCACTAGTAATTTAGTGAGGAGTGAAAGGGAAGTGGAAAACAAATATTCTTGATTCAAAGGTATTATTGCAGCATAAAGTGGGTTTTTTTCCCTTAATAGGTTTGCTCCCATCACCCTTCCCATGCAGGTCTTAATTGTTTTATTATTTTAGCTGAATGACAGTTTAAATGTCATTGTAATCATGATCTGTCCTTAAAACTGTATCATTTTGTTTTGATCTCTTGTTACTTTCCTTCTTAATTGGCTTTTCATTCGACCAGGAGACTTACGATGGCAACCACAGCACAGCTGAAAAACAATTCATTATATCAGTCACAAACTCTCATAATGGAGCACCTTATTAAGAGCAAGTTCTGCACTTCTTGAAGGCACAAGATAAATAAAGTTCATAGTCCATTATTTGAACAAGAGTATCTGACTTATGGCAAATCTATCTGAAAGAGTATTGTAGAATTGTATTTTATCTTTAAGAAATGGGTTTTCTAAAAGTAAGATATTTACTTCTGTTGCAGTAAAGGATTCAAACAGAATTTCTCTCTAATGTTTGTTGAATCATACTAGAATGATGAGATACAACAGAGTCATACATCAAACAACCAATGTGAACAACTTAGCATTGTATTTTATTTCAGGAGAGAAGGCTGAGCAGAGAATGCCGAATGGCTTTACCAAGAACACACTCTCTCTTCCTTATTTACCAAGCTATATATACAATGAAGAAGGTGACAGCACTCTTAAACTTTTTCTACTGCTGAAATTTATGGATGCTCACATTTCCTTTTCCTTTGGTAAAGAATGTCACGGTGGCAGTGCTGAAAACTGCATTTCTCTAGCTCTGTAGAACAGCTGTAATATAAAGAGAACCAAGGCAGTTTTTCAGTAGATTTTTCTGTATGTGCTCTACCAGTTCGTTCTCTTTGTCAAGTATACAGTTAACATGGGTGAAAAGAGAACTCTCCCTTTCTTCCAAAGTCTGTTTTTTGGGGGGTTTTTTCAGCTTTTCCTTACTGTGTTGCAACAACTAACAAGCACCACAGGTAGTATTTTCAAGCTAATGAATTTCTTATTAGAAGTCTTCTACTTTAAACATTGAAATGACACTAAGAATTCATTCTTTGAGTGCCTGTCAGGCATCATCAGACAGCCACTGGATTTTAGTATCACCTGGAAGGAATTCAGATTTATGGTTCAACATCTGAAAAATGCTATAATGCACTGAAACTTCCTGTACAAGATCATTTGATTTTGGATCAAATAACACAATCAGATTCGATCTTGTCATGCAAACACTTCCTTCTAATTTTTACCACAAGTATCAAGAGGCCAGCCAATCCTCTTGGTATTTCTTAATCTGTGGCTACACATAAGATTTGAGAAAACAGTTACTCTTTATACAAAATTTCTTAAAGTATAAGTGGAAAGGAGATTTACTGTGATTTTCCATCCCGTTATACCAACTCCTTCATTCAACTGCCTCATTGTCCTTCTCATTTTGAACTTCTACTCCTGGATAGGGAGATTTCACTTGGAATACATAGACGAAGCGCCAGGAAAAAGAAAAAAAAAAGTAGCTCTCCATTCTTGCTATGCTATCTACCACTTAATTCTTTTTTACAATTTTACTTTCTAAAAACTGAGCCAATGAACAGTGCTCAATCACTCAATCTCCCTTGTCTTAGTGAAAGTAGATATACTGTAGACTGACTACCAAGCCAGTGAGCTAAAATGGAGACAAGAACTAAAACAAGATGAGTCCGTATACCATGGCTGCAAGTGGGTCTACTAGAAATAGGGTTTCATAACTGTTAGCAAGAGTTAAGTCTGGTTGTGCAGTTTCTCACTGTCATGCGTACAGACTGCCTGCCGCACAGGGGGAGATAACGGACTGCTTATGTGTTGATTTTCTTTTGAAAACAAACAAAGCATTATACTTGCCATATTAATGATATAGGCCTCATCTTATGATTTAATAGCATACTGTTGACCTCAATCATATTAATTGAATGCCCCTGTATCATGAACGGTGAGATTACTCTCACAGTTGCATATAGGGTCAGCTCTGCTAGACCTGTGTTACATGTACAGGTGGCTTGCGGAAGCTGAACTCACAACGTAGGCCTCGTTATGAGATAGATGTGTTTTATTCTGCGCAGGGAGCAGGGTTACAGATTCATTCCAAAGACCCCGCTCTCCAAACCACGTGACTCCCCCAGGTTTATATACCCTCTCTACAGTGGAAGGTGTCACATAGCTCTTATTGGGTCCTGCTCGAGGCCCTCCCCATTCTCCACCTTGGCCCGGGACCCAGAGACCTCCTCCCCACAAGGGGTAGAGCTGCTGCTGCCATTGCCCCACTACAGGGAAACACGTTCTTTCTAGGAGACCTTGAGATGTTGTAACAGTTAGCTACGGTGATGTCTAGTCCCCGCTCTCCCTGCCTTCTTATCTGATGTTCGTGTCCTGTGCTTACAGAGACTCTTCTCGTGTTAGCCTCGTGTCTGAGAGCAAGCCTCAGCTCCACCCTCCAACTCACATGGATGTAAGTGATCTCTGGCTTTATTCACTGGAAATAACTTTATTAGATGGTGTTTACTTGTTTGACTAAAATATATGATTCTCTGTGTTGGGTCAGTGATAGAGATTTTGGAGATGAACAGTATTCAAAGGTATGAAAGTTTGTTGTGCGTGATTTTGCTAGGCTGCTCTAAATGAAGGACAGATTAGCCCAAACAGTATATGCAAAGAAATTGTGTTGTTTAATTTTTGAATCCAAGGGGTTTACATTTCTGAATTCTGGGATAGTAATTTTGTTCTCAACTTTTTTTCTTCAGCCACTATTGCATTTTCAAGTGTCCATGCCTGGTTTTATGTCCAAGGCTTACAAAGATTGTAGTTTGGGGATCCTGGGAGTGTTTCTGGAGGAGAATTTTTCTTGAAGGAAATTTATCATGAATAGCTGGGTGGATTCTGGTGCAGCTGAAGTGTCTGATACCAAGGCAAATGACATTGTTTAAAAATGATGACCATGAAATGCAAGTACATTGCAAATCACTCAGGTGCAGAGTCTTGGAATAAAAGCACTGCAGGGCTGATGTATGGACTGATGTTGCCATTTAATGTGATTTCCCAGCAAACCTTTCATAAAATTCATGACTGTAGCTGACCTCTGTTACTGTGTTCCTCTTAGGGGAAAAGAAAAAAAGGCTATAACCCAGCTCTCTACAGCAGTGCACTGAAAAGTGATGTGCGATGTGAAGCAAGGTGAGGGGAATCATGTTCACTTCACCACAGACACTAAAGGTGAGCCTGTAGTCAAGCAGTTGATTAAATGTCACAGTATATTCGACAGTCTTCCAGGCTGACAAGGTTCTATTCTGACCAGCTTCAAACTAGGAGTCTGATTCAAATCACATTTTCTACCAGCTTTACTCTCTTGCCAGTGTTGCTTTACAGCTATGAAAGTAAAAGCAGAATCAGCCATCAGCTGCCAGCAGCTAACACACAGCTTCTTTTTGCTATACTTACCACAAAATACAAGACGAGGCACTTCTTATAGTCTTTCGGTCTTGTATTAGATATAGTTATTTGGGTTCTGCTTTATGTATGGCTGTGAGTGTTGACTTTTCCAGAAATCAGCAATTCTGGCTTGTCCAAAAAAGTCCGGCTGACATGGTCTTGTCTGAGCCACCTCCAGGGAGAGCAGATAGAAGTACAGATGGGGAAAATTGTAATAGTAGAGGCGCTCAGGCACCATGAAAATGTAAAAAGAGGCAAACAGTATATAGTCAGACAGACTATGGTTAGACAGCATTTGTTTTTTTCCTTTGTAAAACTAAATCAAAATCCCCCTCTCATTCCAAGTTCCCTGTCTTTCAGCTTCCAACCCTTCTCTAAGTACCTCTTTAAATTGGTAGAGTTGAGAAGGCATAGTCTTTCACAGATAAGATTAATTCCATACTTTGGGAAATGGAAAATTAACAGTTGCTGTAAGTGCACACTTTTGTCACTATCAACAACTAAAACCAATTTAGCCCTTCCATTCACTCAGATCAAATTAGTAAACAAATATGAGCACAATGCTTTTGTCTTGATGTGAATCTTTACCCTCCTGGTGAATATTACTTGTGAATACAAATTGAGGACACTAAGTGTCTCCAGATCACCTGCGTGATCTTGATATACTATCAGTAAAGTATGGCATGTTGTATATGGTTCTCTATGAGAGTGATGATTAGTCCCTAACAGTCTGTGACACAGTTGAGGAAATTGTTTCCCCGTTCCTAACTCCACCTTGTCTCTTCTAGCGTGTTTGTGTGTGTGTGTGTGTGTGTGTGTGTACAATGGGCAAAGTGTGACTGGAAGATGTAAAAAAGGAGATCTGTGATGATGAATTAATAATGTAGGGTTTATCTGCTCAACAATGTGCAAAAGCTTCAAATTAGCTACCAAAATTCTCCTCCCAGTTAGGTTTCGGTAACATGTGGTGGCAACTGCAAGTCAGAGCTTCCACAATTCCATACAATTTCTAGCCCAAACAAACTGTATGTATAGTAATACAGTGCAGTAGTGTAAAAAAATTTACAATATAATTAAATTTTTTATTCTAGTTCTCTCTGGGCTATATAGTCCCTGCCTGGTTTTTTATTTACTCCATAGCTATTCTTGTTCTGTAGTTATTTCCTTTAGATTGTAGCACTAAGGTCAGTCTAAGGACAAGATGTTCCTTCCAGAGATGAGTTGTGAACAGTAACAAGTAGACTGTGTAAATGCTTCTTTTTTTCTGTGTCACACTGAAAACTGAGCTTGGTAGAAAAAATAAAAAAGTCCTACAGCTCAGAATTTAGGTCCTAAATTCAGATTTTGAGGTTGACATCACTCCTTTGATGTCTCTGATTAAATTACAACAGAGTAGATACAAGATGATCCAAAGCCATGCCTATGGAAGTTGTAATTCTCCGCGTTTGATAATATTTTTTGTAGCCACTAAAATGCAGAGGACAGGATTAGTTTGGGGTTTTTGTTGGCTCTCCTCCCTTGTTTTACTTAATTATTCTTTCCAATAATTTCATGTCATTTTTTTCTCTTTTTAAAATACTGTCTTGATTCATAAGCAGTGTTAGAGATCTTGCATCACACTGCTAGGACATAAGTACAAATAAAATAGTTATGGCTACTGTTCTAAATATTTGCTTCATGAGGGCAGAGGATTTTTAACATCCAGACAGAACAATTGACTAATAGAAATTGAAAGAGTGGTGGTAGTATCACACTTTACTCCTCTTTCTCTTTCTTCTTCTGGACAATATAAATGTGCTGGTGGTACTAAATGCCTTCATTCATAAGTGAGTACAATAAAGATTAGTCTTTAATTATTTCTGGCATATGTCCTTTAAATTGAAAGCCTGTAAATCGCAATGGGCAAAGGGTAATATGTCTTAACAGGTTACACCTCCCAAAGGATTTGTTGATTGACATCAAAATTGTTTTCCCTCCTTCTCTTCTGATTGACAGAATGGCAGGTGTGAAGGGATGGCAGTGTGCCGTAATAACGTGTCAAAAGACCTTAAATCAAGACTAATGTGACTTCAATGATAAGCTCCCAAACGTTTGTATGGCAGAAAATGGAACTGTAGGGCAGATTCATCTTGGGACTATTCTATCTTTGCACTTTCTAAAAGCGCTTTTTAGTTAGGGTCCTTGGCTGATTACGGGACAAAGGTTTTAGGAGTATTTCTTCTTACAATGTCATCATGGGGAGAAAAACTATGCTTACTTCTGTGAAGAACTTACATCTAGTGTTGTGGGTTTTTTTCACAGTAATTTTATCCAGAACTTGAAATAGATAAGAATATACTTGTTGCAGCAGCTACTGATGGTCACTCTTTTAGACAAAACTCAGCATTTAATGCTTGAAGAAAAAGTAGAATGGCAGCAGCATCAATAAGGGTGACACAGAGACACAGTCTCATTTAAGCTACATCTGATGTGCAGTTTGTACAGAATTTTCTGACACAGAGGGGAAGCGAACTTTCAGTTGAAGAGATGATGGGTCATTAAATCTCCATTTTACTATACAAGGATGAGTCTTTGCATGCATAAATATAAAAAATTGAACAAAATATAACAGAAGTTGAAGTCCAGTCAAATGGTGATACAAAATAACCCCAGAGACTCTGCATAAAGAGTCTAGCAGTAGTCTGAAGTCTGCCCATAAGGGCAGACAGATCTTTTCTAACCTTCTCAAAGTTTCAGATGAGGGCCTCGTTCCCCAATTTCTGTATTTGGGACATATGAAGGGAGTATGGGAGAGTACCAAATGCAAATTTTTGTGTATAAAACTCAAAATGCTTTTACACGTTTTTACAATGTCTCTTAGGACAAGAGATTTTGCATTTGTTTTACAGGTTTAGTCAGAATGTTATGAATTTTAATAGGAGAAAAATGGAAGTCCTGTTGATTATTTCTCTTCTTGGGAGAGCAATTTTTATGCATTAAAACTGTAGGCCATTTTAAGATAATTATTATCCAGAGAACTTCATGTTGAAAATTTATAGCAAACCTGCACTTGGATTTTAGAAACTGTCTATAAAGTAAAATCTTTTCTGTATTAAAAATGCAAATATGTCTTATTTATATGCATAAACAAACAAGAAAATCATTTTATGATAGGTACAATGCATGGGTGTTGAAAGACACAGATTTTTCCCTGCAAGCTTAATACTCAGAATTTACACAAGATGCTTATGATGGATGGAAAATCACCACTGTTGCACAAAGGGTGGGGGAACTCATACTGAAATATCCTGTCCAGCTCAATCCCATTGGAACAGAGCAAATGTTGCAGTAATACCATATGAGTGTGAGGAGTGTATGAAGATTAAATTAGAAATTCTAGAGTATGAACACCCAGAGTAAAATTATTTCTTATACAACATTCACAATAGGTAAGATATGAACCATGTTGGCAAGACATATAGGAGAAACTTCCACTAACTCCTCATGTACATTCTTGACACACAAGAAATGAGGTTTTAGGATATCAGGATTCTCTAAATAAATTAAACAGAAGATAAAATAGTTTAAGATCTTAATCTGTGTCCACTTGTTCAGTCTCAGTCTGCTCAGTAACAATTAGCTAAGACAAGAGGCACAGGAGGACACATCTTTGTGGAGAAGACAGCATTTTTCAGGTGTGTTTTCCAGCAGGTCTGTATGGAAATATTTTGGTTAGTTCTCAGCAATATGATGACTGATATTGGAAAGGAAGGACCGATATGATAAAAGCTGTATTCCGTGTGAGAAAACCCCTTGCTACCCACGGTACCTGGAGATGCTCTGTAGCAATTGTAGTTGCCTGATTTTGTACTCTTTCTGGTCACACATGTATGAAAAAATTAGGATAGAAGGGAATAGAAGAAATGAGGATGGAAAGGAAGCCAACTCAGGCAAAAATTATATAATGAAGTTAAATGAAATAACAGCAAGAAATCCTACACAGTCTCTTTACATTACAAATGTAGGTCAATAAAAGAAAAAAAATCAACCCCAAAAGTTCTTGCTGACCATAAGGTAATGGTCGTGACAACTTTGGAGAAACCTGCCATGTCTGCCTTTCAGCACAACTGGGAGCTGTTTCTGATGGAGGAGAGCCTATGTATAGAAAGAGAAGAGAACTGATTCCAACTTTTACGTAGTACTATGAGTGAAATTTGGAGCAGGAGGAAAGGGTCTATGGTCGTGGACATAAATTAAATCAAAAGGTATCAATAAACACAAGGAGAATGCAAAATGAAGACTTCTTTAAAATTAGTGCATAAATAAGCTGGCTTGAAAGTAAGAGTATTAAAAAACATTAAATCCTTATCTCTTCATAAAAAGGCAAACTGCAATTCCCTCCTCCTTATCCTAAAGCAAAGCCTAACAAGTGAGCCGCCATTGAATATTTGCAAAACAAGTACTAAATGACGGTTGAAATTTGTTTCCATTTCTGAAGAGGGCAACAGTAACTGAAGCAGGGTCAATCATTCTGCTGTCCCGGATCTTCAACTTTAAGATAAATAATTTTAAAGAATCAAAAAAGCGATAAAACATTGAATAATCACTGCAGTTTAGTTGATGTTTGCATTTTATTTAAATGTACAAAGTCTCTTTTTACCTCTGTAAAATTCTCCATCCCATGAGGTTTTTCAGTTTCACAGAAACAGTCCCCTGGCCCATTATGATCCTGTGTGCCCATTATCAGGGTCTAGGAGCAAAATCAGATTCACAGAACTGATTTTCAAGTTGGGCTGTTCAAATATGCCTAAAATCAATAAATGATGAGGCCACCAGCACACAAAATAAAGTGCACCAGTATAGTCAGTAATTTACATAATATACACTATTCAAACGGCACTACACTTCTAATGCCTGTGGAAGAAGAATGGGGTTTTTACCATCAAAAAATTTAAACTAGAAAATGGGGCTCGAGAACTTTTTTCAATTTCTTTCCTTTTTTAATTTGTCTTTTTACCTAAGTCCTCCTTACCATGTTTGTGGAATAGCAATTATAATTGGAAAAAATAAATCTGTTAAAAAATATTCTCCTTTTTTGTTAGCCAAAGAAGATATTTCTTTTTCCTTAGAGGTGGAGCTGAGAGCTGGTTACTTTGTTAGATTGTCTATTTTTACATAAAACACTGTAATAACATATGCTACAGTGGAGTCTCAACCCTCCACCCAAGCAGCCATTACAGGAAATGTTTCCACTGGAAAAGATGGTAAAATATGACAATATTCCTAAATCTCATTTTTCCTCTGAAGCATTACTTAACCTTCAGGCAATAAATTTCTCTGAACTCACTGAAGTGAGAAATGGATCCTTTTAATAAGGCTTTTAACTACACATCTTAATGAAACTTAAACAAATGGTGTCCCTGACACTATGTTGGTTGCATGTGTGTTTATGTATACTATGTAAGAAGAATAAATATTTTTCATATTTAGAGATTTACTGTTGTATGGTAATTTTCAAACAGCACTGGAAAATAAACAGACAATTCTTTCTTTTTAAAAACTGCAGTTTGCCAGCTTTCTTCCTTACCTGAGTAATGACCACAAGGAGGGGCTTCACAGCAGCTTGGTTTGTTCCTAGATCCATTTGCCTACAAGGACAGAGTGTGCATTTTAAGGTACATTTATCTTTATTTGACTCATTTATTTGCTTACTTCTTTCTTTCTTTAAAGACAATTCACATCTCTGACCTGTGACAGCGGCTAACCCGTGCTGTAGGCTGTGCAAATGGAAATTTCCTACATCCAGATCTTCATTTTGCATAAGTTAAAACACTGCATGCTACTCCTGTCCTCCCTGCTTTCCAATTTTAGCAAATTTTGTGCTTTATAAAATCAGGCTTTTTCAAATATGTATAAATCCGTATGTCAAACCCACCTCCTTCCCCACAATACAAATCTGAATATGAATGTCAGAACCCGTGCACATGCCTAGTTTCTGTATGAGAACATTCTGCCTATCTGAAGAAGTGATTTGACTTCTCTGTATTGCATTAGACCACTGTCATTAACGACAGAGGTGTCATTTTGATGTGATCTGTGAGGCAGTAGAAGCTTTGAAGTTGAAAGATAGAACAGACATGGATAAATTGTGCTCTGAGTATGCTGCTATTGCACCATTATTGCTGGCAATTATTTCACCAAGTGACACATCTGATAAAAAGTCATCTGCCTTGCTATGGAGAGAAACCACAGTTCGCTGAAGCACATGGTAGATCTGTCGATTTTAGAGCATGACAAAAAGCTCATTAGTTTTGGCCGGATCATTCTGCAGCAATCGTGAACTCTTTTGCATTGTTCCCCCCGCTCCCCCCCCCCTCCTCGCCATGCTCATGTTTTCAGTTGGTTCCCTTTCTTGATGTTGTACTTTTGCTTTTCCGTTTTAATGTCTGGCCATTTGTGCTTTCTTTTCCATACCACTTTCTCCAACACATCCTTTCCTAATGATGAGTTTAGTATTCCTCCCGCTTCTCTTACTCCTTCTGTGACTGTCCTGAATAATGTTTATTTCTTTGTTGGCCTCATAACACAGGGAATCCACAACTTTTTAATCTGCAGAGCGTGTGAAATCAAACTTCTCTAAATAAATAGCAGACGATTTCAGCTAATTAAATTTCAAGTTAACTCTCATTTAAACATGGAATACATATTTGCTCCTTTAGCTGGGCACCATCGGCAGAGTTCTTAGGTGGGTTCACACTGTGGGGCTAGTATCAACCCTTCAAAAAAACTGTGTGAACAAGAAAAAAGGTAAATGAAACTACATTTTTAAGCATGTAGGGTAACAGAGTGAGATAAAAAGCCATAATTTATCATCAGATATTTTTACATGACCAGAAAAAATTAAATTACAGTGCATGCATATAGAGAGAACAATTACACTGGTAATTTTCACGTTAGGGGATTTTGGGCAAATTGGTTTTAGAGGTTCTTCCTATTTCTAAGCTGAAGAACCACTTCTTTAAAACAAAAGCTCATGTTCTGTGCTTCAGTTATTATATTTTCCTGAATAAGTGAGCTGTAAAAGAAGGTGGCCTCAAGCTGTCCACTTTACAAAAATGTCTTGCATCACACTACATCAGAAGAGGTCTTCCATAAGGGCGTCATACAATATGTGACATAGATTTGTTCCATCTAAACTGAAGTGTCTCAGATACCCAGATATCATGACTGATAATCATATTCAAAAGGCAGTTTATGTTAAATAATTGCTATTTGCTGGATGGAAAATGGTCCACTTGTTACCTAAAAATGCTAAAGGTATTATGAAATAATAAGTTCACACTTTGAGACTTGGACATGGCAATAGGTCACTGTCCAGCAACATGAGCTATACCAGGGTTCTGCTATTCAGTCAGGAGGATCTAAATCTTTGCAGTCTTACAGACAGTATTATTTTTACTCTAAATTAATGGCCTCAGTCTAATCCTTGTAATTATGTCTTCACAACATTTATAGCCAAGAGACAGGTGATTTAACTGGCTAGAGACTCTCAGTCCCACTCAGAATAGGCCTCCGGGTCAGAGGTGTATTAATGAGAGAACTGCTAGAGGATGATAAGCTGATCCCACAGCCACCAACAACAATGAATTGACTGCAAGTGACTGTATAGAAAATAACTTCCTGCTAATAAATATGCATATCTTGCTGCAGATACTGATTTTATCATAACTGCAAGCACTCATGTTGCTTGTTTTTGGAGGAGGCCAGCATGGTTGTATCGAAACCCAGACCACATATAAATTCTCCAGTGGCCACTGTGTAGCATACCACAATACTTGAAAGGGACAGAAATCAAGTTTACATCAGTTTCTTCCAGGATGTGTATACTGTGCCAGCAGAAACGGAAAATACGTGGTTTTGTAGAGGGCTTCTCTAATCAGTGTTTTTAATGTGTATCCTAGCAGTAGAAAGTATTAATAATAATATTAAAACTTCCACATACAACTAAGCTACATGTTATAGAGGATAAAACTAGGTATGTTCTATCTCTAGTACCTGGCACTATTTGCATTTGAAAAGCACGTTATAGTTAGGTATGTTATGCACCAATCCTTTTCATTCTCCTGGCATATCTTGAGTATTTCTACAGAAGTGGATGAAAAGGTAATTTATGATAACTATAGATTTTCCCATTGTTTATAGAGACAGTTTTGATTTCTTAGTTGCAAGCAAAGGACATGAGGGTAATAAATGGCTTGAAGAAAGGGTAATAATCCTTTGCTTGGAGTTTCTCCTGCACCTGAAAAGCAGTTTGTTTCGTTGTGGGCAGAGCAATGATTTTCGGTGAGATTTAATATATCAAAGTAGTGTTACAAAGACCAGACTACTTCCCTACAAAGCAGCTTGTAGATATATATGCACACATTAACGGAATTGTTTCATAAAAGTCCGGCTACAAGAAATTGAAGCAAATGGCTGAAAGGAGTTTCATTGCTTGGTGCTATGATCTTCCCTGCTAATTCTTCTGAAGTCCAAGTATGGAAAAGCATCTGCAGAACCTAAAGTGATAAAGTAATGTGTCCTTTCAGAAATTGAACAACGCTGCAGGGAAAGAGGAATTCTGAAGCAACTGGTAAATTTAAAAGGGCTTCTTTGTTGCACTTGCCATCCATGAAAATGACTGAGTTACCCAGCTACCCAAATCCCCATCTCCAAATCCCCTCTTTTAGTAACCTCTCGAGCAAAATTGTCCTAAACATCTCTTATTATTCTCCTTCCAAGTTTCCCATTGAGTACATGAATTTCTAAAGAATATAATAATTTTGATAATCTGCTTAGACTTGATTCTCTAAGATGCTATTTCTCAAGAAGCAATTGATCAGTGTGGGAGACTATATGGTAGCCTAACCTGATAACTTCCTGTGTTTCCCTAAATTCCACTGTCTTGCACAATTTTATTATTTCTTCATTGCAACTATGTCCATATACAGGATGATGAAAGGGTGTGTCCTTTGCATTATCTTTCTAGAATATTGCTGAAGAAGCATTGAAGTTTGTGCATTGTGAAAACATATATCAGAGATGTCTGATCATGTGCATTGGTGAAGATAGTAAATGAATTTACAGTACTCTTGAGACAGTTTGTCAAAAGGAAAAGTTATCTTTGAAGCACTCTTCCTCAGTGGGAAAATACTATATATGTGCAAACCATAGGCTTTCATGGCTTTAACTGGTATCACCAAAGTTGCATTTGAAGTAAAGGAACCAGTCCTGTTTCCATTAATTCCAATTATTAAACAACTATAGTATTGAATTCTAAAAAGGTGTAGACTTGGAGTGGAAGGTTACCTAATTCAGCCTGCACACATGGATTATGCACCCTGCATGTAAAGTCTTTCAGATATGATAAAACTAACATTTACTGATTTGCGCTGTACCTTATGATAATTGCTTTTCAAAATATATATTGTATATTTAGGTATCAGATACAAAACATATATTGTATCTGACGCCTAAAGAAAAGTTTGCTGGATAAGACTTGAATGAGTACACTAAAGGAAAAAAAAACCAACAGATGTGTTTGCAGTTTCTCAACAATAATAAGTTTCAAATTAAGTATATTATTTTACAAGTTTCTACTGTGGTTTGATTTGCAAGTCTCTGGGGAAAATCTAAGAAGACAAAGATGTTGGAAAGAGAAGGTTTTTCTTCCAAGCTGGTAAAGAAAGTGTAAAACAAATAAAGGTGTTTCTTTAAAAAAAAAGTGTCTGGAGTGTTCATCTCTCTCCAGCATCTCTGTTGGAACACTTTGAACTCACTCTTCCACTGAATATAAGACTTTTTCAGACAGAGAATGAAAGTGTCTGGTTACTGGACACTGGTGTTTCATTGGTGGAAAAAAATCAGAAAGTAAAAACAGGCAAACTAGACCCAGAGGTAGATGAAAATGTTAGCATAATGAATGTTCTGAAAAAAAGTATAATATATTTGTGTTTTCAGGCTTGGGGTTTGGGAGGAGTGGTATTGCTTTTTAGAGAGGTCAGTCAAGTACATATTGCCAGAAATCATCCTTAAGGTTATTGATTGCCTTTTCCTTAATTCTTAAAAACAGGTCTTTGAAGAGAGAGAGGATTTACAGTCTTTCCTAAAATAGTATTTTTCCCTTGGGGGCTGCAGTTGGCAAAGGGTGTGCCTGTGGTGAGGAAGGACTAAAAAGAGACTAATATTTGTGTATATGTGTGTGTGCGTTTGTTGGTTTGTTTTCAGGTGTTATTATAGTGCTATAGAGCATTATGGAAAATATTTGACCTTGCCTTTGGCTGTGAGGCAAAGGTTTGTTTCATCGTTCCCTTGTCCCTCAGTGGCCCTCCTTCAATGCACAAAGCTATGTTTGTGAAATCACCTCCCTAGCATGTGAAATCACCTCCCTAACTCGAACAATATATTTGCTATTAAAATAAATTAAAAAAATACCCACATTAAATGATCATAATTAAAGCATTGTGAGAGAGTAGCAGGACTTCCTCACAGAAAACAATGAGAGACCTGTTCGTTTACCACAACCACTTGCTTAAAGGGATTCCTGTGTCATTTTGAGGGAGAACTGCAGAGGGTTCTGCTCAACTTGACCTTTGTACTGATGAGTAGATATATAACTGTAGATATATAACAAAACATCTTCATACTTTAGTTATTCTATGGCCAGATATGATGTAAGCATTTTTGACAGCAAGCTGCACCATCTAGGGGACAAGAGCCTAAAAAAAATTAGGAGGTAGTGACATATATGTATAGATACAAATATTCACATCCAGATGCACGCATATATGTACATGTATGTCTGTGTATGGATAAATACCTCTTTTGTGATATGGGTCATCATGCAGGGAGCGCACGATTAAACCTGCGATAAAGAATTTTACGAATTAAATGGCTACCTGTTCATGGTGCTTTATATGACTGACTGTCACTTCCTCTTATAATTTTCCTTCAGCAATTAAAAGTAAAGCTTACTAGTTAGTGCCTGACACCGAGAAGGGATAATGCCAAGGAATAACAACTAAAGTAGAGATCTGCACATAGATTTACTAACATAGTGTAGTTCTTTCATTGAACTGTTCAAGAGAGACATCATAGTTTTATGGCAAATAAACTCCCTTCCCCAGTGAGAGTCTAAGATGGTTTAGACAAGTGGTCTCAGTGAGATCCAGACCAGTTTGCTTTACTGACATTGGTGCTGAACTAATTCTACACAGTTCTCCACAGCCCTGCACAAATACTGTCGTGCATTGATTTTACTATTTCCCCCATGACCCCTCTTCCTGGAAAAAACTCTTATTTGCTTACAAAACACCATTTTATACCAGGGTTTTTTTGTGTTAGGACCAAATGACTACTTGTACTTTTAGAGGTTTTTCAGATGCTTAACTAAGTTTTTGCAGAGCTCTTCCCCCTTTCTTTGCTCTCCATTACTCAGAATCAAACAAGGTTTATCATACTGTGGTTGATTACAAATCACTGTGGTAATACTGCTGAGGATTAATGACGTCAACCTTAATGACAAGGTTATTTTATAGCAGAATGCCAGGCACATGCACACAAATTTACAGACTCCAAAAAGAGACTAAGTTTTTCTCAAGTTTAAAAGTATACAATTGCATGTAGAATGGCACCTAATTCCTGTGCTGTAACTAAAGCATACTCCAAAACTTGTAGATAATTTTTAAATGAGAAAGTAGATCATCTTCGGACTGCTTAATGAAATTATCAATCCATCATAACCTGACCTACCAGAGCTGAAAGTGATACGAAATGCTCTGTTCAACCACATAAAGTAACTAAATTAAAAAGATTATATCTGTATTTGACTACATAGCTGGTGTGAGGGTAGCATTTGTCGTACTGCAGAATTATTCATTTACAGCCCTCACAGCATCCTTTATGGCAGCTGATATTAGTTATCATTAGCAAAAAGCTAATTCTGGAGCATAAGCAAGAGAGAAAGGCGGCTGGGATAGTCTTAGGTTAAAGTATTAATAGCACTGGTTTCATGAATAAAGTATTATTCATGACTTAGTGACACGTTACAAACTTTTTTAGAAGAGAAAAAACACAGAAAACTCTCTTTCTTTTAGAACACAAATACATAAATTTTAATCTGAGAAAAATACAAAATGAAACCATGTACAAGTTATGTACAAACCCTTTTTACAGGACAATATATTTATCACTGGATATTACATATGACAAATTCAGGTAGATCATTTCTGAGCACCAGCATTTATTCTCTCTCACCAACCAGTAATGGTAAAAGTAAAATAATGAAGTCATACTCCTTTTTCTTGATGAACTTTTACCTTAAAATGGTAGCTGGTTCTCAGTGTACCCCCTTGCCATCCCTACTCACAAATTATAACTAAATAGACACATGAAAAGATCGAAATATGTATGTATGTATGTATTTGAGTGTGTTTTTTTCTGAAGAAAATTGTTTCATCAGTCTTGAACTCCACAGAAATGTGAAAGTTAAAGTTATGTCAACTTCGGTTTTTTGTTGTTTTTTTTTCTCCAGAGGTTAGATTATTTGCACTGACTAAGCACATGTGTCCCAGGTTATATCATGGCAGAAGAGGCATTTTTTAACTGCTTGAGATAACTTCCACTAACATTTTAATGTGGTTCCTGTTAGTTATTGTCCAGTCAACAAAATGCTCATATGACTCATTTTTTATTTCTGAAAAATCTATGATTTCTATGACATGTATTCCACTGCCTATATGTTGTGTTTCGGGTTGGTTTTTTGGTTTTAGGGTATTTTAAATTTATAGAGGTCTCCTCTAAAATACATTGACCAAAGCAGTAAAAAGTTTTCTCTCAAATTCATTAAGGTTCTAGTTAGATGCACCATTACTGTGTTTAGCTTCTTAAATTAGATATTGTTCTAAATTAGACAGAAAGTATAAAAGAAATACTTTATATTTTAAATTTCTTTCATTTTCCCTGCACCTTCTCATTTTGACAGTTACCAGTTACACACCATTGTATAGAAGAGATACATTAGACCAGCAGTCCTAGCTATTCACTTCACTGGAATTTAGTTTGTTACATAGACTACTGCACAGAGACCATACAGTTTCAATGTGGCTGCATGTTCTATAGAAGAGAAAATCTGTGCAGAATAGATACTTATTTCTACAAATATAGATTTGATAAATGCCAGGACAGACTTATCAATACTATAGGCCACCATACCTTTCTGGACAGTGACCACAGCAGAACAGCTGCTCCATTCCTTTTGTTATTTCAGAAGTGGGCTGTAACCCACACCCACTACTGTTACTCAACATCAAAGTACTACAAATAGTAGGCCTCTTAATGGAATATTATAAGATCTGGTGTGTCTATAGAATGACTTTCAAAAAAAATCTATTCCCCATAAGCCTGTGATTGTTGAAGCATCTTTAAAAATAAAAAGAATAAAAATTAAAATTAAAAAGGTGATGGTTCATGTGTTGGGGATTTTGGTGGTTCAGATGCCACAGCAAGGAAAACAACAGAAAGAATATAAAGAGCTCTCCTTTGCTCTGATTTTTTTTTGTGCATCTGCCATTGACTTTGACAGATATTCCCAGACTAATCCACTGTAACACAGGGAACGGATTTCTGTTTTCACTTTGTCCTGTTCATCACCTTTCACACACTTGGTTATTTTGTTTAAGCACATTTAAAACTAGAAATGAAAGGTGAGACACACACTTCCTTCGGTGCTAAAGAAATTCACAATGGTAACAGCTGTAAAAACAAAATAACACACACCCCCCGACCTCAAATGTTGTTCATTTCAAATACATTGGGATCCAGGAGCCCTTAGGAATGCACTTCTTGATAAAATCATGTAAGCACCTGTTCTCTGTTTAAGTGTGATCCATGTGAGTCAGCTAAACCAGGGGAGTTGCTAACATGTTTACAGATTGGCTGGTGAGTGATCAAGCACAGAAAATATTAATAATTACCCATTTGTAAATTATTGCTTTTTTTTTGTCTTGCATTAGTTTATGCATCCAATTATTGCAGTTGCTGTTAGATGTAGTTTACATACAAACATACAAACACCCCCAACAAAATCAGTCCTTCTTGAATGAGAACACACTATTGCACTTTTCCCTTCTTCTACTCTATAAAGAAATGCAAAATCTTCCTTACACATGCCAAAACCATCCAACAATAACCTCACTCAACACCACCCAATAATTAAAGGCTAATACTTTTGTACAGTGCACGCAAACTACATTTGACCTTTTTCACACTTGGCTGAGGCCAATTAAGTCTTTTCACAAGTGACCATGCCCAGTCCAGACTAAGAGATTTGTACTTTCTGTCACATGTATTTCCTACTTTTTGGCCATCCAATTTAAAGACGAGGTAAAACGGTAATGATAGTTTTAGAATGTTTTTAAAAAGTAAACGTTTTCATCTTCTTTTTTTTTTCCCTGTTAACAAATACATCATATACTTGTCATCTTAGTAGCAACAGTGAGGCAATTATGTCATAAAACTAAAAGGAATGATTGCTTTTTGGTCAAACCAGGAGGAAACAGCAGATATAATTTCTCCATGTGCTATGACTTACTCCTGTAAGTCACTTTTTTTTTTTGATGTCTTTCACTCTAATGCATGGACAATAAAAATTATGACCACCTTCTTGTGATGACTCAGTCAAATACATCCATATTTCCATATGTATGTGTGTGTATATATCCACATATGTATTTATGTGTGGACATGCATATTTGTAAACACACACACACACACAGAGTATTTATCCAATATCTGAGTTATCAAAAAAAAAATCGTATAGTCTCTATCAATAGTGCATGCAGTTAATGAAAAAGCTGAAATTCTTCCCCCCACCCTTTTCTTTCTCCTTTTCAGAAAGGAGTAAGAATTACTAATAAAGATCAAAAACTCATTTCTACATCAGTTGTCATGTGGTCTGCCAGCTGTCACTTAGGCCCCTTTCCCAGCCTTTTTCCAGCTTTTATGTAACTTCATATATCCATATATTGATGCTGTCCTTATTGCAGTCTTTAATAGCTGAATATCAAAGATCCCCAACAGGCTTTCTACATGTTCCTCCATATGATTATTAGAAGTCAATCCTTTATCTTTGATCATAAAAAAATAGGAGTAAGTAAAGATTATTGATTTTAGCTTTTTTATAAGTGGGAAATGCAAAGCCATGACTCTACCTGTTTCTCTCTGTCTTGTTTGCTCTCTACAGGTATTGTTCTGTCTATCTATCATTACATATGGAACTAACAGGTCCAGGAGAGTGCGTGAGTGTGTTCAAATCTTATTCTTTATTTATATACATTTGGTAGCATGACTTTTTTGGGTGTGACAGTTAAACTGGACAGAAACACACACAAACCTTAGCTAGGTAGGAGTGTTGTATTTGTTTCATTAGTATGATTTATCCAGGAAATGCTCACTTTTGAAGGAAACTCAGAAATGGGACTGTATATGACTGAGTATAAAATATAGTGTTCCATGCCCCTACAGTAAGCATCAGCCTTCAGAAAAAAAAAAAAAAAAAGAAAAATTCANNGAAAAAAACAGCCTTCAAAAAAAAAAAAAAAAAAAAAGAAGAATTCACATATACTTGGTGGGGTTGATCGCAAATGTCTAAAATTCTTCTGCACTCAGGACCAGCTTTTTCCATTCTGGTTGTAATATGCAGTTCATAAATGAAAAAGGAGCACTGACTTCAAAGAAAAGGCATAACATGATCCAATGCAGAAACTGGATGTAAATTATATTTTGCCACTAGCTGAAGCAGCATAGACTCAAAGAACTCACTGGAATTATCTTCTCTTTTGGGGACTGTGAAATGTGTTCAACATGATGTAAATAATTATGAAAAACTGCTTGAATTGGTTTTTTACTTTGTAGGAGAGTGAAATACTTTAAACAATCCAATTTTACAGATACTGTATCAACAATTCTTGTAATTGTCTTGAAATAGCTATTCTACAAAATTTAACAACAAAGTAGTCACAGTCCAAGAAGTCACTTCAGAACAAAGCCTATTAGGTGTTAGTGTGGTTATACTTTACCGCAGCCAGTGGACAAACATTAAAGCTGAAATAGTTTGGCTTAAATGTTGGATTATATAGTAGTGGACATAATTGTTTTCACAATAAATTCATCATCTGCTTTGTATTTGTTTGATTCACTGATATTTCGCTAACGATAAAAATACCACTGTATGTTTTATTGTGGTATTTAACAATTCTGCAAAATTACAAAGCCTAAAGTTAACTTGCACAATGAAAATCTGCCTTTCCTGATGATGATACTGTTTTGGAGTTTTGGGGTTTGTTTCCCTATTAGCACAGCCTTTTCTCTTCCTTCCCATTTCCAACCCCNNNNTCCTCCCCCCCCCCTTCCCCCCCCCCCCCCCCCCCCTAATTTTGTCAGATGTTGCTTATTTGAGACAGAGAGAGTTACTAAATCATTTAGAACATAAATGCTGCAGCACATATGAAACATTACATTTTTTTCTGATGGCTATAAAGCTTATTGGCAACTTTGTGAAATTGCACACAAAAGGCACCCATCAAAGGCCTTTTGCATATTATCAAAATAAATACATTCATTACTTTTATTATTTTGATTTGGTTATTACTGTACTTTTATGTATGGTGCCCCAGCAAAGTAAAAATATATTAGAGGGAAAAAAACAAAACAAAATGGCAAAAATAAGATAATAAGACGTTCTTGGTGCAAGAGTTAACTGAGGACAGCGTGTTGTAAGATTATAGAGTTGAGGCAGAATCTCAACCGCAGGATGAGTTTTCATCCTGATCAGAATTCTCCCAAAGGAGGTTCAGTGTGTCCTTTACCAAGGTATGAGCTATCGCCGACATGCAAAGATTGGGAACTAAAGCTCTATACATATTGGGAAGAATTTGAACCAAATCAGACTGATAAAAGGCCATCAGCCTTTCTTTCTTTCTGAAGAACAGAACAAAATGTGATAGATGAGACAGTTTATAACTTATGCTTCCATGCACTATTTTATGCATGTAGACTGTAGTAGATGGCAAAAGAGTTGCCCAAATTGCCTTCTTAAAATTAGCAGCTTCTGATGGCTCATGGGAAGTCCTGCAGATTTGCCATTTATACCAAGTGCACCTCATCTACACGGCCCTTAGTGGCATTGCCTATGCTAGTGTTACAGAAAAGTTATTGAGGATGCTGGGTTTGTGTTGTGTGTGTGTGTGAGAGAGAGACAGGGCAGGTCGCAGTGTGTATGGGGCATAATTGGACCCTCATGTAACTGGCAATTAAGATGATCTATGTATGTTAATAAAACAAAGAATATTTCAGAAGAATGTTACATGTACAAAAATATGACTTTCAACTTTGAAAATAAATAAGTTCAGTTTATTAAGAGCTGGTGTCAATACTGAACAAAATACACATCTTCCAGTAAAGAAACATTTTTGTGAATTGTTGTAGGGAGTTTTCTCTTCCTTTTTTTTTTTTTTTTTTGATTTACTAAAATACAGGTTGGACCTTTTTTCTTCCCTTTTCGTAAATATATCATTTGTCTCCCTTAAGTACATATCCTTATAACTGTGACCATCATTCTCCTCTAAGCCAGAGACTGAGGGTTTCTTGTTTTTTTAATTCTTAGGAGTCTGGCCACATATGCAGGTTTTTTAAGGGAAAATACTTGACAATGAAAAAAAAAAAGAAAAAAATATATTTTCTAATAAATAAAAATAATTTAAAATGCTAGAGGCTATACATGACTAGTTTTGATTATGTTCATTTATAAATGAAATTGTTTCCAAAATACGTGGAAGCAATATTAAAGGCAGACAAACAAAGATCTGTCTACTTTATTTTCCCATTAAGCTTGCTCTTCTTAACTTCTCCATCAGTGGTTCAGCATGTAGGAGGAATAAATGTCACATCACCATTCATGAAGTTTGTCAGGCTTTAAAAAAATAGTTCTGGCCTCGAAGGAGTCAACATTCATCTTCAACTTCTCGTATTGGTGGTATCAAGCTGCTTGTCGATTTATATTGATTGATCTGATTGGCCATATGAGTGCTCATGGGCTTGATTTGAATGTTTCTGGGATAGGCATTATCCGGCTCATCTGTAAACCATTTCTTTTCTGCTAAGGAGCAAAACAGGTAGAGACAGAATAAGGGGGGAAAATGAAAGTTTTAATTAGTGAAGCACATATATACATACACATTTAAAAAAAGGGGGGAGCAGTCAGTAAAGTTTATAGAGAAAAGAGTTCAACAGAAGGTGACTGATTAATTATTAGCAGTTCAGCATTAGATTAATACCTCTGAAAATACTGTTCATGAAAGGAAGATGTTTGCAGGTTTGATAGCAGAAGCTAAGAAAACTGCCAACATGCAAGTTTGCTTGTTGGATCTAAGGAAGCTCCTTTTCTTCCTCATGCTTAGGAGTCCACCCTCTGATTCATTTATTGAAAAGAATTATAAAAATAACAGTCTAAACTGAGAAGCCAGTGAGAGCAACCGGGACTAGGGTAATGCAGAAAAGGGCAAGTCTATATACAAAGGACCACCGAAAGAGTCAAAAACTTCCCTGAATCATTTCAGCCTCAGACTGGTCACTACTGCTGGCTCAGAATTCATGCAGAAGAATGAAAAGAACTTTCTGCAGTTTGTGCTAGAATAAACAGGACTTGTATTCATGCTGCCAGATGGCAGCCTTCCTGCACAATGTGGGCATTATACATATATAGATATAAGTATAGATATATAGTACTTTGAAACAGTGCTTGGGCAATACTGAACTCAATGATTTAAGAAGGGAGGTATGCAGCAGGAGACTATAGCAGGGGCTCCAGCTAATCGTGAATGGATTGATCATAATATGTGATAGCAAGGCAAAGGAAGCAACGATTTAAAGGAAGCTGTTTCTTTTGTATCTTTGGGCAATATCTGTTTCCATGAACACAGGATAAATATTATGGTACTGCTTTAAGGTGGGATGGGAGCAATGTGGGAGGGAGTGAAGGTGCTGAGAGGCTGCAGCATTGCAGCCATTCCTTAGCTGTTTGCCATTGTAACCACTATGTTGCACTGTTCATATGCATGTGTGGACAAAAACTTTTTTAAAGTTCACAAAAAAAAATAAATTTCTTAAGCCCTTTCAAGAGTAATTTCTGCTGTAATTTCTCAATTGCGGGTGAGCAACTTTACATGATAGCTCTATTCAAAGACTTTAAACCTCCTGATCTAAAGAGTGGCCACTAGGCATGCTTTTGTGAACAAGCATTTGTGAACAGGGGTCTCCATTCTTGTCCTCTTTCCCAAATTCCAGGGCAGAGCAGTGGATGCTTATGGCTCTGGACATTTTCGTTATTACATGCTAGGTTTAAAGCGTGTAACGTCAGAGCTACTGCTCTTATATGTAAGCACTACTTCTCATTCCAATGGGGAACGCAAAATGCTGCAGAAGCTTTAGTGTTTCACTTACGTAAGAAAAACCTCTGCTTTTTGTAACCGCTGAAATGCTGCAGTATTTGGAATCAGGAGAGGAGTAGAAGGAATGCTCGTTTTGAAATAAATAATAATTAAAAATAAGTAAAGAAAAATCCACCTTGGAAATTCAAGGATTGAGCACAAAAACTCAGGATGTAAAAACCTGAAAAAAACCTGAAAGACTAGGAAAAATAAATGACATATACCTGGGCATAAGTGCACAAAAATAAACCAGCAGTTTTGGATTTAGAGCCTCTCAAGGAATAGATTCATTTCCACAATTACTGGATTTCTCAGTCACTTTTGTTAATATCATTTTAAACACTTGATATGGATTTCAAGAATATGCATGCAATACTCCCACTTCCCAACAACAAAGCCCAAACTCATAAATGCTTAATCCATCTTTTTTTTTTTCCAGATCTATTTGTTACCTGTTCTTGTGCTTTTTAAAAACATTAAACCGTAAAAAACGTAGTTACATTACTCATTAGTGGCTTATTACTGAAGGCAAACAGAAATGCTCTATTGTTTTTCTCATTATTTTCTAAAATGCTTTTTACTTCTGTTTAAGAAATATCCTACTCATTTGCAACTAGGCTGAGTAATTCCCTTCTCCCTTAAAGTTGACTGAGTCTGAACGACGTTCAATCTCCAATCTCCCTCTCTCTCTTACCTATTATAATTAAGTTCACTTTGATTTGAACAGATTGGACGATAGGAATTCATAATGTTACATCCTGCATACTGAAGCTAACTGATTAAGTGCTTTAAATTATTCTTCCTGACAGAATGATAAAGTTACAATCTGTTCAGAGATGATCTACAGCTTGCCAGACTCCTACCGCTTCTTTCTACATTCATTTATCTTTTTGTCAAGCAGTTAAAAAAAAAAAAAAGCCTCAATTCCATGGATCTTTTAAAGTAATCAGAACATCTGAATTATTAATGAGACTTTAAGGGAATGATTCCTGGTGGGGGCCGGTTTAAGAAAGGTACTAGGAAAGAAATGTCTGGGAATGTGTACACATCAAAATAATTTCAGCTCCATTTAAAAAACCATTTAGTTCAAGTGTGGCACATGAACCATTATGCATTTGTGGAAACCAATTTTATGTGATCTACGATTAAACTAACCTTTCAGAGAGGTGTAAAGTGTGATGGTTATCATGTTTTAAAAGCCTTGTGAGATCACATAAACAATTTCAAACTAACAGTTTTCTAATGGTTTGTGTTTAAAATGATTTTGAGGCAAGTTAAGCACTGTGAACTTCTATCACTACCTTCTTCTTAATACATGGTGCACAAACTTTCCTTACAAACAGAACTTAGTGCAAGTTAATCTAACGTTGTAGCAAGAAAGGGAACTGCTTGAGGGCTAAGGATCGAAACTGCATTCTGTTTCTCAGCAGTCCATATAAAGTGCTTTCAAATACCCTGCTTTCCCTAAAACATTCAAAACAAGCTAACTATATGTTAAACTTTACAATAAAACTCACATATATAGGGAGATGTTCTTTAAAAAGATATTATTAAGTCTCTTTTTTTCATGTACCTGGCAAGTAATAAATACAGAGCATCAATAATAAATGCAGAAGCTGGTATATTCTAATTTCTTCAGCTGTTTAGATCTCTTTTTGCCAGTGCTGAAACCTTGATCTAAGCACTAGCATCTCCAGCAGTGCACCCTCTATACCTTTCCTGTTCCCTTCTGTTTTAAAATTGTCTTTGACCACATAACAATGAATCTCCTGTGAAAGTTCATCGCCCTCTATACTTTGCAATGTAGCTCAACAGCCCTCTTTACTTTTAACCACTAAGATACTTTACTCCCAGTTACTAAATGTCCTTCTTAAATCCCTTACACACTTTTCAGTCTTCTATTCTATGCTCACAGTCTGACTTTATTATGTCCTCCAGAGTTTTAACTCAGATTTTTACTTATCTTAAATAAACTACTTTCCTTTAAGTCAGTTCAGAAAACCCTTTTTTAAGTCTTTATATTCACCAAGCTCTTTCCAGTTATCTGTCATTTTCCTTTTGGAATATGCGTATTTGTCCTTATTACGTGTGTTTCCACATTATAGTTATGATAGGCATAGTTATTCTTTACGAGCAGTTGAAGAGAGACCCTGATCTTCCTATGTTATTTGGCAGGTTTGTTTTTGACATCATTGCCTGAGAGAGATGTTGGAACAGCTAAGTAACTGGATGCATCATAAAGCAGAAAACTTTTACTTTCCTCTCAAATACTTATATTTGTAATGGGTTATCAGCATCCCAGTGCATCCACAATGGTTCTAAAGGCTTCATGGTCTTATTACAAATAAATAAAAATTCACACTTTTGCGTAAGACTTCCCTGCAGCATAAAAAAGGATATAAATAATTAAATTGTCAAAATATAGATTTCTTCAACTTATGTAAAACTCTAGAAATTCTCTCCAACAGTTTTATTGTTCTGGTGCTTTAAAATTTCTACTATTAATTCTGGACTCAGTAACAACTGAGAACAAATGTCACTGTGAAACACCCTCTCTTCTGAGCAAAGAAAGTACTAGCTAAACATAACACAAAGATTTTACTGAATCTGTATTTTCACGATAATCCCAGGTTTCCTTACAATTGTTTAAAACATGCATTTTTTCTGCTTTTGTGATGCTTGAGGTTTCAAATTAGTCTATATGTACGTTTTTGTGTCTTCCTCTTTCACATAGCCAGCTTGTTTATAACTAAGCTCAAAATTCTCCCATGCAACTTGCTCCTGCATGAGAAAAAAAGTTTCTCCACCCAACTGCTCAGCAAATCTTTGTTTGGCAGATGAATAAATTACTTACGTGTAGTAAGTAATTTGCAGGGGGAGAAGAAACCATTCTTATTTTCTGTGAAGATCGGTATTTTGCTCCAAGGCAGCTAAATTTTTGTGGCAAAAGTGCTGTTCTGCACTTGCTCTTAGTAATTTTTATTTTTTAAACTAGCAAAATTCTTACTTTTGACATCGGAAATTTTACTGAAAAATGTCTGACTCTGCAGGTTTTCTAGATATGGTTTTGTGTCAACACTTAACCTAGTTTCCAATGTTGAAACTGTGCTGCGACTGATATAAATGGCGGGACCTCCATTTAAAGCTCTAAAACATCATCTCTTGACCTTGACAATACTTTTCCACTTTCAGAAACTAATCATTTTTACTAGGGATGTTTGACTTGGAATAAGACAGGAGATTTCCTCTTACTTTCCAATAAAAACTCCAATATAACATAGTTGATTTAAGCATTTCTCTACTTGAGGTAAGTAATGATCAACCTCCCAGTTCCATTAGGAAACTTGTATCAGAAAATCACTGTAATAAACTAACTGATCAATCTGACTATAGTCAGCATTGGAAATTGCACATGATATAACTAAAAGTCAGAACATTTAGAATTTGAACTTTAGGACAGAGGACAGAAGAGAATTAGACTTCAATATAATTTGAAGAATTCATATCTGCAGCCATTTTAGATATTCCTCTGCTGCTGCTTACAAACTGGACAGGTTGCTTCTCTAATGTATGCAGTTTATATTTTTTTCTATTTGCGCTGCACAGTTACACAAATACTATTTTTTTGGAGAAAATGATTATGTAGGATGTGATAAGTGGCTTCATATTAACACCTTTACTTTCTCTGCTAAACGGAAAACAGATAAAACATTAACGGAAAAGCATTTTGGTGTCAAAGCCACTAACATTCTCCCAAAATGCGTAACTGCTCTTGAATATCTTCAGTCAATATTGCTAACATAAAAAGATGCTCATGTATGTATACAAGGGGTAGGAGAGTAAGGAAGGGAAGAGAGGAAAGAAACTGGAATGAGGAATGGGAAATTAATGTCCGCACCAGGATAGGCATCTTCACTGAGCAGGAACCTGGGTGTTTACAAAAGGACACGTGCAATTAGAAAGGCAAGCAGATGAGAGGGTAAAAAATAAAACAGGGTTGAGCAACAGCAGCAGCAGCAGCAGCAGCCAGTTTTACTTCTGGTTTGGAGGGGAAAAAAAAGGCAAAAGAAAATCAACAAAACAACCAACCAAACAAACAAACCAATAACTGAATAAAGTTTGTAACTATTTTTTTTTTAATTTCACAAGTTTTCACAAGGACAAAGTTATAGAAGGAAACCCACAGCAGTTGCTAGGTCATGCAGAACCATTAATTTTCATACCTTGGCCCATTCTATTCATCCTTGTTGCACTTTAGGAAAAGAAGTAAGCTATGTAAGTTTTACAATGCTTTTAAACTGTCATATTTCTGGTTGAGCACTTTAACTGGCACATCCTTGTAGTAATAAATATTCTCAGGGCAAAACGTGATAACTTTCTTTGCAAAAAAGAAACACAAGGGTTTTTTCTTTATGATGAAGAGCAAATGTAATAGTCTCATTTGTAGGGGAGCATCCATAATTTGTAACGTATTTCACTGGTCGGACTTAGAGCTGCATTTGAATGCACACACGCACATATGTACTGTATTCCAATCATTATGCTTAGGACCGCACAGTGGTATTCTCTGTAGCCCACTTAAATGGTTCCAGGTTTGTCAGTAAAAGTGCTTGGCTTCATTGTCAATTCACACAGCAAGCAAATCTTCAAAATTATCATGCTTGGGGAAGGGGAAGGTAGAAAACAATACTAACCATAAAAGCACCTTGTCTGGGTTGGCAGTTACAGTGCTAATCATTCCAAAACCAAATATTTATTTTCTCTCTGCATGCTTTCTTGCTGGGTAGCCAGGGAAGAGGATATGTGTTTCTGCCCTCCCTACCCTAGGCAATTCCATACACCTAGAGTTACTTGCATATTTCAAAAGGTTGGCTTCTGAAATTTGAACCAAAAAAAAAGTAAAAGAAAGCCTGAATTACCATTTCTGTGGCTGTCTAGGGTAAATTCCTTTGTTCCTTTCCACTATTTTGTTTAATTCCTTGCCACAATTTTTTTTTTTTGCTACATTGGGGACAGCCTGCAAGAACTAAATTCTAGCATGGGCCTAGAACATGACAAGTACAGTGAATATTTCCAAACCAGCCCTGTTGTTCTTCTCACTAGCTGTCTGGAGCATAGCACCTTTTCTTCCCAACTGGGAGAGACTTAAAGGCACTCAGTTGTCTTCCCCTGTAATCCTGAATACCGGCATGAACTTGTTGAAAATAATCCAGGTAGAACATGCAGCAAGATTTCTGGAGGATCTTCACATATTAGGACTTCTGTTGGGAGATTTATACCAACACTAATGTGGAAAAGTGAAACCACCATCTGGGGAAAGGAACAAAGTCCCTCGAGACCTGATATGTAAGCATAGCAAAATGCTTGCTCTTTTCTGAACATTATTTATTCTGTACATAAGGTGACTAATTCACCTTTTAAAGATGTAAAAGTCCCAGGAAGGCAGTTTTTAATGGCTTACATCCAATATTTATGATACATATGGCTTTTTATCCCAAATGTCAAAAGTGAAAGAAAATATAGCTATTCATGTGGCAGTATAAATAGACAGACTTTAACATGCAACTAGATTCTTTCTAAACTTAAGCCATTGGAGTTTTAAAACTTCACGTCCAGACAATTTCAGTGTTAAAGGGAAAATACACTACCTCCAAAAGGCTAGTATTTTAGAGCACGTCCTTAAACAAGCAGAAAAGTCCCTGATATTGCTTTGGTATAAAGCAGGTGTGTAGCAATAATCTATAAAAAGAGTGTAAGCCCTATATAATATAAGCTTTGAGAGTCAAAAATCAGTAGGGATATTTTTTGCAGGTTTTTTTTTTCAGTGAGATAGTTTTATAAGCTTCAAATAAATGTATCAGCTCCTGTAAATATGAATATAAAAAACCTTACCACAACATACATCAATACTTCTGCACTAAATGACGTTCTTTGTGTAACTCTGACATCAAGAGCAAGTGTTCATGTTAAATATACTCTATTTTTGGGTATGGAGAGTAACTGCAGTGAGTTATTTATGTTTTCAGTGTGCCTATAGGTTTGGAATTCTTTTTTATTCTCCCCTAGCATCATAAATATAACTTTTGGTCCGTCTGCTTTGTTGCTGTTGTGCTTAAGGGTTTTATGGCGGTGAAATAAAAATGACAATCACATGCACACTGTCATACATATGCAAAATATGTGTACAAAAAGGGATAACTCCATGGGAAAACAGGGAACATTACTGCTGGAAACATTAACTGGGGAGAATGGGTGGTGAATGCAAGTTTCACACACAGTGGGAGTAGATACACATATCAAAGTCTATCTTCCTGCACATACTTCTGTTTTTCCCGGGAATCCCTGGTCTTGGTGCGGTTCGGTCGGTTTGCTGTTGATGGGATAGAGTGAACTGATGAACTCTTCTTGCTGGAAGAATAGGAGGAATGGGAGGAATGAGAAAGACTGACTCGGGACTGGCCAGCGTTGTGGTCAAATTGCATCAAACAGAAGATCAAGTCTGTCGGCACAAGCTCAAATTCATATGGTGGGTTTGTGATAACATAACTGGGAAGAAAGGAAGAAAGAAAAGAAGAAAGAAAGAGAAACAGGTTTATATTTGCACCAAAACATTTCTTATGGAGTTGTTAGCTCATGAACATTTAGTCAGATTTTTGCATTTCTGTTTTCTGCACTGTGTTCCTGATTTTAGCTCACATAATTCCCATTATGACTTAGGCCCTTCTTATATCAGCTATCACTTTTTGTATGTTTTCCATTGGAAAGACATAATGTCCGAGAAGGATGGGCTTCAAGTGAATCACATGATTTTTCAGAGAAGACACCATACAAATCATGCTCCTTTCTCTAGCTGCACCATACTGTGATGGGCTCTAGCAAATAGATTTACATATTGACAAAACCCAGTAACACACCCACCAGAAACAGTAATTGAAAGAACAGCTGAAAAGCAGAGAGAGGATGATTTAATATGCAGTTCTATTTAAATACATATTTAATATATATATATATATTTAATATATATATAGTTCTTAAATATTTAAATACTGTCAATAGAGCAAAGGTTACTATTATTTGTTTGGATTGTGACTCTACATAAAACAAGTTAAAGAAAATATATCAGTAAATTTGTAGCGAAGTTAATTTTGTTCATTCATTCCACATGTACATTCATGGCCTCAAAGAGCATTTATAAAGAGAAATCTGCATATCCAAGAATGAAAAATTGCTTAGTATAAATCCCAGGTCTGAAATAAAAACTCACTCAATTTCAAGAAACCTCACCTTCACCTAATGCCCTTTCAGAGTAGGAAGGGCTTATAGAGCAACCGCTAAATTTTTTCATGTAAATGAAAAACATACTTGAGCAAGGCAGTGGGCATTTTCCGCACAAGCAAGAAATGAGTAAAAATGGAACACGAAACTGACAACTTCTTTTCAAATTAATTGTATAACAAATACAGTGTAAATCTAAACTGCAAATAATTTTTTCAACCCAATTTGCCCAAATTCAAACAGAAGAAACCACTTTGGTTGGCTGCAGGGTTTTTTATTGCCATGTTCACCCAATAATGATGTTTTTTTGTAGAGCATGAAACAGTAACAGATGGTAGATTTGTGATTCTTCTGGTATGGGTCTGTGTGTGTGTTTCTAGAAGGCACTTAATTAACACACATTTCAAGCAAGCTGCTAAATGGCCTTCGGTGTTCAAAAACAGAAATGTGTCTTCTCTACTTAAAGCACTGGAGTCAGGCTTGGTGCTACTGAAGTAAAAATGTAGTCTACCAAGAAAAGAATTTTCATTTATTGGAAGAAATACTTCATTTACTGGAATATACAGGTAGTACTTGTGGGAAGCCCACAGGAATATTTTTTGAGCATTCAGAAAAAAGACTAGTTACTCTAATATCAATTATGATCCCAGAATTTAGAGTTGATTGATATAAGGAAACTAGTATGCAAACAGTGGATCATCATGAATCAAACAAGACAAATATATTTTCTGAAAATTTAATTTAAACAAATTTGAATAAAATTAGCTGAAAATTTATCCTATGATATCCAGCTTATAATTTTAAGTCAGCTAAAGAATCACCATGAAGTCTACAAATGCTATTATGGCAAAGTTATGCCTTTTTCTAGATTTATTACAGGCATTAGGATCTTCCTTGCCGAGAAGACTGAAGAACAGTGAAGCTGAGATGTTCTAAAAGACTGGACTTACCGTTTAGTGCATTGGCTGGGAGTACTTAGATGTGCATCCCTTAATCGATAAATTCCAAAGCAAAGCATATTGTATGTTTTCAGTGCTTTACAAAATAGATCTCCGTAACAACCTCCATCCTAGGAGAATGAGAGGAGAGATTAAAAAAAGAGAGAACAGCAGATTTTTTTTCCTTTTTTTATTCTGTTAACACAATGTCAGAGATCAGGTTTTTAAAGGACAATATATAGACAATGTGTTGTTTGTCTCAAATGACAAACTTTTACCCATGGAAATGAATAATCTAAATGTTTTATTTCAAATATGTAACTTTGCAAACTGATCATTATTTTAGAAAGCCTTGGTCCCAGAAACTATGGCAAATTGGAAGGAGTAGTGATTTGCTTTAAGCTAGAAAATACAAATTTTGGTACTAGACAATGCATATTCTACGAATTACATTAACTGTGGTATTAAAATTGTTAGTATCTCTAACTCTTTCTTGGCAGCAGTCATACTGTCACTGAGACAAATAAATTCTCCAGGGAGCACAACAGAAATTAGATTTCTGAGGAGTTAAAAGGATAATACAACACCTCCTGCTATAAAATAATGATGAAATGTACGCCATTTTTCATAAATAATATAAAACTTTTTGAATAGCACAAAAAAAAAGATTAGATTTGATAATTTTTATATCTAAAAGAGTTATTTTTAAGTCATAATGAGCATTAATGTATTCTGCCTTCACATAGTGAAATTGAGGCTCTGGTGAAAGGATTTGAAAGGACTGGTATTGCTTGTTTTATTTGTGGAAATGTTACACTGCATGCCCAAGTGTTCTGATGAACTGTTAGTCTTAGCTATGATTGGACTTCTGTCTGAACTGAAAGGCTGTTTGCTTCTATCTGTGTACTCTTGCTGCCCTTAATGCTTAAACTGGGATTCCCTGTCATTTCTGTGAAGAAGTCACTCCATTCTTTTTGAACAGAGCTGGTGAACCCAAGGTTAAATTGACAAATATCAAATCCTATATCATCATCAAAGCAAAGTGGGTGCTTTGGGATTAATCTCAAGTTTTCAAAAGGTACCTCCTTATCCAAATGCACTGTTTTTTAAAGTTCATTTGTCTATTTGGTTTTGGATTTTTGTGCAGAGGGTTTTTTGTTTGTTTGGGGGGTTTGGGGGGGTTTTGTTTGGTTTGTTGGTTTGGTTTGTTTCGTTCTTTGGTTTTTTTTACTTCACTCTTAGGATAGTGCAGTCAAAAAACTAGGATTTCTTAAGAATTTTAGTTCATCCAGCAACAGCAGAAAACGAACTTTATAGCTTTGTTTTCAAGCTAATAAGCATATTTTAAGAAATACCAAAAAAGGTATAGATATTCCTTATGTTTACAATGCATTATTGTTAGAATAATCGTATCATCCAAATCAGCTCATCCGTCTCTTTAGCTGACAATAAAGAAGAGACACAGGATTTTATGTATGAAATATGCAGGCAAGGACACTGGGTAGTCATAAAGCTTCTTAAAAATGTTAAGAACAAACCTAGCACCCCATGCTGTAAATTTTTAAACAATTCAAAAGCTCTATTAAATGAAATAATAGAAATTATAGGCTTATTAAGATAGATTTTTCACTCAGTCTGAGAGAAAGCAAATAGAGTGCAGACCAGCCTTGGTCCTACATTTCCCTATGATCTTACCCCTAGGTCTGCAAATGGCCCATCATACAAAGCCAACTGAGCAACTCGACACCTGTCCCTGTTTGCAAGTGTCTGGGGCGTGCTGTAACCTCCTCTCAATGCATTTTCCTCAGCAATCAGTGCTTCCAGCTCTGGTGTGGCTCCTCCTGTTACCAATGTCCGTATCAGTGTGAGGATATTGTCATTGAAGTATGTCTGCAGAGATAAAAGAAAGCTCTTTAAGCAAACACCATTAAAGTCACAACTGAAGACATCCAAATTACAACTTTTCCGGGTTTCTGCTGTTTAAAGTTCTTGGCTGTCTCTTCAAATAATTTTCTATAGAAAGTGAAAAGACAGCAGCCTCCAATTACTCTATTTTCTTCTATCCCATTAGGCTCCTATACTAGATCCTTCCCTCTAAACACCAATTCAGGCTGATTTTTATTAAAGTACAAAAATTTGAATGATTTATGTTTCCTATAATTGGTGTTAGTAGTGATGCAATGACTGCTTTCCTTTTCATTGCCTTCATGTCTAATAATGGGCTTTAGGACATGTAATTGTAAAATTCAGACCACATTTAAAGCCTACACAGGCTAGATTGCCTTTTTACTCTTGTCACCAATTCGTTGGGGAGCTGCCTTTGTGCTGCAAATGTCATTACTTATTACTGTGGCTGGACTCTAGCAGTCTAACCGATGTATTGTACTAAACATCTTATTACGAGACTTGACAGTGTTCAGACATAAGCATGTATCAATTAAACATCTTGAGTTCATTCCAGATAAATGTATGATGAGTTTGGGATCCTGGTGGTCCTTTTAAAAAACTCTAGGGTATAGGGTAAGTGTGGTTTATTAGGGAAGATTTACTCCACACTGACATTTCACCAGCATCTGTAGCATTGCTGGTCTGTCAGGCAAACAATGGGTATTTAAAATATTAATTTAAATCCAGATGAATGATTTTCAAGTTCACTTAAAAGTATACTGGTATAGTTCAGACATAGCCAGTTAAATATCTGCAATGTATCGTACTGGGCAAAAAAAAAGTGTTGAACAAAAAAAGGAGACTCCATCACGTATAATGTCACTAATGTCTGTTTTCAGAAGCTTTGCAAGTGCGAGGGACACACAAGGAGAAAATGAGCTCACTGTAGAATACACAGGATTGACATTACTGGATCTGTGACTTTTGCTGAATTTAGGACTTGGAACAAATGCCTGTAATCCAATCAAGTAAAAATGATTTAAATGAATTCTCAAACAGTGCTTGTTGTCTAAAGATAACCCTTTTAAAATAATACTTTTCAATAAAATTCATTGCTCTATGCATATAATGTAACTGTATTTAATACATGGGTAAACTGAGGTACAGGTTGAAATATTTTATCCTGAGATCAAAAAGCAGAACTGTGTTCTCATCCATGTTACTTTGATATTCTTTCTTTGTATAATGAAACTTCAGTATCATTGTTCGCTTGAGATGACAGATAAAACAGAAGAAAATGAGTTCTATGTGGCAATGTTTTTCACTGTTACATAGAAGTTTCATAACTTCAAGCTTCTCTGCCTATTTACATAGGCGTATATGCCATTCACCTGTTGACTTAATTAAAATGAGAGGAACGTATTGTTATTGTTACACATGGCCTAAAGCAAATATTTGCATGACATCAGTTCCAATTATTTAATATTAGACTGGGTAAGGTACTACATATTTTAAATATAAAGTGTACTGCAAAAAGAAGTCTGACATAAATAGGGGTTCAGGAAGATTTGGCTAGTCTAAAAAACCCAGTTAATTTCAAATCAGCTCTTACACAAATGGCTGGACTGTGTAACAATTCAAGTGCAATACTCAAACCTTTCTTAACATATAGAAAAATCAATGTGACCCCTTGCAGGAATGTAAGTCTGGACCGATTACGTGATGTTTAATAGGAATTGCCATGGTGAGAGAGAGAGGACATTCAGGCATGATTGTTTATTCTTCAATTACTTCTTCCTGATGTCCCTGAGGTGAGAATCAGAGTTGCCCTCTTTGGCAACTCTTCCCACTGCGCAATACATTTCCAACACAGAAGCACTCAGAATAGAGANTAGTCTCATCTCTTTGCTTTGTCAGTATGTGCTACATAGCAATCAGAACTAAAATAATAAGCATGATTCCTTGGCTTCTGCAGTTTGGCAGTAATGGTGCTTGACACCAGTTTCATGGATATAAAACCAAATTCTGCTAGATCTAGAGGTTGGAGGCACTGCAATTGTACAAGCTGGAAATGACCGCAGAAAACTGTAGTTCAACATATTCTATAAAGCACCTTAAGCACACATCTTGATCAAAGCATACCATTTTCTTCAACAGGATCTTTTCTCATGCCTTTCTCACTCTTTTATTATGGATTTTTGATTCCTTTTCTTCTCTAAGTAGTGATATTTAGTATTATTAAAAAATGCTGTTCTCAGATTTACATCTATAAATCAACATAGAGCAACATGAAACAAAAGTAAAAGCATATCTTCACTGGCGTTTTTTTTTTCAAATCTGGTTTAAAATGGGGCAAATTATGGTAAGAAATGTTCACTTGCTCTGAAACTGATGCATGTTGGTTCTTCTAAAATAGCCTGTTATAGGCTGCTGACTTGCAGTGATTGGTAAAACATGAAAAAACTGTAAAATTTTATTCATAATTTCACTACCCTTTAGAAGTAAAATAGCTAGGCCTTCACTGATTTCTAACCCTTTCTCTCTCTCTTTATTCTGTTATTCAAATTATAGCAACAGCCAAAATCCAAGATGCAAATGAGAAAAGAACCAGGTCTACTGTTGATAGAACATAATGCTGTCACCAGAGAAAGGCTTCCCACTGCTAGACAAATGTTAATGCAAAGCCAAGACATGTACTAGCAAAAGGGGCAACATTTATCTTGGAACAATGGCTTAATTTGGGTTTCACACCATGACTGATGTGGATGTCACCACTTAATCAGATCGATGAGAGCAGTCAGGTGATGGGTTTTGGGTTTGGATTTTTTTTTTTTGGTCATCAATGAGAGAAAAGATTCTAAATTTCAGGACAAACTGTTTCAGCATTGCTTCTGATCAGAAAATGTTCAGCTCAACCATAAGAAAGAAAAGATGGGTGAATAGCAAGCTGTAACTTGTCATCTTCTGCTAAACAGGGTTGCTTCCTCCTGTACTAACGTATTTAACACTTTTTCCTCATGAAAAACCTTTTGACTGTCACAAAAATCAGAATCCTCTCGTTACCTCTTGCCAGTTTGGAACTGGAGGCACACTGAAAAGCCGAACTAGCTGATATCCATTTCCTTCGGAATAATAATACACTAAAATTAATTTGAGAGTGATCTTCTACTTGCACTGTGGGAGGGTACATGGCCTGGATATGCCAGTACTTATAAGAAACTGATCTACAGAATGTCTTTGTGAAAGTGCTGTTGTACTTAAAGTAACAAGGCACTTGCCAGTGATGGTAACAAATACCGTTTATTGAGTATAAAATTGTAACTGAAGAAATACTCCTTTGCTATTGTCATTAACTGAACCCCACACTGAACATTTGTATGACATCGCTCTAATCGGCATCTGGAATGAGAATGTGAAATAGGTGTAGTCTAAACACAGAAAAAAGGAAATGCATCATAGACATTGAAACTGGATAAATAGCAAGGAAATTATGACACATATCTGAGCTAGCAGTGCCACCTAGCCCATGCTCCAGAATTGTAGTGCAGCTCTTTCAGATGTTTTGGAGATGCTTTCCCATTTGTTCAATCATTTTTAAAAGTATAATTACCAGAGTGCTTATGTTTTGCAGTTAATGCTGTCAAGTCTTTTAAACTAATTGGTCTTCTATGGAAAATGTAACTGAAAATTAGCACATCTTTTAATAATATTGCTTTAACTTTAATAGCACTTTGCCTTTTGTTTATAATTACGCTAAAATTGTCATTTTCCAAGTAATATCTGGCTTTCTTTGTATTTGCTAGTGTTTTTTCTCTGGATTTCCTTTAAGGCGAGTTCTCCTCCACTGCATGCAGTTTTTAACCTCACTTTCCAAAAAGTAAAAATTAATTTGCTTTTCTTTTTCAGTTGGAGGAATGATATATATCCAAACCTGAGGAATGATTGAGATAACATCAGTAACTCATACCAACAACAAAAGTGCCTTTGACACAGAATCAACAGCAAAAAATAAATAACATTATTTCACAGTTTGAAAATCTATTAATTGTCAAATTATTTTCCAGTCTTTAAAGAAGTTTGAGATACATTAAATTACAAGATGCTGCTTGCTAATCCCCTGGACAGACTTGCAAAAAATAGTCTTAAGTTTCAAAATGTCCATAATACAGATTAGAACACTTTCCTTTCTGTTTAAATAAGACTGTGAGGATCCCTCAAGGAGAATTCTTGAATAAGGGATATAAAACGTTTTTAACTGTTTTCTTCCATTCTGTGCTTTTGTTCATATGAAGAAAAAGTAGGATTTCATAATTTAGAAAAAAAATAAGACACAAGGAAATGAATTCCATGATCTTGAATGCCTTTAACGGCACCACGCTGAGAGTACATCAGTTGCCAGTGGTATGTGTGGAGGTATGCCAACCTGCCAGAACTTCTGTAGTTCTCATAGCTTCAGTGCCAAAGGGAATAACAGGAAAGTTTTGGCTCTCAGGCCAACTGCTCAAAACTTTGAGGTACTTTATGTTGATAAAATGGTTTCCTTGCATGCACAAGATTTTCTGGAATAACCATCTCAACAAGACCCAGAAAGGAAAAAAGTACTTCTGCTCAAAAACTAAAAAATGACCTGTGTCATATAACTTTTCTATAGCTAAAGACACTATTTTTAAAAAAACATTCACTTAGTCCAATCCCACACTTTGTGGTCACATTCTACTTGGTGACGAGCTCATGCTCAGCTTTTCAGGAGTGGTTCCATCTTGAGACTGACAGACTACATGTATTTAAATATGTTATGACAAAACAAATATTGATATATCATTAAAGTATCTGATGGCAGTAGATGTCTCTTCAAAGACATAATAATGTTTAGCTGGAGCAATTTAAAAACAGCCACCGCCACAGCAAACACATGAACCATGCGTACAGTCTTCACACAGAGTACAATAAATGCTTGAACAGAAGCCTGGAGAGACCACTGCTACCAAATCATCAAAATGACAATGCAGATCTTGAGCTTGTTACTGTCTTCTGAGTAATGATGTTTGAGCTATTACACTGTGAATCCTGGGCTTGTGGAATATATTGTCTTTGCTGCAAAGGAAAAACTATGTGTAGATGGCCAGTAGATTCAGCATTTTAAAAAATTAAACCTCATTAAGCCTTTTATCTTTGATATAAGGAAAACTAGACAATTTCAAATTTAAAATACCTAATACTGTCATCTTATAGGAAATAACGCAAAACTGGCAGAATTTCAGTATTCAGATTTAAATCAGAAAGTGACCACACTTCCTTATCTGTGATTCATGAATAGAGTTTAGTGCACTACTTCTCTAGTAATACAAAAATTAAAAAAAAATAATACTTTACCACTGATAATACTGGAGAATTATTTTCCAATAGCTGAATATTCTACCAAATTTTTTAAAATATATTTTGTAGGGTTTTTTCTATATATATACATCTATATGTATGTTTCAAATTATTCATAGCTCAGAAATAATACTGTATGTGTGAGTATTATTCTTCTTACTGATTTTTCTTACACACACTTTACTACAAAATCCCACTACTGTGAGAAGAGATTAATTCTTAAAGGAGCACTTCCTTCATTGTACATGTGCATTGTAGACTATAGAAGGAATTTGCACTACAGAGATATCAACAGAGACAATAAATTGGAATTTTCCTATAAAAATTAAGCACTAAAGTGGATTGAACAATGAACTATATATTTGTCTCCAAGTGAACTGGCAAAGGCCAGCACAGTGTAAACTATACACTTCTTATAGAATTCCGGTGCAATTAACAGGATGAAAGCAGGACTGCAGATCTCAAAATTTAGCTAGGATTTTGGATTCAGTTTGTCTATATTGGCTTGAAGCTAGACAGAATAAATAGAAGCTTTTTCCTAAAAAACGTGTGCTCCAAAGAAAAAAAAAAAGAAGATAATATATTATAAGTAGATTAGTTTGTATGAGAAACGCGCTTTTCCTTGGAGAAGTGAAAGGAGTATACATCTTTCCCTTGAGAATAGGGATAGTAAAGGGAAAACATCTCACACATTTTACACTTTCTGAAGGGTCAGAAAAATGGTACTTTTCCAACTCTTTACTGGGCCTTTGAGGAATAAAAGAGAAAATAACTCTGCCACTGATCAGAAAAGTGGTGAAAGAAAAGATAGGATGGCGAACAATTCTAAGTGACTGAATCCTTGGCTTGTCTTCTTGATTAGTACTTTTTTCTAAGTATAGAATTTTCTACTCCTGTTATCACATTTCTCTGGCTTCAGGCTGCACTGTCCCTGACATACAATATGATCACTTAGATGTGAAAATGTTTGGAAAAAAGACTGTTAAAGAAAGGAATTGCAGAAATGGAGGGGCATGTTGTCAAAAAATGAGAGTTAATAAAAGCTAGCAATAACTAAAAATATTATGAAGGTTATATGTTAAAAATAAAATTTTCTGAACAGGCATGCTCTCTCTATATTTTTCATTTCCTCACTACTAGTTACATGACATATTTTTGTACAAGAAAAAAATTATGTCTAAAACATTTCACTTTCTTTCTGTAGTGATATCAGTGGCAACCAGAATGAGTAACCTTATATTTTTCAAGATTCTGGAAGTGTTCTAACTGAATACATTCAGGGGCATTCATATAGATAATAATGGGATTAGATAAACAGCTTTCAGTACAATTTGGAACCTTCATGTTAAATCATTCCCATCTATAATTTGAAAATGCTAAATATTTTACAGATAGAGATTTTAATTAGAGAAGGTACAGAATTTAAGTGTGCTTATTTAGGCTTTCTGAAAGTGTCACCTCCTCAAAATATTGTAAACAGCTTTCAAGAAAAGCATTTTCTGAGGTTATTGGAAACTCTTAGACTGCATTAGAATAAAATTTTATCAGTGTAGACTAATATTATTCATCTGTGGATAGAACATACAAGAAATATAACAGGGGAAAATTTGAAATACAGACATGTAAATATGAAATACAAATAAAATTTTAAATAATAAAGATCATTGAGATTTTTTTTTAAAACCAAAAAGCTTCATTCTGAATTTAGGTGAAGCTGACACTTGGCTCCTTCAAAGAAATCCATCTGCTCATATACAGTGCTACTTAGGATTTAAACCAGATGATTCCCAGTACTATAGAACTTTATTCCATGAAGAGCTCATAAAGCTTAGATGTTAAAAAGACTGTTTCCTTGCTGTAGCTATCAGAGCTTAAGGTCACTCTGAAAGAAGTGTAGCTCACACTGAGCAAGACTTGTCTAGAAACCTGGTCAATATTAGAAGAGGAAAAGGAGTATAAGCAAGGTGTTAGCTTCAGAACTATACTATGGCTGCAACCCAAAAGTGCTAATGTAGACATAACCAAAGGCCATATAGTTTCTGGCATATGCTGAAGATTTGATTCACAAGAAAACTCTTATGAAAAGGAGAGGATAACTCTCTTCACACAAGCAGAATTCATGAGACGTGTACAACAGCTTTCATATAGTTCTCCTCTGGTACTCATAATCAGAGCATTGTTCATAGCTACAGGATATGAAAAACTCAAAATACAGTTGATGCTGTCTGACATGAATGGTGAACATAGGCACTGACACACTGAATTAGGGTCTGAATTCCAGAAAGAGACAACTTTTCTTTGGGAAAATATTATCCTTAAAACCTGACATAAGACTCTTTCCTTATAAAATTGTGGATCCATGGAAATCCTAAGTATCTCAGTTAATGTCCGTACCCAAAATAATCTAGTTTAAGTTCTGGAATACTCTTCACATTTAAGAAAAAATTGTCCTCTCCTGCCTACCTGGGGAAAAGGGTCTATACTTTTATATTCTTTCATAATAACTCTGATGGAAAAGAATGAAAAAGGTTTTTTTTGCTTACTGCGCTCATGAGAGAGTCCAGCACACTGACAGCAAATGCAGTTCCACATGCAAAGGGCTGTGTGAGATACAGTTCTGTATCTGGATCATCATCATCATCTTGGTCCAAGAATTGAACATTTGAATCGTTTACTGAAAATAATAATAAGAGTAAAATTATAAGGTGCTTCTGGGTCACCAGCATGTGACTTTACACAATACACAGTCAAAGAAAAAGAAACGGCATATGTCTGGAAACACAGACTTGTGTCTTTGACGTCACTGAAAATTAAATCAAGATGGATGTGAAAATGTGTATTTAAAAATCTGTTGCTCGTAAGAGGTGACACTCTTCATCTTGAGAGGTGACTATCCCTTTGCTGTAAAAGTAGCTTCATGGCACCAGCTGCCTGCACTTAAAATGAGGTACAGGATGCTCTTCTACATTGAGACAGTCTTGGTATTGGTCAGGTAACAGTGGCTAAGGCTGTATATATGTATAGTGTAATGTTATAAGAAGATACAAAGTTAGAACCCTGTTGTAAAATAAAGGCTGTCAATAAAACCCTGGTCTAGCCCACAGGCATCTGTTAGATGTGCTGCTGTGATCCTTACTGGAGTGGTGTTAATGCATTTACAGCTCAAAAGAGGATAAACTGTCCCTTTAACATGCATCTATCTGAATGAATGAGCATTTATTCTCTTGCAGCACTGCCTTTTTTCCAAATATTGGTCTCCATAACTTTAGTTTCTCAGCCATAAATTCTATATTAGCCAGTGCAAAAAAGAATCTGCATGAGGCTGTTTTAATGAAAAAGCCCAAATAAAGTAGTACTTGTCATTTAAACTTTCTCTTGGATTTCATTGTCACAGTTAAGCCCTCTGCCTCCAACTTATTCCAAATAAGATAGTTGTTTCCTTAAGATGAGTGTATCAAATGGACCTTATTTCATGAAGCACAACTGTTCAGCTATGCCATCGGAACACTCTTCAACTTACTAAATGACAAATTAATTTCAGTTCCCATGCAAGAAGGAGAAATTAAAAACCTCATGAGCATATGAAACTGCATACACTGACTACTTCCCTACTCTCTGTGTGAACACATCTTCTGAGCCAACGCAGTGAACTCTGAAGACAACAGGAGAGCCGCTGTTAACTTGATCAGACTTCAGTTCTGGACTTCTAAAGTTAGAAATTCTTCTGCCTGCTATTCTGATCTTCCTTCTCATATAGTTTCATCCCCTCCCATATAGTTTTCTTTCTGATCCACTCTTTTTCCAAATTATACCACTGCGCTTGCCATACTTAGTTTTCAAAACATAAATTACTACAGATAAAGCCTCATGATAGCTGTATAAATGAGATAAAAATAGGATTTAAAATTCCTACCTTCCCACTCCTCGATGTAACCGTAAAAACCTAACACCTCAGCACTGCAATCAGAGAAATGCTCTGCCCTGGGAGTCAGAGGAATTCCATCCAAAGAAACTCCAATATGCAAAATACTTCTTTTTTTAGTATAATACCTATCAATTTATTCTCCAAAATCATAACCAATACAGTATTTGAAAGTCTGCACCTTAGTTTAGTTTGGTCATCGAGAGCATGAACTATTGACAGTAGGATTCTTTTTCCACTTACTAATATCTGGACTTAGACACCAGCTTGCTAGCCATGCATGATATCAGTTCCCAAGATGCTACAAATTTAATGTAAATTCTAAAGGTGTGTTTTTATTCTCAATATCTTCCTAATGCAAGTTAGAATGCTAGGATTTCAATGAAAGGTCTCTCTCTGGGCTAGGTGAGGTGGGCTTGAAGGCGTGGTGCTGCCCGTAGAGAAAGCTCATCAAACACTGCTCGCAAAGGCCGGTGAGAGCTCTATGTGTTGAGAGGGAACAATGCAGAAGCTTGGCTACTTCTCTACAGCTTCAAAAACGGAGCTTCTAAGAAAAAGCCTACTCCCCCCAAATAAACAAACAAATAGGGAAAGTATGATGCTGTGATTTTGTTCTGGTATCTTTTACTTCTTCTTGGACTTCCTGTGAAAACTGCTACAGCATGTCCACCAAATTGACAACGGGCTGAAGTAACAAAAAAAGAAAGAGAAAAGGAGAGAAAAATTGATGGAGGAGAGAGGGGGCCCGGGAGGTGAGGACTCAGGCCAAAGAAAATGAATTGGTGAGGAGGTGCCATGAAAACAGCCGGCAGGTCAGACGGGTGTGATCAAAGGTTTACTGATGCTGCGTGAAAAAAAAAAAAAAAAATCATTAAGAAAGACCAGAACAAGACAGTCAGTTTCAACTAGAATCACAAATAAAACACATTCAAAGCAGTGCCATGAGGGTAGCCCCTCTGATACAGCCAGAGAAATAAAGGAAAAGCTGATGACAGTAAGAACAACAACAGAAAATAAGACAGTGATGTGAAGGAAAAAGGCACTTCTTACCCAGTTCAGTTATCATAAGAATGTGGGTTCCACTGTTTTTTTCCTGACTGATTGAAACCAAAGGCAGAAGTTTGCCAGGCTTAGCTAATAAGTAAAGTATTTAGGAGGAAAAGAAAGTACAGAAAGAGAATAAAGTAAGGGAAAAAGACAGGTAAGGCTCTAAAAAATAAAACTGAAAAAGAAAATAAAGGACAAAGGACCACAAATCAAGTTTGTATTTGCCATGAAAAAAACAGAACAGCTTCTGCACTTCACATCACACCACTTGACAACATAAATACCCACAGTTAGAGTGGAAATCAGAGTCTAGTTACCTACAATCATTGTATTCTCAGAAGTAAAATGTCTCATGCTATTATACAGAGTTTGGTTACACATGATTAAACACTTTTGGACCATAAAGAAATGGCCTCTTACAACTGATTAAATGCATAGGAAATATCTGCTCATACTTACTGTGTATTTTCCTTTTCTAAGCTTAGCCCAAAGAACCCTGTTTGTTTGTTACACTATGCAAAAAGCATCTTGTCTGATAGGATATTTATTTAAGAAAATAAGCAAAAATCAAAGGAAGGAGAGAAATATATTTCCGTTATTCAAACAGTGAGCCAACTGTTACTAAACTTTATTTAAAGAAAGAAATTCAAAACAGTTATCAAAAGAGAAAACGTAACAGTGTAAGACATAGTCCAGGAAATTTTTCTGTGACTGTATGACAAGGGAAGTGGGAAAAATATGGGAATGTACAGGAAAGGATAAATGTTAGATTTCCTTACCTAGCTCTGTAATAATAGGGATGTTGGCTCCTGTTGTAATGGAGGGTTGACGTAACAGACCATGGACTGGACTGTTGTCTGGAGATGATCTGTCCATCCCAGGGGGTGTAAAGCCTAAAAGAAAAAGGAAGGCAGAAAAAAAGACAAAGTTTATGGAGGACAAATTATGGGAAATGCCCTATCTCTGATTTTTATTTTTCCCAGTAAACCATGGAAAAATTTTCATTTTTTAAAAAAATGACTTAATTTGCAACAATTATTCCATAAAAGCGTAATCCTTCAAAAATATGTAGATCATTTCCACGGTAAGATATCTGATAGCTAATGGAAAAACTGGAATTTATTTTGTTATCCTAAGCTTTTGCCTCAAAACATGCACAATGGAAAGAGTAACTCATACGTAAACAAAAAAGACCTCAGTGTTAGAGAGGTTTAATTTTGTCCTATCAGAATTTCAGTAATCCTGAAAAAAACACATTTCCTTGAACAGCAATTAACATATTAAAGAGTAATGCTTGTAAAATGGTAGCACAACCAAGGGGAACAAACCGCTTCCATTAGCCAGTTTTGGGTTTGATCAACAAATAGGATTTAAAACTACTAACTGTTTTCCAGGAGCACTACAACCCAGTCATGGTGCATTTTTTTAAAAAATTTTCACACGTACCATTCATAATGTGCATTTCTATGAGGATGACAATTGTAGGAATACTGGGATGGCAGGCTCCACTCTTAACAGACAAAAAGATAGGGGATGGAAGTAAAAAGACATATGTTTTCAAAAGGTATCTAAAAGGAGTGGTTGAAAAGAAACTAGAAAGAGTGAAGATGTAAAGGAAACAGGTGGCAGAGGAAACGTATTGGCAGGCACTAAAAGAAAAAAGAAATCTGGACACGCTATAGCAAGGTTCACCTCCAAAAAAGATTATGTTTTCAGCCTGATTCTCTATATAGTTTGAAATTAATTTCTCGACTCTGAGCAGTTTGGGGGGGTTTTTGTTGTTTGTTTTGTTTTGTTTTTTGTTTTTTTTCTTTAAACAAAAAATACCCGGGCAAACATTTTGGAGTGTAATTATAAGTACTGAAAAACAGGCAGTTATACAAATGCCCATACAATAGTAGGATGGAAATTCACCGTTGAGACTAAAGCATTCCACCTCCCCTGTCCATTAAAGCTGCAGGAAGCATGGGAATCTTAATTTAATGTCATTATTGAGGAAGTGATTGTGAAGCTAGAATTTCATTTTAGGGTTTCATGTAGACCAATGTCAAGACAGCATTTTTAAGCAAATATTTGTCTGTTAGAAATTGGATTGACTCAAGCTCACTTTAAAACACACATTTCTGAGAAAACATTTTTTTTTTTTTTCCCAGGTTATTCACAAGTACCTTGTCTTCACATTTGACATCCAGGAACAGACTTTTGGTCCTCTGTCATTAGTTCTGAATTCTCCACGTACTGTTTCTAAATTAACTACAGTCAAATTTAGTCCTGACATAATTTCATTATATTCTTGAAATGTGGAAACGGTTTCACTTCCATTACATTCATTGATACTTTCATCTATTACTGAATTCAGAAGATGATACGGTATTGTGTACAGTTTAGGGACTAATTTACAGATCACGAAATCTCTACACTAAATTGGAGTTGTTAACATGTCATACTGGTTTTATATTGTCTTAAGGATTTATGGTTCTTTTCCAGTGATAATTACCATCACTCTTAAACAGCCCTTAACTACAAGGATCTCTAATCTGGACTTCTTGATTTAATAGGATTTAAATTTCTCTTTCCATTCATCTATCCCTATGTCTGTATCACACACAGAATACACAGGCAGTAAAACTAGAATCACTGAAGAGGGATTTCCTTGGGTCTCCAGAAGGTACTGGTAAGAATTTCATTCTGACTATCACAAGAAATCTTAGATGCGACATGATGATTGTACAAACAGAATAACTAAGAGGGGAGTGAAAAGTCTGTAAAGAAATTCTTTAGCAGAAAGGAAGCGGATGGGCTATCTTCAACAGGCTTGCAAGAAAAAAACATCACCATAGACAAACCTTTTAAGTCAGCAAAGCAATTCTATTTAATATCAGTGCATAGAAAATCTTTAGAAAGCAGATTTCTTAGAGACAATTGGAAGTGTTAACATCAGCCGTTTAATATTACCCTTTGTGCTGAAACTATAATTCAATAAGACTGGCATGGTGACAGTGAGTTGCTTTCCCAATCTCAGTATTGGTTTGCAGATGTTTCCTCGTATCTGGCACTATGACTGAGAGCTGTATTGGCTCTTTGAACATTTACTCATGCATGGGAGAGCCTGAGATTCCTTAGGCTCACAAAGTGAGTTTAATGGAGGTCCTTCAGGCACCACTTCATAAGTTACAGATAACACTGACACTCTCACAACAGCAGGAAAATTAAAAGTGGGATTCCAAAAGGAGGAAATATATGAGGACTATATGAGGATAGGTGGATATTTGTATGGCACCTCCTTCTGCAGCAGGATTTAGTGTTTTAAGTCTTGAAATCTGTTATGGAATGCATTCTTTTAGGAGATGCAAGATATGGCCTTTGCCACAATACAACAGGAAAAGCCCAAGTAGCTGCAGACGCCTTGAGCAGTGAAGATGGCAGGCCCAGTTGGGTCGTCTGCAGAATTACAAGCCAAAATGGCAACAGTAATACTTTTTATACTCACTTATCTAAGAGCAAAGAAAACTAATATCATCCTCATGAACCACAGCGATTTTACTGCTGGGAGCTTCCCTAGAGGCTATGCTTGTCCCTTTTTCCTGAAGACTTTTCTCTCCCCGGGTGGTAGGAACACACCAGCATTTCCCTACCAGTTAAAAGCAAATTGCAGTTAGCATAACTGCATCTAAACATATAAGTTCTTCTTGCCTTCCCTCTACTGCAATGTGTACACACATAGAGACATGGACAAACAAACTCTCTGTCGAAGGCTATTTGTTGCCACCTCTCTAACCCTTCAAATATTTGTCTTCCTAGGAGGGTGTTAGAAGATTGAAGTAAATGCAGCATTTCTGTGAGATACAGACTGTCAGAAGCTCTGTAATTGCACACTTCACACATAGTGCATTCAGTCTGAAATGCAGGATGAATGTTAAAGGGGTTTTGTTTTCTCCTTGAATGAAAAATAGACTCATGCCTTCATATTTTTCATCCTTTGGTCTTGAAAGATATGATAAATATCTGATATTTTAATTTAATTCCCTTGCTTGCAATTAATTAAGACATTTCAAGAAATTTACTTTCAAAAAGTATAAAAATCTTGGAATATTTTCAGAAAAAGGAAAACTGGAGTATTTGTAGATTTTGTCTGCCTATGTTTGGAGTTACATGGCATTATACACCTTCAGGCCACATCCCTGCTCCCAAGTTGCAAAGTAAATTCTATACATAGGCTGTCTATTTTTTATCTCCAGAAGAGAAAAAAAAAAAAAAAGTGCTGGAAAACTAACCTGCTTTATCAGAACTTTCATTTAAAGGCATGAAAAACTACAAGTGACAGCTGTGCAGATTCAGTGAATGTGACATTTTTGAATTTCTTCAACTTGACAAGTAAACACCTTAAATCGGTAATGCTATATGCATAATACATGACCTGTATTTTGACATCCATCATCGAATGCTGACTTGAGAAAATACAGGTTTGTACGTCAAGGAATAGCACCCATAAAGCAGGGAGAAATTCGGGTCACAGGGTATTAGGAAAACTCTATTTCATTACAGAAGCTGAAACAAGCTAAGGCATCAGATTTAAGATCCATTTTCAGCTGTGAAAAGATTAAATTCTTCTGCACAGAGCATTCATTTAGAAATGACATGCTTTCCTCAGAACCTCTTTTCATTTTCCTTTTCATATTGCATTTTCTCCTTCAGTCCACAGACCTTGTTCCATTAATGCTCATAAAAGCCGCAAAACAGAGCTGATAGTTCTGATATTACAACCACAGTGTCTCCTTGCTCAATTGAGGGAGCTGTGGTTACAGTTGCTTAACAGGATCAACCTCTACAATAAATTTCACATGGCCTGTCCAAGTACAGTCCCTGTGGAAGGAAATACAATGACAGTGACTTCCGGAGAAGGGAATTCTCTTTACCAACAATTAGGAGGTAAGGTACAGCAAAATCACAACAGTTCCAGCAGCCACTGCATCCAGTACTTATTTGCTATATTGGGTGAGTGACTGACTTTGTATCACTTGGTTTTTGCTTTTTTGTGGTTTGCTTTCATTTTCCTCACTCATTAAGCTGGCTTTACCTCAAGCCATGAGTTTTTTCTCACTGTGGTGATATGAGCAAGAGACTGGCTTAGATATCAGGCAGGGTCAACCCACCATCCCACTGGCAACAGTGATAACCACCACAACATAGAGTTACAGAACCATTTACATTGGAAATGACCTTTAAAATCATCGAGTCCGACCAATAACCTAGTACTGCAAAGTCCACCACTAAACCACGCCACTAAATGTCATATCTACACATCTTGTAAACACCTCCAGGGATGATGTCTCCAACACTTTCCTGAGCAGCCTGCTCCAATGCTTGACTACTCTTCCAGTGGAGTTTTCCCTAATACCCCTGGCATAACTTGAGGCCATTTCCTCCTGTTCTTTCACTTGTTACCAGGGAGACAAGACCAACCCCCACTTCACCACAATTTCCTTTCAGGTATTTGGAGAGAGATAAGGTCTCCCTTATCAAACTGAGGAAATTTTAACAGAAGACAGCATGCTCCTTCCCCTCTCGGAAACAAGATCCTGCCAAACAATTAACTAAGTATATCGTGTCTCAGAGGAACGCAGGTTCTGGGACCCTGACCTGCCCAAAATCAGTGAGGCCTGGCATTTAACAGTTACTGCTTTCCTTCTGGCAGCAGCCTCCCTCTTTGAGAGGCAGGGACTCCCATGACCTTACTCAGCTACCTTGCTCTGAAGGACTTTGAGCCTCCTGTAAATCTCTGCAGACAGGTGCTGGGTCAATGTCTTGATTCTGTGCGAAGAGTATCCCCCAGCTTTCTTTAAGATACTACTGCTCATAGAAGAACCACATTAGAGGCAAAGTCCTATCTCTTAAAGATGTACTCACTTCCTCCTAACAGGACACAAGCTCTTTTTACCAAGAGTTACTGGGGATCCAGGTGCTCCCCTGCTCAGAGCTCAGCGGGGCCAGGAGGCTTATAAGCCTCCCTGTTCTTACAAAACACCACTCACAAAAGGATGAGTAATACTGGGCTTGTGAGTGCTGTGCCTCTTGAGCCAGGCTCACCCACAGTCCTCTCAGGGAGGCACTACCTAGAGCTCAGCAGTAACGTGCAAGTATTCTGAGAGCCAGTGGCACCGTGATAGAGTTCAAAATTAAGGAATGCTGGCATGGCTTTGTCGCAGTAGGGATGAGCACGACACACTATTTTGCTAGACAAAAATGGGTCCTTTATTGCTCTCAGCATCTAGTATTATATTATTATAGAAGGCAGCATGTTCTCATGGGACAAAAAGTTGTTTTCTACTACTATGATTGGAGGATTATAAAAAGTAATCAGAAGGCTTACTTATCACTAGTTACAATGTTTTTGCTACAAAGTTTACTTTACACGTTTTCAACAACAGATAGTCTGCTAGCAGCAGTAGCTCTTCCAACCATGGTTCACTGCTACACAGTGTTAAGTGCTTTTGCTTATCCAAAAGTATGCTGAGATTCACAGTGACCCACTATTTTAAGGGTATACTCGAATATTATCAAGATCAATTTCATCAACCAATACCAGGCTGCTGACAGACTTGCCATCTTCTCCAACATGGCTTAACATGCATTATTCACACTGAAAACTCCATCAATTTTGCCCTGCTTCTGTTTGGAGCAACTGGCCTAATGGCCAAATGATCTGCTGATTGTGCTGGCCATAAACCGCTAATTTTTGTTCCTGTACAGTTCACTTGACTGATTAATGTCCCACAAAATGCAGGAAGTTTGCTGAGGGCCAGTAAAGGTTTACTGGGGGTTTAATGTAGAAACAAATTTGTCTCATAGATACGCACTTCTGTTCTGCTGGCTCCACTGAGCCACAGACGGACATATTCTCAAACTGGATTTTTATGTCACATTTATAAAATATCTTCTGCTCTTAAGGAACATAATGCATCCTTTATGATTCTCTTGCCCTTTCCTCCTCGCCTCCCTTCCCTTTCAAATATATGCGTTTTACTAAACACAAACTCTTATGCAGGCCAAAAGCACTTTCCCAAACTGAAAATCCGCTTAGCAGACCTACAGGTTGTGGCCTTGTCATTAAAGTAACATGTAAAATGATTATGCCCTTTAAATAATGTTATTTTAGGGAAAGATGTCATGCCATTTACCAGGTAATGTATGCACTAAAGTCTTCAAAAATATAATTTAAAAAACATATATACTAATAACTAGATCTGGCTCATGTAAGGTATATGAAACAACATTTTGAGCATATATAAATAACATACAGGTGGTGAAATGCCAAACACGCCCCTGACAAGTTATCACGCAGAAATATGGGACAAGTATTTTCATTAAGTAGAGCCAGCCAAAAAGAAATAATTCACTTACAAAAGGACCTCACAGTTATATCCCTTTGCTGCTGTTTGCTGACAATGTCCATTAATATTCCTGTGAATTCAATTGAATGATAGACTATATTTGTTATTCTCGAAAGTATAGCCACTTGGGTATACCTGGAAAGTTCAGCAGCAGTCATGCAGCTAAAGAGCTGCTGACATTCATGGGAATCTGTTACAGCCATTCAATTCAGAAACAATTCTACCTTCAATGTCCCATGTGGTCTCAGACAGGGAGTTGCAGTTTGGCCTCAAAACCTGGAAATCCTAAATTCTGGTTTCAGTTCTGACTTTTTCTGTGATTTGTGCCTAAAGATCTAATAATTTCTTTGAGATTATCACTAAAGCTCTAGAAAAGAAGAGGAATGTGGGAGACCAGATGTGACTGCATAAGCTCTCAGTTCTCTTAGAGATGCAGCATCTTCAGAGATGCTCCAGGCCCAAACATAGGCCAAGGTAAATCTACAGAGTGGAGGGTGAAGGATAGCTTTTTCAACTTTAACAACTCTCCAGTGTTATGGATTGGAACAACCACTGGAGCTTTGAACTCTGAGAGATGCTGTCAGAGAGAGCAAGCTTCCATCTTCCAGCCAAGAAAGTACTCTTCTCTAACGTCTGTTTGTTCTCTTACAGTTGAATTACAGAAATAGTGAAAATGTCCAAATCAAAGCTCAAATGGAAGTACAGGGCAGTGGGGGCAATACTAGTTTCCCCGAAGTGTGAGATCCATTCCTAGATGAGTTAGTGGCCTCAAGTGCTGAAAGTGTAAATGATTTATAGGTCTACTGGTTCTTGGGCTGCTCTAACAAGGCTTTGTTGCTCTAGCAAAGCTCAAAAGAAGAATTGGAGTTTCATCATTCATTTTGGGATCTAGCATTGAATCATACCACATTGATTCCATTTTCAATTTTGAACAGCATAATAATGTTTAAAATATTCTACTTTAAGCCTACTGAAGAATCATATATATATATATATATTGCATGTATAACTTAGAGGGGTTTATTTGCTGGTACTTATACAAGTCTTTTTAAAGTTCAAGTGTCTTTTGCGTCTCACTATCAAGCACACACAAAAAATGAAGTCCATCTGAAACTGCCTGGGTTTTTGTTGTTGGCTTTGTAGGTATGTTTTTTTCCTCCACAAAATCTCATGTGGTAATTACCCAAACCCTTTCTCTGTCAAGGTTCACCACAACCTTACATAACCCAAAACTACCAAAACAAATGGGCTTTCTTTACTAATTCTTCGCAGAGCATAGCCTTTATGTTCACTCCTCGCTATTTTTCACACTTTAAGTAAGATAGTTACTAAGTAGTTACTAGCCATAACACTTATCTCCTGTCTATTTGAATGGAAACTTTATTTCTTTATGCAGTAAACATTCCTGGCCAGTATCTCACAAGAATTTCTTGCTCTTCTGGAATGAAGCACAATTTCCTTAAATATATTTTTATATTTTGTAAAGGGAAAACAAAATCAAACTTCCTTTTTTTTTAGCTACTTTTTTTACAAACTTTATTTTTTAACTGTCCATACTCTCATTTATCATTTAATCATTTTCTACACTAGATGCTTCTAAGAAACAAAGATGATAGCGCCTAAGTGTAGCACAGGTTTGCAGCTAAAATAATTTAGTATATAATGACACCAAACTCTTTTCAGTTCAGTCATTAATCAACCCTGTATATTTAGGCCTCAGGCAAAAATAAATATGCTGAATAAATATTATGAAATAAATTAAGCTATATTACCTAGTTTAGAGAGACAAGTATTCAATAACTACAAACAAAATAGAAAAGTCGCCATTAAAAATAATACATTGGCAAGTTAAGCAAGATTCTATATTATGCCATTATATAATTTTTTTTAAGTGAAAAAGAGCAAAGCTAGATATCATAGCAAGCAATCAATAAAAATATTTTGATAAAAACAACAATGTTGTCCAACACATGATTGGCAACTACCGAAACATAAATTAAATGAATTTCCCATTGCTGCTTATGGGGAAATTATGCAGATTAGAATTTGATTAGGTTTATGTCATGAGACTCAATTTGGACTTTTAATCTATTAAGCTCCAATAAATGAGGCATCTGAATAGCTCCCCTGAGCAGCAACAGTAATAACTATTGCAGTCATCTTTTGCAATATGTATTCTGACAATTTCTTTAGCAGACGATTCTCCATCTTTAAGTACGATTACTTTGTAACTTCCACAAAAATTTCAGGTGTTTGCAGTGAGGAAATGGATGCGTACAAAATGCTTAAACAGACATTTTGTGATAATCAACATCTGTCACTCTGTTCTAGCAATATTGTTTTTCCATCAACTTGGACTTACTTACGGTCGACTTCATAGTCTGTGTGGGCTAAATAGTGCCAGCAGATTTGCAAATTACTCGAGCTGGAACTGAGCTGGAAATCTATGGTAAAATGTCATTAAGTTCTCTATGGGCTGGGTCAAAACTAAAATCCCACATTCAAGGCTGTCTTGGGGATCAAAGACTGAACTGTGAAGAATAAAACCCCATTTTATCAAAAAAATCTGAACTGAATTCCTGAGCTGAGCTTTGAGACAGGTTGGATTCAGATCAAGACCACCTCTAATTTATCTGGCAGGTATGCTACATAGCCCTCCTGCATAGTTCCTGCAGTCTAATCTATTTGCAAGGATACAAAAGCTCCTCTCCCATATTACTCTATAGTGTAAAAAAAGCTACTCTTTCAAAGCCTGCTGACTAGAGAGCATATCCTTCCCATGTCTGATCCTGCCAGATTTCATCAAAGCCTACACAACCTTTTGGCACACAGGTTGTCTTAGTCAAGAGACAGTATGTAGATTATTCAAAAAAATTAAATCTGTATTTTAAAAATTTCAGGGCTTGATTAAATTCTCATAGTGAAGGAAAATGGATTTTGTGTCCATAAGTGAATTTATTTTCTTTAAATGGCTTAACAGAGAATTTCTTCTTGCACTCAAGAGTTCAGCATATCACTACAAAGGTTTTCTGCAAGCCAAAATTTTTTACCACAACTCCAAATTGAACATCATAAATAGGATGTCACTCAAATACTGCCTTTTGTAGCGCACAACTTCAGAGTAGCATGTCTGTTAAAGACATCTTAGTAGATATCATGTGTAAAAAGGAGTATCAAGTTGGTTTGAACTATGTCAGTCTGTATATTGTTAACCATCTTTTCCTTAGAAAGCACAATAAATCACACAGAGCCAGGTGCAGTTACCACTGTAAAGAAAGATAATTGCCTAACCAGCAAAAATTGTCTTAACTAAAAAAGGTAGCTTACTACATCCTTGCTACAGTTTCATCTTAACCCTGCAAATAATGTACGGTGTCCTATTTGAAACACATATAAGGAAACAACATCCTAATATTCAGAGTATATTTTATAATCATACACATCATCCCATCAGCACAATTATTTGCACTTTTAGAATTATCTGTATTAATAGCCAGTATGAAAACTACCCCTGTAATGCATGAAAAGTAATAGGAAAGGACTCCAGAAAGGAAGGACTTCTATTACAAGAAAAGTCAATCTTCTGATACTGAACTTCACAGGAATCGTTCACACATCAATCCAGTTTTCTACTCTCTTCAGCTTGGCATATTGACCCTGTTTTATGGGTCACATATATATTATGTGACAGATTTAGACTATGCCAGTCTAAACACAGGTCTACCAAATACTAAATTTGCCTAATTTATTGCAATTCTTTTTGATTCTGATGAGAAATAAACAGACAATAGAAATTTTCTTTTCTTTCTACTCTTTTTTTTTTTTTTTTTTGCCTTTTTAAAAAAAATCTAAATACAAATTGCAGTTGTGGAATCAAGACAAATCTAAAGGAGCTCCATCAGTTTTCTTGGGTGATGTACCAATAGCAATATACTAGCTACTAATAATATCTAAGATTGTGTAGACAAAACTGCTTGAAGAACAGCAGTGATACTACTGATATCACTGGGTTTACCCAATCTGTAAAGCATGGGAACCTCTGCTTCAGTCAATACAGTATCCAGAATCAAGAATTCAGAGAACAATTTATGCCACTGATGGCCATTTGAGGGGAAAAAATAACCAAAGTATACAGTCAGCAGGGTAAATAAGCAGATAATTTGCTTACCTCTCTCAGTTTAAATGACTTTTTATATTTAAAGAAGTATCAGCAGAGTTCCTTATCTATTTTATTTATATGGGATCTGAAACCTATTACACTAGCAAACAAGCTGATAAAGACAATCATAACAGTAAGATGTAATTTGGTATCCTTTAAGTAGCAAAAATTAAGTGGCAATTATAAAATATATATTCTGGTATCCCATCACAGTACATACATACTGAAAACTTTCACAAGTTTTTGTGGTTCCAGGTTTTTTTAAGTTTTAGCATCATATTGACTACTTACTGTCATTCATTTATCTAAGTACTACCACTGGATTTTAAAATGGCATACTTTCCATAAGTACTTGACACATTAACTTGCCTATCCCTTATTACTTACCAGAGAGTTAAATGGATTGATAAAAATTTAAAACGTTTACTTCCTTGTATTAATTTCATTAGTACCAGTATCGGTGGAAATATTTTTTTGTTCAATTACAGGTTTTGAATATTTCTGAGAGACTTCAGTACATTTCTTGTTATTTGATCGGATTCTGAGAATAAATATTCTAGTTGCAATGTGGATTTTTGTTGCTAGTGGGGTAGTTTAAGAAGCTGGTGATTTGGGGCAGGGCTAGTCTAACATGTAAATCTGCAGATGAATTTTAAAGCCTATTTTCATTTGACACTGTGAGCATATTGCCATTAAATACATAAAAACAAATTTCAAATTTTTAGAAGCATTCTTTGTCTATTTAATTCAGTCTACATCTGGCTCAGATGACTTTACATTGCCACTAAAGAACCGAACTGAAGATTTAATTGAACAGTTAAAAATAATCAAATTCTTAAATATTGAGAAACCTGGGAGGCACAGAGGCAGCATTGCACTTGTGGCATAACTTCCCTCTCTTTCAGAGTGTATTTTGAAAAGTGCATCACAAGATACTTCGCACAAGCACTTGCCCACCACTTTCTCCTCACGGACTTCCCATTGCTTATCAAAGGGTAGCTCCTGCTTTGACTCGCACGAAGGAAATCCTATGGAGAAAGGAGTCAAGAGAGTACTATTCTTGGAGGAAAAGCCCAGGGAGGCACTTCTGTCCCCTGCCTATATTCACTGATCAGCATGGACATCTGGAAGAAAACCCTCTAAGTTCTTTCCACATTGCTATCAACTCAGTCTCTTCAGTTTAACAAGAAAAAATATGAGGGCATTTCTTCCCTTTTATGGATTTTAGAACTCACACTAGGCTCATTGACACATAATAATGAAATCTAAAAGGAAATAGCCTGCAATTTTCAAGTTTTTAGTAAAATTACTGTAGGTGCTAGATATAAAAATAAAGGAAACAAGCTAAGAATGGAAATATTACATTGCATGCCACATATTCGGCTAAGAAAATGGTGCAAATTACACATGAAATCTGTGTTTAAAAACTCCATGAAGATCATATTTCCAGGAACATCTTACCAAGATTTCATAAGCAATGAAATCAACTAGGATATAACAGTATTGCTGAGATTTATCTGTTTTCTGTTTATTAAATTGGAAATAGCAAGGTTGTTATATTGGAGTTAAACAGAAAAATCTTTTTCATATTTGTCCTCCAAGACAGAGTTCACCAAAACATTATTTTAAGCAGCTTGTCAAACACTGATTTCAAGACAGGGTAGATTCAATAAATCAATTCAATAGAGATTTAGTTTATTCATAAGTGGACTAATTTCCAGAAAGTTTGAAGTTACTCTTCTAGGAATCCAAATTCTTCAGACACAAAAAGATAGAATAGTAGCTATTTGCAAATAATTGAGGATATACACAAGACAGAGTTTCTAAAATACACAGCTGAATATGCTAAACAAAACGGTTCAAACACCTTTTCTGAATTTAATTTTTGTTACAGCATAAACTGGTTTTGAGCAAGCTCACACTTGTGACTAATGGAAAATTTGTTCTGAGGAATTCTTCTATAACTGTAGTGCTACTAGTCCAATTCATTTGTCCTCAAACAAAAAAGAAACAATTACAACAACATTTTCTCTGCCCCCATATGACATTATCCGATTTCAGTGAGGTCTCTTATTCATTTTTTTCGGAGGAGGAGGCTTTTTAAAATGTGTGCTTATCTTTGCTCTCACTTGAAGACTCATTTCTAAGATACAGAACAAACTGACTGACAGGAACTCAGCAGAAATAGGAAACCCTATGTGGACATCCAATCACATTATAATCCTGCCTATGCTTTTAAGAAAAAACTCAGTAAGGTCAAACTTACAGAAAAGACATATGCTGTTAGACTTTCCCTCTCACTATTAGCCAATAGTCATGCTCCTAAATTAGTATTTGGAGCATTTGAAAATAAAAGTTGAGTTATTAGGAGCACAGTACTACTCATTATCAAATGAAGGCCATGCCTCAAGTCAGCCTGAATATCACATTCTGCAGATGCTCAGCAGTCTGGAAGGTTCTTGATAATCAGGAGCTACCAAGTTTTTGGAGACTGCCTATCATGGAAACTCTGGGCTGCTCCAAGTTTTACCACGTCAAACTTAAATCAACAGGTCTGTCTTGACAAAAGAATGCCAAGAATATTGTAATTTTTATCCTAAAGTCTTCAAATTTCCACAGCTCACTAGCAGATGTTATATTCTGCTTTTCTGCATTGGACATCACAGACTAGGATTTAACTAGAAAGAACAAAGAACAGAAATTTAATTTTCTCCTGAAATGCTACTAGACTAGTAGAGTCTGCTTGATATTGATACTTTGTGTCTCTTCTGCACTAAAGCAAAAACAGTGACATTGATGTCTGAGAAAACCACCACCTTTATGAATACAAATAACCATTTATTAAGCAAACAATATGTAGTGAAGCAAAGAAAGATATCAGAATTGTGCTCATGAGGCTGCCTGCTATGGTACATAACTTTCAAACTATCTTGTATCCTTGTAATATATTACCTATATGTTCCATTTTCTTGAAGTTATCTTCATAATCAAGATGCTATCACAAGTATCTTGGGCATTGAAACTATTTTTAATTTTCATTTAAAGAGCAATTAAAGAAAGACAATGGATACACAAGATAATAAAGTAAGTGATTAGCAGCATGCAAATGACATAGGCTTAATGATAATACCCTGTTCTATTCTCCAAAGGGCCTGTCAAGAGAAACCCTTCCTACATGTGGTTGTGCAGCTAATGTGCCTCAGCCTACAATTACAACATTGCTGACACCATTAACCACTGAAACAACATCACTTCATGAAATCCTTGTTGTCTCATTAAAATGCAAAGGGTCAGGTAATTTACCAGCATTGTGTGTCTACTTTTGTTGTGGGTAATTAGCTGCATTACCCAGCATGGACACCTACTGGGAAATAGTTAAACTGAGAAATATGAAATTTTTTTTTTTTTTTTTTAATTTTATGGGAATTTTAAAGATTTAGAATTATAGCCATGACATACCTTTGTATTCAAGGAGCCATGAAGCACAGACATTTTATACATTTAATATCACAAGATTTTATGGTTGGTTATTTCAGAAAATTAACTTCAAATTTTAAAAATTTACTTTTGCGTAATTGGGTCTAGATATGTATCTCCTTAGACAATTGAAAACTTCTAAAAAATACAGAGAAAATCAAAATGTTACAGTATCTTAAAGACTTACATACAGTTTCTTAAAAAACTTTTTAAGGTTAAATCACAGAGATTGGTGTAGTACATTCTAATACTCATGTTCTCTTTTTTGTTGCTAATTGAAGTCTCATATCACCACTTAAAGGAACCTCGATCACATTCACTATTGGTTCACATCTTGTCAGGGAGCAGAATGGTCTCTTATTCTTTAAATGGAAGTTTGGGAACATAAAACACATTCCAATAAAAGTGAACAGAAAATTATGAATTCATTAAACTACTTTGGTATCTTGTGCTATATATAATATTTATATTCCAACTACTGTAAAATATGCTTTAATATCTTTAGGCAACTATAAGGACTTAAATATTTATAAAATGGCTAAAGATAAAGTATTGCTCTCTTATTCCTACATACAGATGATGTAAGGCATGCAATCAAAGACAATAACACTTTCTACCCATTTGTCATCTTAAAGGAGCCTTTCAACTTCAGATCCCTTGTGTGCAATCTACATAAGAGTTGTTGCCTACATAGGCAACTCCAGAGGAGTTTGCTCCTTAAAAACTACCAAGAGTGCTATACTTCACATAAAACAGGGTTTTCTGAAAATGGAGACAAAACTATAAATTTGCAGGCAAAACAGCTCCAAGTGGGGCTTCAAAATACTGCTGTATTTATCTCTGGGACATCTGGGAACAGGAAGCATTTTGATTTAATATTTCATAACACAGAGGCAATTGCTTCCTTGCCTGGTGTATAATTAATGCTCATAAAAAGAGTGTTTTTTTTTTTTATTCCTCTGCATCAGAAATGAACAAAACAGCACACCTTCATAATAGGGAGTTTGCTTTCAGGATGTTGAACAGCAAATAATAATAAAAGAGAGTCACCAGAAATTTATAACAGCTTTGGGATGGTTAAATATATTTATAGTTTAACTGTGAGATCACATATTTGATGTGCTGTATTATCTACCTCCTTTGCCTGGTTTTACTTTACTCTGGCTGAAACAGAAGGTATCTTAAACTAGAGGAGAAAGAGCCAATTGTGAAAGCTTGAAGACACTTGGGCTAGGGCCTTACAGCATTTCTCAAATACAGAGAAAGTTTGTCAAAGAACTGTGTCTCTGCAGCAATTCCCCAACATATTTTTAATTTACAAGCAAAAGAATTGGAAAATTTTGTTAATAGTTTTTCTCTCTTTCTAGGAAAACTTGGAGAGAGATGTAGAAAACTTTGTGTGTGTACAATTATGGCAGGCAACATTAGTGTCCTGCCGCAAGGAAAATACAAAAAATGTGAAGGGTTCTGGATTCCTGACAAGGGTATCATGTGAAGACTGGAAGGCTAGCAAGGTCTGAACATAGCTGATTTTCAGCACAGGCAAAAAAGTTGAGTAAATAGCCTCTCTCCCACACAATCTCTTTCATTTATTTAAGTCCAAATCTTGCAAAGACCTGCACATAATCTAACTTTACACAGGTGGATAGTTTCACTGAAGTCAGAGAGATTTATTAACCTGTATAACATTGAGCACATAATTTTAGGAACAAGCAAGGCATCAGATTGTAAACTTGCCAGGGCAAAGGCCGTATTTTATTCTTGTATATATCAGGACTATGACAACAAGCTCTTAATTCCATCTAGAGCTCCAGTGTGCCACCATAAAATAAATAACAGCTATCAGCTGATCCATCAAGTTCAGCAGGATAAGAAATTATGTGCATGTTGCAAAAAGGTAATACTGAGTAATTTATCATAGTGACCCGATCTGCAAAAGTTGGAATATTTTCTGTGAGTAAATGGTGATATGGGACATGTCCTGGCCCTTATCTCATTTTTCAGTTACTTATTTCATTACTTAGGATGGTCAGCCTTTGTTTTGAAAAATAATAATAAAAAAAACCTACAACAAACATTTCATAATTCAGCTAGCTAAACAACAATCAGCAAACAAAGCAGAAAATTTCGTTAATTAGATTATTATTTTTGTCATTTACAACAACCAATAGTAACAAAAATACAAGGAACATTCAGAAATACATAGCATAAAAACATCCTTAATCAGAGGCAACTCCTACACTAAATTATCAATCCTGCAAACCAATAACACTGATGTCAACCCAAAACATCATTTTTGCAAATGTGACTGGTAGGATTGATATTGTCTAGGAGAAAATTGTTAGAATATCTAGGTGAATCAGGAAATTTTGAGCTATCTCTAAGTATAACAAGCATTCTATAGCATAAAAGACATTGACAAGAAAGACACACAGGAATCTAAGTGTTTAAAAGAATAAAGCTAGTGTCACAGCTCAATTTGACACCTTAAAAAAACTACCCCAAATCTTTCCCTTTTTGCCAGCACTATTCATTTATTCATTTTTAATATTTCATCTGCATTTAATATCCTAAATTTACTCATAAGCTTTTCTAAGGAGGTTAAGTAACTCCTTAAACTCTGCAATTATTTAGTGCCAGCTACGATTTGATTTTCAGTATTTCAAAGTAAGGCTCTTTATTTCTACATTTTCATGCAATATAACAAATTAAACATAGGAAACAGTGCTGGAGTTGCCACAGAATATTGAATTTCATAACAGCCTAAAATTAACTGCATGTATGATTATCCAAACCTATATTCTGAAATCTTCACTCTAAAACTTATGATTATAAAATAAGAGAAATAAGATTTAACATTCACTAAAAAACCCTCCTCTAGGAATAAAACTATTGTATCGAACTTGTAACAAGATTTCTCTAGCAGCGTTACAATACAGTTATCTGCTAAAGTGGCAAAAAACCTTTGCTAACAAAGCACTTCACACAGTTTATCCTTTCCACTTATTTAAGAATTTTCTCTCATTTTCAATCCTGATAATATGATTGTTGTTCTCTCTTTTTGCTGATATTTCGGAGATAAAGCAATTGAGAACTATTGACTGACAGAGGTGAAAAAAGAATATATTAGCTGTAAACACGGGAAAGCAGATCTCAAATTCATTTTAATAGGAAATTTCTCACAGCAGATTGTGAGACTAAGTCCATAAAACAATTGCAATTATATAAGAATCAACTAACAGATAGTGAAAAAAATCTAATTAAACTCTGTGGCTGTTTCTGTTCTTTCAATCCAAGTTTAAGACAGTTCCAATAAAAGATGGCAATGAAGTCACAAGTAATTTTTTAAAGGAACTGGATCAAATGAAACTACACTTGTACAGGGTATTTTAGTTTGTGCAATCTGTTACACTTGAAAGTCACTATGTAAAATTCTGAGTATGTTTACTTGATTTTATAGGATTTTCCCCAGAAGAATCCTGCCACGATGTTTGAGATGCATTACCCAGGAGTTCATCCAGTCTTTATATTTTTCTCTTTATTCTTTCTTGTTGGAGGATCTATTATAAGTACTGTAAATACAGACCCTAAAATGATCTCTCATGTGTTGAAATAGTGTTGTAAGGAAAATTTTTGTAAGTTGAAGTCATTCAGAAAACAGCTGCAATTGCTACTTTGCTGGAATACATCTACACTATGATCTGTCTTAGAATGTCTATGGACAAAATGCAACTACACAGCATCTCCTTTCTGTACTTTAGACCTGCTTGGAGCTATAAGATCACTTTTCTTTATTGTTTAGTAATTGTTTTTTAACGAAATGTACTGCTCTTATTATATAGGACTCAAAATAAGATCTAAATCATTATCCAATAAAAGTATCTAAGGATACTACCCAGAGACTACTCTGGTACAGTATTTATAAATCTCTAAAAAGTTAGGTATAATTGTCTTTCTGGGTTTTGGAAAGAAAACCAAATAGCAGTGTTAGTTACAACTGAAGACAAATATTTTGTGTTGGGTTCTGTTCATCTGGTGGATAAAATAACAAGTAAAATTGCTACAACATAAGATTCTTACAGAAAAAAAACAAGAAACACAAAAGTCAAAAAATGGAATAGTCAATAGGGGCTACTTGAAGAAGAAAGATAGAAATTATAAGAGAATGAAGGAATAGAGAATTACTGCGGGTCTCCCAGAGTAACTGCCAAGGAAGAGAGCACGCCATACTCAATCCTCCTGGGTACTCTGGAAAAATGTTATGACTAGGGAACACAAATGCTTAGCATGGATCTAATATTCTCTGGTCTTTTCTTCAAATTACTTCTTGATAAAATAATCTCAATTTGTATTTGAGGAAATGGAATGAGAAAAAGGAAGGACAATAAAAATAAATCTCCAGTAACTGTGGGTGACCTTTTTCATACCAGAAACACACATCTTCACAAATCTTTCAAGGAAGACAGTAAGTCAAGACCTAAAAGAGGAACTTCAAGATAAACCCAGAGCTTCCTTGTCACAGATATGACATCTACCTGAGTTTATGAGTAATTTTGCAAAGAGGTGGGCCAATCTCCAACTTTACAGCATTTGGTATTTCAAAAGCTGAGATACCTTAATGAAAGTGGTATTTTGCTGCAGCTTCAGAGGGATACACTTTGGCCTTTCTGTCCTTGGAGTCTAGGTCTCCCAAAGGCAACAAACTGCCCTGATGACTTCCAAAAGTTCATTTTCAGGACATTAGAGTCAGCACCCCCAACCACTAGCAAGCCTACAGAGTTGCCCAATCAGCTTTGAAATGTTCAATGCAGACTGCCATGAGAATGCTTTCAAAGTGAGAACTATCAACAGGACGGCTCCAGTTACATTTTATGTAATGGAGATCAGCAAATTCTTCCAGTTAGTAAATCTTTCTTTCTAAGGAAGGCAGCTTGTTTCCAATCACACTTCTGTGTAGTCACGCATTTTCTTGTATATTGCTAAGACAGCTGATGATGATCATAGATTCAACATCTTAGATAGTTTACTGGTCCAGAATATTACTTTTCTCCTGTGTCTTGAACAGTGATTTTGATTTTTCTTCTGTGAGAGGTCAAGGCACAACACGTTGCTTGGATAAGAATCAAGTAGGATCAGTTATGACTCAAGAGAGGCAGGCCAGAGGACAAAAGTGTTGCATTACTGTGGTGGGCTGAAATGTTGTTGATGTCTTAAACATTGTCAAAATCATAGATATTCAAGCTGCAAGGAAGGAATGCCTGTATTTGAAGCATGCCCCTTCCCCAATATGCTTCCTGACTGGAATTTGGACTGTGAAGGGGAGACTTAAGCTAAGACCATTGTCGAATCACCTCTGGTGTGAGGAGAAGTAAACAAGGCTCACTGGATGGTGGAGGAGAAGGGGTTTGGGTGTTTGATGGTGAAATATCTCCAGACCAGAGCAAACCCCCAGTTTGGGAAAATCACATACACATGGGACATTCACAAGAGAGGCAGCTGAGAAGGGGACATAAACCATCAAAGATCCCCAAAGCACTCCCCAGACTCATCCCTGAGGCTTTCCACCACCAGAGGACTACACATGATGCAAGTGAAGCATCAAATCCAGAGCCTGTCAGAAGAGACTGCAAAGCTTCTCCCCACTCAGGGGAGGTGTCTGAGTGTATAATAATTCATTGGACTCTATGTTTTTGCACTTTCACCACCAAGAAGACCAGAGAAGACCCACAGGACACCATCTGGTTCCACAGAGTGGTGACACTTTTTCTCTCTCTGTCATTCCCTTTCTTCCTCCAACCCTCCCATGCCTCCCCTCCAGCCCTGCCCTCTGCTGCTTTTTCTATCTCTCTCTCTCTCTCTCTGCCTCACATTTATTGTTAAATGAAATCCATGCTATTGACTTTCTCATATTGTCTCATTTGCACATTAATTTGGACAGACACATTTCTAATAATTTTAATAACCAGATCTCAACAACTACTTACAGGAAGTCTAGGTAACTAATGCTACCCAGTCCAAAAACCTGGCTTGCTGTCATACATCCACCTTCTTGTTCCTTCTACAAGACCTTTCCTCTCAGACTGTGTTTGGGTTCTGTTTCAAAGACACGTCCCTGGTTGGAAAGGGTATGTTTGAATGGATGCACAGGGTTGGCCGGTGATGAATGCGTATGACTGGAAATGAATTCTGTGTTAAAGCAGGTAATGAGGGTCAGAAAAAGGGAATGAAATCCTCAAATTTCCGGATTCTTTTTCTGCTATCAGCTTAGAACAATAGAGTTATAGATCTAGCCCTGTACTTCAGCACCGGCAAATGATTATGGCTTATTTGATGGTTAAATAAACTTGCATCCTGTTTTTTATAGCACACTTCTTGTACTGGTGTCATCTTTTGCCTGATGCTGGAGTGAAAGAATCACAGATAGAAACTGGGAAGATCCTTGTGCATTCAGTAACCTATCAATTAAATGACTGCAATTTATTTTTTTTCAGAGACATAAACATAATTTATACATCAGGTTTTCATACGAGATTCCACCAGTGACTACATAATTATACATACATATATACAACATTATATATTAACTTAAACTAGCAAGGGTAAGACTACTGCTAAATCCATCACCAAAAATCTTGCCACTTAGCTCATATATTTCACAGACTGCTCACATATTTTGTTTTGGTTCTTTTGTCTTCAACACTCTCTCACAGGTCAACTGACATCCTGCCACACACCCAGATTTTCTAATGTTAGTGTTTCTGATGATCAGTAACATCAATCAGATAAAAAAACAGCTCAAAAGACTCAAAGGGTAGTGTTGATGATGATGTCTTAATTCAAAATCATACACTAAGATCTAGAAAAACTCAGATTGACAATACTTAAGGTTTACACCAGCTAATGTGTTAAGGATATCAAGCAATACATAAATGTAAAATGACAACTTGCTCTGTAAACAAAGGTACTTAATTGCCAGTAAGGAGGTATAAGGTTGCTCTAGTATGCTGCCTGTTGACCAGCAAAAGTTGAATCATCTAATATATATAATTGTCATGATAGTTGTATCCACCATACATTAAAGCTGCATTTCATAGACAAAAATGTCACATTGCACGTAATTTCCAGTAAAGTTTGTGCTATCTACTGATCTAACTGCTTCTGACAGTCTAATCATTCTATTCAAGGACTTTCAAGAAAATTTACTGTACTGAAAGGAACACAACCAATTCAGGAGTTGTGGGTATCATAAGCAGAGAATTTACTGGGATGACAATTATTTTCTGAAGCAACTGGGCTCACAAGAACCCCTCCATAGTGCTCTCAACTAAAATAGGCTGCTGGTTATCTGCCTTATCTTATGCCTCGCTTCCCCAGAAAGACTATGGAGAGAGCCACCTTTTTTTTTCTTAACATGCAGACTGGTATTTACCTGAAGAAATGTCAATAACTTCTTAGAACGTGCTAACTTACTGTGTCTCTGCTTCTCTGCATCAGCAACACTGAATAGGACTAAAGGGATTTGGACCATGACCAGCATACACTTCATGACCTACAGGGGCTATTGTTGAAGCAGCAATCTGGGTATTACAGATTCACAGAACAATTTAGTCTGAAAGGGACATTGCAGGGTCTCTAGTCTGATTTCCTGCTCCAAGCAGGTTTAAATGGTGATATGGGACATGTCCTGGCCCTTATCTGTGAGGTCAGATCAGCTTCTTTGAGGCTCTATGCAGGCAGGTCTTGAATACCTCTAAGGATGGAGAGTAAAAAATGACAAGTGTTCATGGGGTCCAAAAGACTATGTTTAACCCAACCTATTGTTAGGTTTTTCCATCCTCATTGAGGGATGGTCTAAGATCCTGTGTACACCCAGATGTAAAATACAACAGTCAGGTGGAAATGTCTCTAAACTCCGAGAAAAGACCAAAGAAGGAAATTCTCACAGACTGCTCATGGTCAAGAACAAATGCTATTTCTTGATTATTTTAATTATGTATGTAATAGAAGACCATAAGAGGTCCCTCAAAGAACAGCCATTAGCCTGGTAGTGAAAGTAGAGGTTTGGTTTTGAGATACAGACTTTCAAATCCCAGTCTAAATCAGCAAAACAGGGAACCTCCATACCTGTCTTCCACTTCTGCAATGTGCTTCCTAATCATGACATTAAGTTCTCATACTGTGATCAAGTCAGTCTCACAGATTTATGAGGGAAGAACTCTAAAATATTTGGGGTTGTATTGCTTCCAGGCCACAGATTTAAAACTTTGGAGATCCACGGGATTCAAAAAAGCCCCATTTCTTCCTCTTCTTCTCAAATCTACTTTTATCCAGAGAACTATTCAGTTTGACTTTGAAAACTTCCAAGTTTTAGCTTCCCGGTACAATTTAAGTCCAACATTAAATTCTACTGTTTTATTGCTGATTCTAAGAAAGAATTTTTCAAGTCTCCATATGCAAGAAGTTACACTGCTGCCTTTGATTTTTGGCTCATAATTCCTATTTCCTGATCAGAATGTAAAGAGGAAAACATGAACTTAATCTTAGTTCTCACAGTCCTTGAGGGAAAACTATCTCCAGGTCAGGCTCACAGGGAAACTGCAGACCAAAGCACTACCCTCTCTACCATACATTTATAGCAGAGCTAGATCCAGCGGGAATATTTACTGCAGCAGTTAATAGGTTTATCAAAGGTAAGACTTCAGCTGCATAGGCTGCAAGACCCTTCAGGGATGGGAAGATGACTGTTTTTACACTGATGGTCTTTGCCAGGGTGCTTATGACTGCTTTGCAGCTGCTTTGCACAGGCACAGATGGTGTAAAATAGCCTTTGGCTACCTATGAATCAGTCCCCTACTCTCTTAAATGGGATGAGTACATGTTAAACCATGGGAAGAAATCTGCTTTGAGTTAATTCTAAGAGGCTTCTTTAGCAAGAAGGTATTAGAGCTATAAGGAAAATTTAAATTTCTTGTTCTTTTTATTCTACTTTTTGGCTTGTATTACTCAAACTTTTATTTTCTCTGTGGTTGCAAAGTGTATTACGTAAAACAGAAATCTTGTTAGACAGCAACTTCAGGTTGCCAAAGTGAGGAGTATCAGTAATCATTTGCTATATAAGAGCAACTGCCCCTTTAAGAAAGCTCCAGTGAGAAAGTGATGATTTTATATATTTTCTAGGAAAATTTTAAAATGAGAAAAAAGCACCAGTTTCATGTTCATTCATTTTTCCTCTAGAAGATGTGCTTTGTGATGTAGCAGAGAAAGTACGTGACTGTCTCTTTAAAAACCATCATACCAATCAGCAGGTTTAGCTGTCAAGCAAGCTGATGTAGGGCTCTTTGAATTACTGAGTGAGGGATATTCTTCCTGCCAGGTCCTGTCCCCTGTAGGCACTGCAGAGAAGTATTATAGGGCAGTCCTTACCTTGGGAATTAGCCTGCAAGACCCCAATGCTGTCATCAAACTGCATAGATTTGATGTTGAGTGACGCCAAGATGCATTCCTTGTCCTGCAGCGAAGCATCATCAATATTATTCTGATTGGCTGACAGGATAACGCACATGTCGCAGAGGTTGATGTTGACAGCCCTTAAATCAGCTCGACTTAATGGCGTACCCTTCGGCACAGAGAAAAAAAAAGGAGGGGGTGCAGAAGAGGGAAAAAAAGAAAAACAAATTAAAGATTGAGAAGGAGCTTTGGGAAATTATTTAACAAGTACCTTTTTTATGCTCTGACATTAAGCTGGTCTAACTATGTGCCAGGGAATAGGAGATGTGTGCTAATCTAAAGGGTAGTTGGTGCTGATGGCAGCATTTTAGGTTCAGTCTCAATACTCAGTCAAGCTATTACTAACAAACAAGAAACAGGAATAATGCCAGCATTCTACATCTCATCGGTGACTTGAAATTGTCTTGATTTAAGTTGCTATCATGTGGCAACCTTTGGCTCTCTAAATATAACAAAGGGGGTGTTTTAAATGTCTATTTATCTACTACCAAGTCACAATGTTCTTGGGCAAAAGAACAGCAATTGAAACAGGAAAGCATTATGTGTCCTCCACATTTGAAATGCAATCAGGATAAAGCTATTTTTTTTTACCTAAAGCAATAGAAAGAAAAGGTTAATCCTTTTCAAAGCACACTTTTGATGCTTCTTGAAGGAAAACACACCGATCTTTAAAGCTGTGTGAATAAACCCTTTGAAACAGACTTCATTCTATTGGGCATGAGTCATGCAACATTCCCTGCTCCACAATTCTCCATCAGAGAATGCAATGGTTAAAATGAAATGTGGTAGTCCATGGATTTTTTTCATAGTTAACAAAACTGAGAAATGACAAGACCCTAATGATGAGGAGACATAACTGGCCTTCTTGTCACACAGTGGCTTTCATAAAATGAAGTCAAGACCCTTCTCTTCTGTCTCCTGATCATTCACGGTGAACATCTCTTGAGCTCAGCTGAGAATATTCAATGTAAAAGGGAATTTAAAATGCACAGAGTGAAGGAAGAGCTCAATCCTTATTCAATGATTGCCATGTACTATCAGATGCCGGTTTAATTATTCCATGTTACTTTTAATAATTTGAGGTATGAAACCTTGTGAAAAACAATATATATCAAGCAGATATGATTTCATTATAAACTACTCAAAAGTTAGGATGTGATTACTCCTGCCACCTTAATCCTGCCCTTTGTGTCTGTATTGGGCACCAAGTGAAGCAGGATTCCTGTGGGGAAAAATAATATGCAATCATGTAATTAATTAAAGGCTTACTCCTAATGATTTTATGCAAAGGGACAGAATTAAGGCTGCCCGAGGATATTTAAAATTGGCATTTGCCTACTTTTTAAGAGTTTACTCAGCAGCCTAAAGGCCTCTTTTAATGCAGATTTTAAATTAAAATTCTACTTTTTTTTAAACCAGAAAAAATGTTTTCATATTCAGCTGTAATCACATCTCCATCAGATATCAGCGGCAAATTTTACCTTGTGATCCAAAGCACAGAGAAGTAAGAAATGAGTTTAAGTGGCCTCCCTTTAGCAAAACTCCCACCAGTATAATCTCAGAAATTTTAAATTAGATTATAGTAGATTAAATTAGATTTTTAAATTAGTATAATTAGATTGGAATAATGCTGCTATTTGTAACTTTATATCAACATTTTGAACCAGATAGGTTGGGGGGGAAAAAAAATTGGAAAAAGCAGTAATGAAGTCTGTGTGGTCTTCAGCACCCCTGAAGACCCCTGTGTCAGATATAATGCCTTTATATAATTCAGTGTTTTGAAAGGTGCTTAACTATTTAAGCTGTTTAAAGCAAAATTAGACTGAAACTATTCTATATTTGGATGTAACTGGGGAAAGTAAAAGTGGTGCATATTTCCTTAATGCCTCTTCAAACGTTAGAATCAAAACTTTACAAAAATGCATTATAATAATGGATACACATTATATATTGGTAGCAGTAGCTGGATTATATTCTGCTCCATAGTTCAATAGTATGATCAATTTTTTCTGATTCCATAGTATTTAGCCTTCACAGTGACTTGAATTAAAAGGGGTTGGCAGAAAGAGGAGGATATTAACTGGCTAAATCTGATATTGACACTATTTTTGTGACAGCAGAGAATCTTCTGACACCATCTGTTGGATCAGGTTACAGAAAAAAGCCAAGGGCTAACACTAAAACTGCATTTACAGTAACAAAGACCTACAGTCTGAATTAATCAAAAAGTGAAGACAGTCCTTTCATTCTATAGCTATTTTCCTAAATATTCAGTTGAGGCTACATCCATCATTGATTTACTTATTTTTAACTGCTGAAATGTAATTATTAAGAACTAGTAAACTCATATTTTTTTATTCTGAAAAATACATCTAAACTAACTTGACTATGTAACATAGAGCATTCTCTTTCATACTTACACCACAAGCTGGTTTCTCTCCTGCCTCTCATTTATAGCTATGGCCACCTAAGATCATTAGAGTCGAGAGCTTAATTTGTTACTCCTGGGGCTCTTGCTTCTGTATTTTAGGCACATCAGTGAATTGTAGTGATATATAGGAGAAAAAGGACTTCTGAATTGTGGTTTTAGTGGTTGTGTCTGCTAAAATCAATAGGAGATTTCATTGATTTAAAAAGGTAAGGGTTTTTTTGTACTTCCATACATGAGTATGACAGCACTCTGAACTGAAAAGCTATGGCAGTGTTCCTAAAAAAGCAGGCCAGTTCACTGTAGTTTTTATGAATACAGATAGATGTTATGTAGATAGAATAACTATAATTTTTTTTAAAGGTTTTGTGGCCATAAATACATAAATAATGTCATAAATAACTACTGTCATTCTGTCAGGGAAATCACATCAGAACTGGCTACATGCAGTGCACTATAGTGAATGCTCGATATATAACACAGCTAATACATCTGATGGCAGCTGAAATTCATCCGATGAGGATGAAGACGAACCAAACACTGAGGCAAATATCTTCTAATAAGGTCTCACAGGGCTCTGTTTTCACAGACACAGTAAAGAGAAATATCTAAGTCCTCAGGCCTATAAGTAGACAAAAGTAAAAAAGCCTAAGATCAAAGTCAATACGAATCTGTCCAGTTGATGTCCTAAATAACAAAGTATCAATAATATGGCTTTTGAACTTACAGGCAAGATTGAAACCTTGGGGAAGTTATGCAGTGTCTCCCATTCCCTTCTCAGGTATTCAAGTGAACCCACAAACACAATGTGCTTGAGTTCATGGTAGTGAAAGTTGCTGGCTCGTAATGGCATCACTAAATTTCTTAATCCAATCAAAGCAGATTTAACATCCCCAAATATGCAAACGACTACATGCCCACTTAAAACTGTCATCGCTGCTTCACTTCGAGTCTAAAAAAAACAACAAACAAAACAAAACAAAAAGACAAGGGAAAAATGAAACAAAGGGAATCTCAAATCATATACTAAGTTTAAAACCAGGAAAAATACAACTTTCAATATTGTTCATGCACAAAGAAGCAGTTTGACAACAGCTGTTCAATTTACCCTTATTTATCCTTCATTAAACATGCACAGAAGAAAAAAAAATCACTCTCATTTGAAAATCCTTCAGAGTTTGGGAAGACATTGGACCAAGTTCCGGTACTGTGTAAGTTTCTACACATGTGAATTGTGGCCCTGGTTATAATGAAAGCACTACAGGTTTAGCTGAGAACAGAATTTGACCTACTACATATTTAATCAATAGAAGAATTATAGAAAAGATGCAAAATTACGCCCTAGCTGACGAATCACTAGTTGGACTTTTTTCAGGACCAACTTGAAAAGGCAAATGTGAGTGCCCAATGGTCCCAAGTAGGGCACTGTGGTATTACTCAGATCTTGTGAATTGAGGACCACAGTTTCTTAGAGTCAAAGTTCTTATTTTAGGATAAGCTGCCCTTACCCTGAGAAGCAATCAAAGAATGCTCTACACTACTCTGTTTTACTGTAGATGCCCACAATACTCCACAGAACTTAAATAGTGACTAATACTAATAGTGACTAATACTAAATTTTTTGGGCCATTGGGATTTCTAGAGTTGTTGAATAGATAGAAGGAAAAAGGTCTCTTCTTGTCTCGGTGACAACAATAAATTTTTGAACTAATTTCACCTTTGGTTACATCGCTTGAGCATGCAACTCAAACATCAAGATGATTAAATAAAGTCATGAGAAAAAAATGAACTTAATTTCTGGAGTCACTGTTCCACTCCATGAAGTAGCTGCAGATCCACTGACACCACATTGCCAAGAAGTTGTACACTCAGTACCATTACAGAGAAGTTTTGCCTAAAACTAAGCTAGTGGTGAACTGCGAAATTTTCCTCTCCCTTATGCATAGTATATGTCGTTTTTCTAAATTATGGAAGCATGGTGATGTGCAATACAGATTGAAACATGCAGCAGATATGTTCACTATGTAAGAAGAATGGAAACTCTGATTAGAAGTTTTCTCATTAGTGAATGCATGGGCTTTCAATTTCTCCAGGGCAATTAACACTGACTTTCACACTGCTTGACCAAGAGAATCATCTTGGCCCTTCAAAGCAGAAGACATGAGCAAATCCTCAAGTAAAGGATGTAAGTTGTACCATGCCTCTGCTGAAGGGTCTGGAATACTCAGACTTTACAAGACAGAGACTAAGTCTTGAAAGCAATTATGTAAAAAGTGTTGCTCTATAGTAACTGATTTGTATGTAGTCATGTACATTTGTCTGTAAGGCAAAAAGCCCTTCTACTACCAGATACAGCTGGAATGTCACAGAGCTAAAACAGACCTTGGGCAGAAAAATGAATTATTTTCTGATTGAGGCTTCATCAAGTATCAACTAGAAGACAACCTGGGAAATCCCATCATCTTCAAATTATGCACTAATTTGTACTTGTATGTCTCTAAGGACAGTGTTAAATTTGCATGGACATGACTATAAGCATAAATTTTGGACTGTGAGTTTGAAAAGGTATAGGGAAGCATTTTTCTGGCAGTGTCTTTACTGGTGATGATGCATGAAGCAGAAAGAACCTGGACAGACTTGCAGATTCACAGGCTGCTAGTAGAAAAAAATAACATGGCATAACTGAGAGATGATGACTGATGCACTCTCCAGCACCATTTTTTCAGGAACACTTTTCAAAATGGGACAACATGTAAAGTCTGCTAGCTAAAATGGGCTTATAGCATGAAGGCGGATTTCTCTCTCTGTCTATTGCAAAGTATTGTACAGCAGGACTGCCCCTCCTCACCTGTTGATTACATATAAATGCATACTATTTAAAGCTGTTCAGCCAAACTCCATCTCACAGCTCCATCTCTAGAATTTGGAATTTACTTGCATGACTGTTTAAACACCAATACTGCAATTCCAGGTAATGTCACAGTTATTACAGAAAACCCCGAGGAGAACTAGAGACAAGCTTTTAACCCCTGGTAGAATAACTGGGGCTGTCACCATCATTGGCTATACCATGCCACAGTGCAGAAAAGAGAGCAGGCTGAGGAAAAGCTTTATGAAGTGCGACAAAGTGAAGATCCACCAGGGAGTTCATTTCAAATATAATCAGTTTTTCATACACGATCTGGAGTGAGTTAGTTGCTACTCTTAGGTATGAGTACATGAACACAAATGGCATGACTTTCAAAATAAACTGTGATAGGCCTTCTAATTAGTTTTAATTACTTGAGTCAGTATGAAGGTTTTCCTAGCTAAAAAAAAATGAAACATAGACTAAGCTCAGTGCAACATGCTAAAAAGTCATAGTAGCACTACTTGCTCTAGCCTATTCAGGCATCTTGAAATATTGGGAATTGAGAGAGAAGTTCTAAGAGAGCAAAATTAATGAATAATCAATTATAATAATTCATAAAACATCAATAAATAAGAGATAATGAAAAGCAACACTTGCCTGTGTTAGAACCATTACTATTTTGTGTAAAGAGATAATTGGATTATGTAAATATTTAAATATTTCCAATCAATTCTCTAAAGATTTAAACCAGATATGCAAATTTCATCTTAGGAAAAAGAAATTCTCTGTTTTGGATGTGTTTTTATTGTTGCACTTGGCATAAAGATTGGTGTGATCATAAAGCTTTAACCAAAATGCTAGCTTTGGTTTCATCATGCTGTGCTTCTGATTTCAATATACTGGATTTCATGATAGTAGAGACTAATTTACTAATCCATTAGACACCAGTTCTATTCTTCAAATAACCTCTTTTGAAACACAACTTATCGTCAATACCTACCAAAATGACTTTTTCAATGTCCTTGGCTGGACACCAATGAAACATCCCTGTAGAATCATATTTTTTCACATTGGCATCCATATTGTCAATCTGCTCGTTGCCAGGAATTAACAAGGGGTCATGCCTGGGGAAAAACAAGTTGAGGACAACATAAATGGAAAATATTATGAATTATGGATGGAAAGATATCCCAAGAGCTGTGTATGAAGTGGGATAAAAGTAAAAAAATGAAATGTATTTACACATTAACACGCTTTCAATGAGGATTTTTTAAACAAAAACTGAATAGAAAAGTTAATTTTTAAATTTTGGGTACCAGTTTCAATTATTTTCTACACTTTTTCTACACCAATAACCATTTAAATTTAAATAGGGCTTTCTTATAACATCACATCCATAAAAGTAGGTTTTTTTCTTTCCAATCTCACCCCTCTGAAATAAATATTGGAGTTGCTATAGGCATCTGCAATGAAGTAGAAGGGATAGGAACAGAACCCCATGCTGACTGACTGGCATAAGTATGGAAAGCCAATTACTTGCTTTTACCACCATACAACTTCTGACGTGATGCTCTTCACAGTAAAAGCTTTAACAGGCTGCACTTTAAATATTTTAGCAATTTGCCCAATCATATTTTGCTTTCCCAAACTGAAGCCCTTTAAAGATTCAACAGTATGTCATTTTAGAGCAGACTGACTAACAAATGCCCACATCTGGAATACATGATTTTAATACCAAAGAACAATGTCCATTTTCTCTGACAACTCTACCTGTGATAACCTTCTAAGTGTTTTTGCAGCAAGATTTTACAGCACAAGGCTTCTCAAAGGAGAAGAAAATGAAAGACATTTTTATAAACTTGCTCTCCAGCTATAAAGCTACATCTAACCACAAATACATAGAGTTTTTAATTTATATGCTAAAATCAAACATTAAGCTAAGTACTAAGTGACTTCAACACTCAGATGCTAGCGAGGACTGCTAAGTGACTGCATTATACAATTGCATTAGGAGAATTGTGTTCACCAGGCACAGGGTAAACTCACCCTAAAATCTTACATCTAAGGAGAGAATAGAGCTTTGTCTGGAAAGCCACAGTCTTTACTTCAGGTTTTTGTCATGAATGCTTGAAATATCTTGACACAGAATTGTAACATTTCAAGGAAGAAAATATCTGCAATGTAGGAATAGGCTAAGTACTCTGAGACAGCTATCCAAACTTTAAAGAAGTTTGCCTTTTGAAACCTCTTAAAAAATCCCCATATTATGTGAACTCTTAAGTTTCCTGATTTTTAAAGCATTTGAGCCATCACACTGCGGTAAGAACCTACCCTCTACAATGTCTACTAAAGTAGACTGTGAACACAGTGTATAATATAGGTTAATTTACCCCGAATATGGTATGGTAAGTTGCCATGCAACCAACAGTTATACTTGCATACCTAAGAAACGTATAATCTCGAATTCTGTCAGAATGATTAATTAGTGTAATTTTATTGCCACTGACTATAGACGCATTGAAATTAGTGAAAAATTCTCACACATTTCACTTAAACAGGGTCAACTCCATAGAATGTTGCTCAAAAAAAAAAAATGGAGAAACTATTAAAACAGTGCTCCACTTAAAATAGATTCTTTTGATGCTTTAAGACAACCAATGTGGCAAAGGCATAAGTCAGACTCATCTGGAAAAAAAAAAGAACCACTATGTTTTTAAAGTTGAAACTGGTAGCCGAAAAGCCTCTAGGGGTGTACCTGGAATCTCTGACACTAGTCCAGACAGGACAGGCCTTGCATAAGTATGCTACCTGTTTTGTAAGAGGCAAAGATGAAAAAGCTGTACCAAAGAGGTTTGTTGTGGGGGTTTGGTTGACATTTTTTTAATTATTATTTTTATTTTTTATTTCTAGGAAAATATCTGTACTCTGCATTCTCTTACTTCATTCATCAACAAGCTGCAGCCATGGTAGTTTTGACTGAGAGCTAACCATGCTGCTGCTCATCGGGCATACCCCATATGCTTATAGTTGCATGTGGTACAATAAGGTCTGCAACTGCCAACACAGTTCCACTTGAAGGTTGTACTAATGTTCAGACAATACCTAGTGGCATTCTGTCCTAGCTGGTTTTTTCTAATGGAATATGTTAGCTATGTGCTTTGTTTTTTCCCCCAATACTTTCACAAAGCATTTCTTCATGAGTTTTCCTACAAGAGCACTTCACCGCACAAGCACTTCACAAGCAAACTTCACTGATGAAATCACCTTCTTTTCTCTTCAAAAAACAAATGCTTGTAGGAAAGAATTTTCTTTTTCCCCCATTCCTCATCAGAAAAGTTACAATAAATCAATTTTAATAAAATGCCACATTCTAATTTTCTAATCAGTGTTTCTTTTCTGCTCTGAGATATAAAACCAAATAGATTATCTGAAGCTGTAACACAACTGAGAATTTAGCAATACTCTAATCCCAGTCAGAAAAATAATTCACAAAAACGATGCAAATAACAAGGCAGGTGGTAACAGATATTTAACATCTAATTATGGTCAACTGTCTTGATATTTAAGGCAATTTTTAGAGCAAGAGTGCTTAAAGTCTAGCATAGTTCTTTCAGGCTTTGCCTCCCAAAAGGGAATATTAAAAGTAGCTTGTGGCAAAGGTTTATTAGAATATCTTAGGTTTAAACATAAGTAGACTGGAAAGAAGAGTGTAAACCATCAGATGTAACACCCTGTTGAAGTTTTAGGTAACAAATTCATTTTTTAAAAAAAGCTTTATGGCTTTTTTTTTCAAATCAATAAATACATTTACATTAAGTATCTGGACTTTCTACTCCACTGACTGGAGTATAGCAAGTGGGAATCTTAAAGGAAGAAAACAGGATGGGGCACATAACAGAAAAGTATGTAGAGAGATACTATTGTACCACTTTCATTTAGGAGAATAGATTATTGCCTGAGAAGGGAACTGGCGAGACTAGTCACACTTTGTGTTTCAAAATCTGTGGGGTTTTACATGAAAGTGTGTTTATTAAATTTAAATCTTCTGGGCTAAGCTACTATTTTAATCTCTCTTTAATCAATGTCCATTCATTCTTAGTAAAGTGATCCCTGAAGATGTCCATGGATGTTGAAAACTGTTTGCTACTAAAGTCCAACTTTGTCTTCAGATGTTAGCAGATAACATTGCCTTATGTACTTAAAAACTGAATTGATCAGAACAGTAACAAAATAGTATTACTACTTTGGACATATATATCCTCATTAATCTGATGATCTAAACCTATTTTGCAAATACTAAAAATTAATTAAGACAGACATACAGAGAGGCCAAGGCTGTCAAATCTGCCTAAGGCATTTGGACACCCTCTTCTCATTAAAATTTGTACTACACAAAGCATTATAGTTGTTACCCTTACAGCCAAACCATGGACTGAATGTTTCTAGACTCTCTCTGCCTCCTCACCCTTGAAGATGGCCCTGTCAAGCCGAGCTTTAGTCACATTGGCAGGTTACTGTTGAAACGCTTATATTCATGCTGTAGCTATTATGGTTCCAGGGCTGTAAAGTCATCTGCGTCAAAAATTCAAATCCTAAGCAGAAAAACACCTTCTATCAATTGAATCCTTAGTGTCTGTTTTAATTGAGATGTTGGTTTTTATGGCTTGTAATGACCAAAGCATTTTGTCATTCCATCTAGAAAAAGACAAGCATGTACAGCCTGTTTGGGAGGAAAGGAAGAAAAGTTAAATTTTCTTCATCCATAACTCCATTTTAAAAAAGCTTCTCTGGTTCTTACAGCAGATTTTACATAGTCATGACTTAAAATGAAGAGCAAAATACCACCTTTTCAAAGTTTTGAAGATCATATAATGCCACCTATATGCAATTAAACTTGAAAATGACGCTAAATGCCCTGCTACAGCTGCAACACTGCCTATAAGACAACAGCCTAAAGCAAAACCATAAATCCCACCTCCAGCAAACATACTGCAAGGAAGTCAGAATTACATTTTAAAGACCACTGCTTTTCTAGCACATGTTTATAACTACTGCAAAATTGGAGGTTTTGAGTCTGAAACTTTTATCTCTGAAATTGGAGATATACAAAACTAAAAGACCATTCAGGACTAAATGGCTGCCTCATTAAATGACTATTGTTTAGCATACCCTTGTGTTCTGTCATCCTTCTCTTAACTCTCTTGCTATTCATATGCAATTGAGTATTAGTGCAACCTACCCTCACTGATGTATCCTGGAACTACTCAATGTGCTGAGCACTGGGAACAAGAATACTATATGACTAGTAGGGTCATATAGTGGTGCTGTTGCTGTTTGAAAATAAACTGTAGTCTGTTAGTCTTTACACATTAGTAAGACAATGTTTTGGCTACTTTTTATTCTGCCTTCCAATAATATTCTGCTTATATAAAGTCAACAGTAAAACACATCTGGGAAAAACATAACTTCTTTTAAACCTGTGCTTGTTAAAGTCTGCAATTATGCCTTTCTCAAGTAGGCATAATAGATGTGAATTTTGCACACAAAAAGATGTTTAGCAGTCTCCTGCCCAGCATTCAGGGTATTGAAATTCACCCTGTCTGTGGTTCAGGAATTTGGAGGGTTTGCTACCTGATTTGTGTGGATGTACCTTTGCAAGCGTACGCACACACATAGTTAACTTTAGGAGGAAGGAGTGGGTTGCGGAAGGTAAAATAGGAATTGAAGACATGCTAGAGAATGTCTCACGTCTTTGAAATTTCTCCTGCAACTACCCTAACAAATTGTGGCAATTAACATGCTGTTAGTGTTAGATGTATGCAGCCAGTGCAGGTGCTAATAATTGAAAAAGCATTTAGAGCTTTTACACCCTGGCTGAATATTTCATGATGTGCTGCATGTTTCACTATTTACTCAGTGGGCCTCTGTCACTTCAATCTTTTCTGATTGCTTTGACTGGTGCTATAAAGCTCAACCAAGACAGAGTGACGGCTTGTCACAGGCAGACTCCACTGACTCTAGCATCTCGCTGGGACTAGCTATGAAGGTTGTCAAGACATTCTGATGGAATTCAGCAAATGTTTTGTGACTAATACACCCAACATTTGTCGGCTACCATTAGCCATTCCCTGTGACCCTGCAGCCTGTGTGGATAGCATTAAGTTGTAATGAGAATTTGTTGCGTATGTGTGGTACACTAATGATGCTCTCTAACTGATCTTTCCATTCACAGGTTAATCAGAAACGAAATTTGTAAGGATTCAGTGCCCAGATATACCAGGCTTTAGATAAGAAAACCAGTGTGACAACAGAAAGAAAACCTTCAGCTTATTGTTAAATGCTTTCATTATCATATTCAGAAGCTATCCTAACATTGTCTACCATCTCATACTGTCTGACTTTTTTTATAAATCTACAAAAAAGACTATATCTGATACAGTGGTTGATACCTAGTGCCCTGTGCTAGCTTATGGGCTGATTTAAAGTGCTAACAAAATTAACAATTCTTTTTCCTTCCCTCTTGTTCTGTCAAAATGTTGCTGGTTTTATTATCCTCAAAAGCCTTACTAAAGATTTCACATTAATTCATCAAGACTACCAAGAATACTGATATAAACCTGTTTCCTGTAAAATCTTGCTCTTTAAAATATCTTGATACCTCAGGACATGATCAGAATATGCTTTTAAAGTAGGAATCCTGACACATTAAAAAGTAACAAAATAATTAACTTCTAGACTTTTACCTAAGCAATTTAATGAGGGGAAGACAAGGCACACAGTCGAAATGTCTATTGGTTTTAATATATCCCATTTATCTCTACTGAAGCTGCAGAACTAACAATCCTTGAGGGGTAGGAGAATGTATCTGAAAAAATAACTTTTCATTTGTAAAACATAAAAGTAGTTATGTGGCATCACAAAATATAGGAATGTTTTTGTCATGTCAATCAAATGTGTGACCTGACATAAGCTTCCACTTTTGCTACTTAAAGTTTATAAAAACAAATTTTTTTCTTTAAATCCATTTTATAGCTAAAGGAATTTTTTCCTTCCATTGCCTCAATTTGACTGGATCTTCTATTACCCCAAACTATATAAAAATAGTAACTTCTTTTGCTGGAAAATTCCCCTTTTCTTTCCTGACACTGCTCTCTCATCTCAGAAAGACTTGTGCAAGGTTTTACAGTAACACAAAAAAAAATAATCTGATACTATTCTCATTCTCATGGTTTATAGCACAAATACCAATGATAGCAACAGTCAGAAGACTAACATTTATTAGCACCTATCATCCAGATAATTTAATTCTATAAACTTGTTAAAAATAGGTCTAAGATAACATATAGTCACTGAGCTAATCCTGTTGTTCTTCTTGGTTGTAGTGAGCTTGCAAAACAGAATCAAGAAGCGAAACGTGCTATTATATACTTGCTGGGATGCAGTTTGGTTATTATTGCATATTAGCACTGCATATAGTCAGAATACAAGTTTGAGAGTATATGATGGAAACTTCTGAGAGATGTAAATACACAACATTATTATGGTTGATCCATGAGTCTTCACCTTTTCAAAGCTTACCTTCATGCATAGTTTAATGGAGTCTTGGAAAGTGATCAGATTGAATTTATTTTACCGATTTTGACCTGAAAAATGTTTCCTTCTAGATCTGTCATAATTTTTTGTTGTTGTTGTTTAAATGAGAAAATTCAGAGTTTCTGCTCATGGAAGGGCAGCACTACAATGGCAGACACAATACAAATTCGATCTGAGTGGCACTAGCAAAAATGTGTATGTATATTTAAGTTGATGTGGCTTAGTGAGTGGATAAGGAGATAAATGTGCACAGCCATTGTTCATATACTTAGAATATTATATCCAACTTCAGGAAAAAAGACAGGACATTTCCTCCTCAACTTCAGATAAATAATCTCATTAGGCTTCTGGAAACGTATGCCAAAGTGCTCACTTTTTTTCTATGTCACTAAGTTTTGTTTTGACAGTCTCTGAACAAGTTTTATGGTTAGGTTGGGAATTATTTTAGATCCTCAATCAAAAAAAATCCTCAGGCTTATGAAATTCTCCTTGGCAACACACTGAAGACCCAGTGTCCTCTGATGCCTCTGATTCTTATGTGATCAGGGACACTAATGATAATGACCCTTTGCTGAGTATGCTACTTGTCTAGAGGCCTATGTCAACTACACCACTATGTACAAAGTGGACAGGGACAAACTATTTGTTTGCTCTTCAAGCCCCTTGGGCCCTGTCATATGCTATTTGTTCTTGCATTAAGAGGTAGTTTGACTCAGCTGGGCTGACATTTCCTTCAAGTCAGTGTATTCCACTCATGCAGTAGCAGCTACTAAAGCATTAAGTACAGACTTGAGCCTCAGCAACAATCCTTTTAAGTGGCTTTTTTGATTCACATCCAGGCCTTTTCACATTTTTTACTGGTCTTTCTGAATCCAAAATGACATATTTTTTTTAAAAACTAGCTGATATACATATGCAGGCAACATAGCTAACATGCCTGATCATCAATAATATGCATCAAAACCTGCATGAACAGGTGATTGATACCAGTGCACGACACCAGAGGCATCAATTGGTTCTAGTTTTCTTCTCTATCTCGTGAAGGAGACCTGATATGGGATTATTCTGCCACTCACAGCTTTTCTTCCTTTTCCTTCCATTTCCTACTTAAATTTTACTTTTAATTGTAATAGGATGTCCTTGTGTTCATGTCTCAAAAGAAGAAGTATCCATTTTCTCCTACTGGAGTTTAAGTTATTTTTAAAAAGTATCCTTGTTCTTGTGGGTTTAATGGAAGACTTTTGCTAATACAAAACAGGTAAAAATAACCATGACAGTGCAGAGCATTTTTTTGGTTAATTTGTATTCGTAGGTATTGTTGGAATTTGAAGAATTTGTTTCTGATATCGATTAGACTCTTCTAGTATTACATCAGTGTGATTCAGCTCATATCATTTGATGTGATGCAGGATTGAGTTAGAATAGTGACTTTCTAAATGTGAATCTATACCATCTGTAATGTACCCAAAGAGCATTTGTATGTCAATCATCTATTTATATCAGTAATTTATTATAAATTAGAGTCATCAAAAAGATTACATTAAAAAGATGTCTCCAATCTATATATCTGGATCATATTTGGTAATACAGCTTTCTACTTATGTGTGAGTACATCAGAAAGACTCCCACTCTCTGACCAGGTCAGACCACTTGTCATGATGCCCCAGGGAATCTTTATGATACAGTTTCTGTCCTCTGTTCTACTCCACTGATAGCAGAAGTCATAAAGTTTTATCTCATAGCATCATATCCTGATTTGCTCTAGACATTGTGGGAATCTAAAATCTATGCAGCATTTTCAACATTATCTTAACTGTAGGGATGCTCAGAATGTGATTCAAAAGCCACAGTTCAGACTACAATTTATAAATGAACTTTTCACGTGTTTGTCCTTTTCATTCTCCAGACTTCTTGTCCTTGAGCACTCCTCTAGATCCAGGACCATAGCCGAGGAAAAATTTGCAAAGTAGCCATCTGTTTGAGGGTGGGTTTGACAGGGTAAAGCTGACTTTGAAAAGGTGCTTTTATAGTAGATTTAGGAAAAAACTTGCAAAGATACATATCAGCTATAGACATGACAGTGCTTTAGCTGATTTACCTCTTGGGTACTTCTAGTTGACACACACTAAAGATTCCTGGGCAGAAAAGCAAGTATCTGTCACTTTAAGTAATTTACAGGGATACAAAACAGCAGATAATACAGTCCACCTTTGTTTATCAGAAAGGAGAAAAGAGTTTGACCATTACAAACAAAGTTTAACAGAGCTCTCTTTTGATTCAATCCACTTTGTCTTATTTAGCACCTTGAACCAAAGTTAAGTCAGTGTAGATAGAGAGTAAAACAAAGAGACGGTTGGGTCTGGGGAGAGGCTGAGGGTGCGAACACAGGGCTGGAGAATAAATTTAGCAGCAAAGGAGAAAAGGAGGAAAACAATGTCTGGATTTGGAAGCCTGGCAAGTTCTCTACTCACTGCTCAACCTGTGTTTAGCAATTCTGATGTGCTACTGAGCAGACAGCTCAGGCTCAGGATGACTACTCTCCCTCAGTCCCTCTTCAGCAGGCAATGAAAGCAGGCTCTACTTTGAAAATCTTCCCTCATCATGCAAACTGACACAGGCATGCTTTTCAAAAACCCACAGCCAATCTGTTGATCATTACTTATTTACAAAGGCCTTCGGGCAGAAAGTCCTGTAAAAACCATACTTGATACGGTATACACTAGCTTTTTCTGCTTGTGGAAAAAAGTACCCCTAAGGCTACCTCAAACCATCACTTTCTATTGCACATAAAATGTACCATGTAACACTAAAGTATTTAATATATATGGTATAATATATCTACAGGAAAGGCATTTGTGTAGAAGTATGTTACTCTGTATTTGGTAATTTGATGTTTTGCTGAAGGCTATGACTTGAAAAAGCCTGCACCTAGTACAGAGGACCTGTCATCTCAGTACCCAAGAGCCAATAGAATAAAGAAGTACCCTTAAGCAGCAAAACTTTGACACAGCTTTGAAGCATATGAAAACAGTATAACTCCCCAGAATTATTATTACTCAAGATCAAAGAAATGAGGAATACTTTACATAGCAAACAGGGACAGTGTTCAGCTCCAAATGTTTCAGCTCTTTCTCTCTCCCCCTCTCTTTCTTTTTACTACTTCCCCAAAATTAGGATTTGGGGGAAGGTGAGGGGGGGAATCTCTCACATGTTTAAATTTTAAGCAGTTAAAACTATTAACACCAGATAAGAGGACTGTCCAAAGGTGTAAATTGAAAACGACGCTAGCATGACAACCAGCATAATAAAAATGAGAAGTTTGCCAGTATGCTCATTTTATTCTTTCTCATACACTGTAAACAAGCATGTAAATCAATGTCATATGGGAAAGGCTGAGCTAACAGGAAGGCAGAGAACTTTTAATGATACACTTAACAGAAATAGATGGTCAATAGAAAAAAACCCCACAGCTGGGTACATTTTCTGCTGTGAATCGATCTCACTTTTGGTTCTGTAGCCTAAACAAAGATGAGGATGACTTGTAGAAGTTATGTCCTTGAATATGCCCTATATTGGAGAAACAATAAACAAATATGGATGCTTCTGTAACTAGTCAAAGAAAATTCCAGCCCAGTGACTGAAATACAAAGAGAAATATCACCTAGCTGCATCCAGTATCGTTAAAGGAACAAAATCATTTGCCAATAATAAAAGTATGGAATGATTTTATACATGGACTGAACTATATATCTGTATCAATTTTCTTTCACTTAACCTCTGTGAGCAGTCACAGTTATGCATGCATATAAATCTCATATTTCATGAATGTGCCTGGTAACAAATGTAACAAATGCAATGTTTATGTAAACAAATTTACATTTTTCTCTGTGTGTGTATATATATATACACATTCCATGGAAATTCTCTGCTATGGTCTTTATGTTTACAATAACAGACTAAGGTTCTAGCCTGACTACCTAAGATTTGCAAAATCAGAACAGGAACAGCCTCCTCGTAGAAAACTTTATGTCTTCAATGTGATCCTATTCTGACTGACTTGAGCCGGTAAAAGGTGAAGTACAGTGAGACAGAATGCAAATGCCATAGTATTTTAATACATTCCAGTGTCTTTCTGCAGTTCTAGTTTTAACAAATCTCTCAGAGGTAATTTATTCTATGGAAGGAAAATACTTAATTATACAAAGGAATACTGTTGTTAAATAACATACACATAGTAACAGGGGAAAAATATCATTAAAAAGATGATGTTTTCATCGCCCACTTTTATACTGTATACTATCCTCTTAAAAATCCCTGTATTTCATAATTAATGTGCTTTTAGCTTGACTAAAACAGTGTTAGTTTTGAACTTTGCTTTGGCAAGTACATATATTATTAGACTTTTTTATCAGTCTAAATCAATTAACAGAAATTTGATTTCAATCGACAGGATAAAAGGAAGGTAATATTCAGGTTCATTTTTGATTGTGATGATACATCTCACATATGGCCTTAAGTACAGAAAACAGTACTCAGAGGGAATCCAACAAAAAGAGAATTGCCTGAAGCAAACTAACCACATGAGTTCCCCTGATTGGTTAGTGCTATCATTAGTGCCACTGCTGTTTAAGAACTACACATGGACAGGACGGGGTGACAGCTAAGACTTTAAAGCCTATGTATTTTTCAAACAGCTTTTCAAACTGTTTTTCATGACAGAATTTTTTTTCAGCTCTATCATTAACTGCTGACAAGCTGACAGAATAAATACTTCAGCCTTTCAGAAACCATCTAACAATCTTTTTTTTCCACCCCCTCCCCTTATTTTTGATGTGGGGGGAGGAGAAGACGAAGGAAGGAAGAAAGAAGATGAAGATATGGGTTTCTTACAGTCTTACCTCATCAGCTTGGGTGAGGAGTTGGGTGAATTTCGCATGCCTCCATTTCGCTGCTTTTTTTTGGGTGATAGTGTTGACGGCTGCTCATCTTCAACTGAAAATATAAGGAACTTATGAGATTAAGCACTGCTCTAACTGCAATAAGAAATACAAGTGAAGAAGCAAAGAACACACACTCTATGTCCATTCACGCACTGATACTTCATTGCTTACATAGGCCCAACAGTAATAAAAATCAAATACATGTTAGTTGAAGAGATTGGTTTGAAGAAGAAGCAGGGAAGAATACCAGGGTTTTGAACGTAGGCGTTCAAATTGTTTTCATACTTCAAAAACAAAGGGGTGGGAACCACATTCGGGTTATTCTTAGAGTTATTATCAGTTAATCTGCTACAGAAAAATAGAATTAGTGCTCTGCTATATTCCCAGACAGATAAAGTACTATTTGCAATATCAACATAACAGCTGCCAGCCTGCTTTCACTAATGAACTAGACACCAGTTGGTTCTTGCTCCTCACATGCCAAACAACAGAGTCTTCATGAAGAGATGTAAAATATTCAATGCCTTGATGTTCAATGATTCAGTTAGTTGGGAATGTGAATGCAGCCTGCCATTGTGCATGGATCTTCAGCACAAGTCAGACCTCATCGCTCTACCCTTCTCACAAAAGGGAGTTTTAACAGGAGTGAACAGAATGAGGTTGAATGGAAGTGGGGAGACAATACCTGTATAACACAAGATGCATGTGTTATGCAATCTTTTAATGAGGATGAGGTGCATTTTCAGTGACAGATCAATTTCTAGATATAAAATCACTTACAGTTTTGCCAGTCATAAACTACTCCTGGATATATCACAACAAATATTGCTTAAACAAGTGCAGCTTCCTACAAACTTATCTACAAGAATTAACCACCATCTTTGCTATTTCAAGATTGCATCTGCACTTGATAATCTGCACGTAAACTTTACATGTGCTATCAAAAAGAATAATCTCATGCCTGCTTTCTCTAATTCACACTAATGCTGATTTAATCTAATATAAAGTAGGAAAAACCCCTTTTCGCATCCTAGTGTTAATTGAAAAATTTACTACAAAATAATATAACTTATGCCTAGGAAACTTACTTTAAGGCTAAAAGGAAAGGCAGTAGTAGCAGTAGTAGTAGCTATAATAAAAGAGCTTAGTACACATTAGCAGTACACAAGCAGAGGGTGAGAAAAAAAAATACTATTTGCAAAAAACAACACAGGAAAACCAATAAAACCTAGATATCTCACACCTGACTTAGACTTATCTGGAAAGAAATGAAGCAATAGCCTTCTGTTATAACTCTCTTCTAATACTATTTTATTACAGACTGCCATCTAGCCTGTCATTTCTGTTTGCCCAAGTCTGTTATGGGACTTCACTTTGCCTTGGTCAAGACCAAACGACTGGGTCCTGAAAAGGTAGATGTGCTCTCTTTTTTATGACCTGGTATCACCTAGCACAAGGGAGTCATAATAAAAGAAAGTATTACAAAGGAAAAATAAAAAAAACCAAACAACTGCACAAAGCTGATCCCAAAATAAATGCCTCAAAGAGTAGTGCCATTCTTTGTTTGGCTAAGATATAAAAAAAAACTCAAAGAAAATTCTTAAAAATAGAGAAATTGAAATTTTCTGTAACAGTTTATTCATATTAAGCTAGATCATTTAAGTATTTAGCTATCATGTACCATGTACGAACAAAGTGAGTATGTGCAGAATTATTTTGTTGGTAATACCTTTGTATTTCTGATTGCCAAAAAGTACAAGTGTTTGTGCTTTTCATAAAACCCTCCGCAAAACACTCTCTTGGAAATGGACTAGTCTTGTTTTAAACTTCTCTAGCAAAAAGTTATTCACATGCTATTCCACACAGACAAGAGCTTTCAAAATATACCCTGTGTTCTCTTGTTCTTTGTCAGACATAAACAGTTCTAGTCTAATGACTCCACCACTTAAAAGGTCAAAGGAACAAGCATGATGCTAAATGTTCCTTCTAGAAACCAACAAGTGATCTGTTTTGTTCTCTTGGTAGTAAAAATTCTGAATTTCACTTGATTTCATCTGCTGCCATGGGGTACATTACAGAATGTTTGTCGTGAGAAGCAATATGCCACCACAAGGCTATTGTTATACTATTTTAACATTCTAAGGAAGATATATAGCCATCAGGACCATTTGAAAAATCTTACATTAACTCAAGTCAACTGTAGATAATATTTCTACGAACAAGAGAAAACGCTATTAAAAAAGAGCACTTTCCAACTTTTCAGCTAGCTGAAAGAATCCTGTCTGATCCTCTCAAATTCTAAGTTAGCACAATAAGGATGTTTTTGCACTATACGGTCCCACATTTGTGTTTTCCAGTGTTGCCAGGTGATGCTAGCCTGCCACCCAATTAAAAACAAAGTCTTACTAGTAATGATCCAGAATAACCATTTCTAGAAGCACATTTCTAGTAGCCTGCACTTATTTGTGGTACTGCTTCTGGAATAAATAAGCTCCTTTTCTGGATATGTGCTTGTCATATTCAAACTATGTTACAGTCACAATTGCTTGGAAAGTCCCAAGGTTAATGTGGTTCACTAGATAATATCTGTTAGAAAAAGGATCTCAATTTGTTGCTAAAGCAATGCCTTGCTTAAGCAAGGAAGACATTTATTCTCATTGTAGCAATCAAAGGAGATATCTCTTAATCATATCACATAAAAACAAGATTATGCTTTTTGTTGAAATCTCTGCACAGAGTTTGCATCTGCATTTTAGCAACAGAGCTCCATATGAATTGGGGACAAGAATCCATGAAGTTGAAATACGTGAATAGTATTTAATGAATACCTTTACCTATGGCTTGGTTTCCAAAAAATTTTGAAATGATAACTCACAAGCAGTTTCTTACTAGTAAGTAGCATATAAAGCATATTTAATTATTATCCTTCGGGTATTCTACTCAATTTCCCGCATATTTAGAGAAATACATCTAGCAAAATTTTTAGTAAAGTCATTAAATATCATTTTAGTTTCATGAGTCCTGTGCCTACATTAACTTAAAAGGGACTTTTAAATTTGCTTGTTCTTATGAAAGACAACTATATTTGAGTAAAGGGCTATGATATATGACAACTCAACTCTGATACTATACTTTTGCTTTTGTTTATGACTCCCCATTTTTTACTATTTTTCATGTCTTTATGCTAGAGAATTTGTATTAAATACAGCTATATTATAATATGCAGACTTCCTTTATTTTCATGAAAATAGCAAATAAGTTCAAGAATTGGACACAGAATTTTATAGATTTGGAACTCAATCCAGCCTCTGAGTTCTAATAAAATTCAAGAGCATGTTTGCACATCTCTAAGTATAACACTTACTGTAATGTTGTAACAACCCACAGTTCACTTGTCTAATAATAGTTTTGCAGTTCAGAAAGACTCAGTGCAAGAAAAATGTCAGGCAAGTCTAATGAGGCTTCAGATGCTCCAGTTTATACTAGAGTTTAATTTAAAGTTACACTGATGTTTTAACATGTTTGCTTATTCTTGAGTAAAGAGTGTTCATTACTTCAATGACATAACCTCCAGACAATGTTCCATGAATTGATTTAAGATGTACTGGTAATTTTAACAGCCTTAATGTGGAATTGAACATCTGTAACAACATATTACTTGACTTTTATCCTCATTTCATTTTTAAAGCAAAATAAAGGGAATGTCTTTTAAAACAGTGGACAAGCTTGTAACTTTGTTATTTTCTTACTGTTTTTAAAATAAAACTGTCTGCTTCACTGCATCTCTCTCAGGTCACTAGCAGAACAGTTTACAAACACTTTTTAAGCCCAAAAAAGCTGAAATTTGAAATAACATCTATGTTACTGAACATCACATGAACTGGAATAATTCATTCTCCCTGGCATGTAAATGCTTCACAGCAAATAAACCCCTTTAAAGGTAAAGCACAAACCACCCAGAAACATTAGTTGACTAGCTATCTTGATTAACTTATTAATCACCACATCTGGAGAAACTCACATCTGTAAGCACTTAACAGAGCATTAGTAATGTCATAGTCACATTGAAAACAGACTGTAAAACCATGCACAAACCAATCTGTATTGCCTTATGCATCCAACTACTGGGCTACCTACGGAGATCTTGGTTCAACCCAGGCTTTTGGGAGTGGTAGCAGTATTTTACAGGCAAGCTGAGTGCCCTTTGCAATCTACAGTACGTAGATTTTCCTTGTTCAACAGAACTCAGAAAGTTAAGATGCAGCAGCGAGGGGTTGTTGGGTAGGAAGAGGCTCCCTTTACGGTTATTAACAAGTGGAACAGGTTCCAGGATTCCTTCAGTGAACTTGGCATCAACCAATGCATTAGTAGTTGTATTCTTGAATTGATATGAACATTTTGGATAACTTGATTTAGCTGCATTCTTTACTTCTAAATAATAAGAAAAAATTTAAATTAATTTCTTTGTATTAAAAATTATTTCAAACCACAGGCATGAATCAATTTTGATATTATGTGGAAATACAGACAATGAAGCTTAAAGTATCAGTTCCAACAGCAGAAATAAAGGTTACACCTGCAGCTTTCTTAAGGTTGGGGTTTTTTTCCCCCCTAAAAATGTCTTTATAAAAGAATACTTATAAAAGGATTATTCCACAGTATTATCACTTTTAAGCAATAATACCATCCTAGGGTAAGTATGTCTGAGGCAACACTTATTTCCCACATGTTGATAAAGGCTTTAAGATTTACTAGCTGTGGAAGATGTTTATTTCTTTGAAACTACTGAAAATGACAGGGGAGGTAGAGCAATCCACTGCTATTAAAATAAATAAGGAATCACAGAGAACATAAGGTCAACACTTCAAAATTGTGCAGGCATACTTTCGGAATTAAACTGGTTTAGGTATTTACATAAAAGTTGTTGGGTATTCAACAGTACTGCCTACTGTAAATTTCCGAAGATCGTACAATAGCACCTCTGAAAAGAAAGTTAAGAAATTTGATTTCCTAAATATGGATTTAGCTTAAAGCTGTGATTCTTAGTCTTCCATTGCTAACACACCAAAGCTAATTAACTTCCCCTGTCTCCCCCCCACCTAATGCCTCTAACAAATGGTACCTTCTGTAAAAAACAGAAACAAAAATTTTTTCTGGTACATATATGCAATAAAGATCTTCTAATTCTCGTTTCATTCTGAATGAGTTTAGAGTAGAAGAGAATGTATATTGCTGAGCCACTAAGGTCTTGCATTTGGTTATGTATCATGAGGTAAGGAGGTTAGGGAGGAAATAGTTGCTTGCAGCCTAATTTCTATATGTTTCAACTGCCTTAAAGATTATATAGAGAACAATGAACAGTCAGTAGCTCCAAAGAACTTGAGGAGGTCGGTGGGTTTTTTGGCAACTTTATCAAGATTACCACAGCTAAAAACACCAGCTGGTAACAGGAAAGATAAGTAAATGGCATCCCCATGCTTGCTATTTTTCTTCAAGCAAGAAATCTGTCTCTCTTGAAAAACAGGTGAGTGTATGGGAATTACAAGACTCATTTGAAGGTACTTTTAAAAAAAATTCAACTGGTAGGTAATAAAGCATCCATTCCAATTCAGTGACCTCTGAATTGATGGCTTGCTACTACTCTGACTGATGTAGACAGAAAAATCAGTGAGAAAAGAACTACTCTGATTCATGATATTACTCTGCTTTTTACTCATCAGAGTTCACATATATTTTAAATCACCAGAGGAGAGCATATGTCTTTGATTAGCAAAACTGCCACAAAAAACGGTAGGAATAATACTGGATTCACTATTCGAAAATTATTGATTTTACCTCAGTTTCTGGGGTTCTGTCAAATTCTGTATTCTATATTCCTCCAGTGAAACAATTTTCAAATAATAAAATATATCTGCAGAGACCTATCTCCCTATACAAGTCACTGCTCAAACATGTATTTGAAGACTTTGAGATGCATTAATTCGGTTGGATTTTTGAAGTATAGATAGAAATATTGAACATAATCTTTAAAAATCTACATCCCTGCACCAAAGCACCTTCCTATGCAATGGAAGAAGACTAAAATCTATTAAGCTTATCCATTCTCGAATCAACTTGTTTAAGAAACATTATAATCTTTTTACAATCTCTTTTGGAGTTCAACAAATTATGGCCTGAGATACTAGACCTCACTATTAAGCAATAACCTTCCATAACAGTGTATGTGTATTCCTTATAGAATATTCCACGCAGACATAAGCAAGCATTCCAAAGATTTTGTGCTTGCAGTGGCACAGCATGAGTCAGAAAAAAAACAGTTGTTTTCTGGTAATGGCTTCATATCTGGAGCTTGGCATCATATTTAATAACCCCACATGATTTTGTTCAGCATGAAGGCAGACTGAGCATCTTAAAACATAACATACTTCCATTATTCCAGCAGTGTGGACAGGTACTATTACTGAAAAGCAAAATACCGAGCATAGGGATAACAACTTGCTTTTTTTTTTTTTGTGGTAAAATTATTCTAGATTTAAAAGTTCTAACTGCTGGCTTCATCCCATGACTTCTCACCTCTGACAAAAGCTCAGCTGCTTCAGATTAAAGCTGAAGAAGCCCCACAGTGGATAAATAAGAAATACCTTGGGCACAGGACAAGTTTCTTTCTTTTTCCAAGAATTTATGGCTCAAGTCATTTTACTCTACCTTGAAAAGCAAGGATTATGCTATACTATCTGAATAACTTATCTTCGGTAGAGATAATAATCTATTTCTCCATTCGCCTCACAATTATATATTTCATACCACAGAAGAGTAAAACTTGATACCCAGTGTAAACAGCCTGTCAAGTTGTTAAAAGCCACAAACACAGGCATGTCAGGATACACACCGAACTATATATGCAAGCACAGTGCTTCCAGATTAAGCATTATTATACAATTAGGTGAGAAACACCAGCCAACGCTGCCACTTCAGCAAATATGTACTATAATGTGCAGAACCTAAACCACTTATAAAGTATCCTGTTGTTCAGCAAAGGCAGTTGATTTTTATTATTAATTTCTTTAAAAACTGATTGGGTTCTTGCCCCCCGATGCAGGCTGATTTCCATAGAAAACATATTTGGGAAACAAAACTTGCTGTTAATTATATGGAACTAAATACAACCTTACATATTGTCACTGCCTCACTAGGCTTGGCAATCAAACTGTCTGGATTGGCATAATTTGTTGTACTGCTGTGCATCATCAAGCCACAACCTCCAAATCCACAAGGGTTCTCTTGCAAGTATGCGATGAATTTAGTACCAGCAAGTCTACTAAAAGACAACTCTTTTTCTACTCATAGTTATATTAATTTCTTTTTATGTAATATGACATATGACTTTAGTTTCAGTGCCAATGGTCACAGGACAAGTGTGCCGCCTGTATTGTTTTTTCTGCCAAAGTTCCTTAAAACTATTCAGGACGTTTGTCATGTATCCATAAGGCGTTATTATTGTTACCTAAGAAAAGAGACAATTTTCAACTGCTTTCTGAGAATGGCAAACAATAAGGAATGGGATAAGAGTAGAGTAAGGGTAAGAAATTCCATTTTCTGTAGTATTTTCTAATTGCACCCTGGGTGGACGCTCTCTAATTTTAGTAAATGTTGTAAAGAACTTACCCAAGAAACCCATCACCTTTAGAGAGACAAAAAATAAGAAACACAAGATGTGAGATATTAATGCAATTGTAAAGGTATTTTGAAGCTGCATATATTCCTATTTCATTCCCCCAACCTCAGAAACTCCTTTTCAACTTCAATGAATATACACTTGCCTACAGACTGCATTAGGGAATCATGACTGTTTCTATTTCTATACATTTTATTTATTATAATGGAGATAATTTGAATTGCAATCTGCAACTCCCTGAACATTTTTAAAACAACCAATGTAGTTAATCTAATGCCTATGGCAATCTCTATTTATTCCTTGTGAGCATACACTTGCCATAACTTAAAACTGGGTTGAGCTTTAATTTAAATGTAACAAGGCAGAATACCAGTACAGTGCTTTCAACAAAATGGCTGAAACTGGCTTCAGCATGATTTGCCTGGAAGGGAAAATGAAAATGTGTTTTAAAGGAGAAAAAATATCCTGACCCAAACCAGACATTCTAAACAACCACCACCGATACCCACTGTTCCTTTCCTCCCCCATCTCTATCAGCTGCTAGGCTTTCAGCACTGTTTTTCACCAGACACTAGCACAGTGTTTTCCTTCATAGTCAGCCATCAGCCAGAGCTGTCACTTGCAGATACTTCATCTTTGTTTCAGTCTAATTCATACTGCACCCCCTTAATCTGTGTAGTGAGTAATGCCATGTCACTGTGCAGATATGCCAGATCCAGCGCTAGAAGTACAGAGAGTGTTTCTAACAGTTAAACTATCTCGGTTTGTACAAATATTTTATTTCTACCCCCAACTTAACTGTTCTTCTCCTAAATATCTTCCCAGCTGACCTCCAAAGGAGCAGTCACTATTCAGCAATCTGGCTCAGCTTTCACAGGGTGGGGGGTGAAGAAAAACTGCAGCCTTGTATTATTAAATGCAAATAATCAATATGTTGATTGAGCTTTTGGCTACCAGAGTTCTTTTGATGGAAGTGACAGTGAGCATGACTTCTCTCATTCAATGACAAGCCTGTTTAGACTTTGCTACCTACCACTTTGTGAATCAGGCAACTGAAAATACCCACAGCAATTCCTCCAAACTGTCAGCTATTGCTGTGATTCCACCCAGTACCCCCTGTACAAGACAACAGATTAACCATTAGGCTAGATATGTTGAAAATATACAGCTTCAACCTTTCCTCAGCTAGCTCAGAGCAATGTATAGATGATTATTTCAACAGTCAGCTGCCGCATAGACTTAAACCCCTGCACAATAACTCCTGGATTCATCTGCCCCTTGTCAAACTTACACAGCTTTAGTTTGAGCATACATAGTGTGGCAGTTTCACTGCGGATCTAGAATAATCCAGACGGCTGCTGTCTCTTTGTTAACAGGAAGCTAAACTGATGAGTTTGTAATGCATTTCTTATCAAAGGTAGTTTCAAAAACGAAAATGTGCCACATCAGTTGGGGTTGGAATTTAGCATAGTACTGAAATATGGTTTAATCAGAACATTTATTATTTGCTAGGAAAAAACACCAAACGTTATTCATTCTCTTTAAACATCTCTTTTTGTCCATGCACTATTTAGTTTACAAATTTACTTGATTTTTTTTTGGTGTCAACAGATGTAATAAAATCGTTGACTAGAAACTACAATATAATGGTGCTTGATGAGGTACAAGAATGTTAATTTTAGGAGCTGCAGAACAGTGTTTGCTTAGTGTCTGAAACAGTAATTCAGATGAAACAGGATTGATGTTTTGGGTTCTATGTGCCTTACAAATGCAGGGAAATGCAATTTATTGTGGTTTTTAATATAAAGAGAAAAAATATGCTGCATATCTACATAGTAGAACCACTAGAAAAGCAGGTGAGGCTGGCTTTTAGTTTCAGTGTGCCATCTGAAGCAGATAAGAAAACATCAACATCTGAGAATGTCAAGAAGGCATCACCTCAGAACATTTTGCAAATAGTGAATGGTGCTTACATGAGACATTCTCTTTGAAACACTGCAGCCCAACAATTTTTTTTCTTTTTTCTTATTTTTCTTCTCTTTTTGTCCCAAGTTTGCCTCTTTTGGCTAAAGGTGCAGAAAATTGCCAAACAAATGCATTGGTCCACTTTTTCTTCTTTTTCTATTGGTATGCAATTAACAAATTTTGTATATAATAATACATGGTCTTTCAATCTTAATTCTTCTCACACAAAAAGAATTGAAACTCCGACAGAGATATATTCCTCACCATTGCTTTTTCCCTGAATGCTGTAAAAAAGACATTTTTAATAGAAAATGTGGAATTTTGCTAGGCTGGATCCTGTTATGTATTCTAGATGGCTGTTCTGATATTCTGTGAAACCATTATAAACTTTTAAGTTCCTGAGCTTTTAGGGTAACGTGTACATAGAATGAAAGATAAGACTGCAAAGGAGTTTGAAAACTGAGCAATCTTTCAACTTGAATCTTCTGGTGAAAAATATCTGGGGTATGGATTTATACCAATTGAATTTATTTGTAAGGCAAGAGCAAATCCCTAAAGTCACTGTAGAGATTTGGTATTTTTTTCTTTATTCCTCCACTTTAATTCAAGAGCATAGCTATTATGAAACCTGTATCAGTTGTTATCACTTCTCTGTTAGTAGGACTTCAGCAAACAAAGAAGTGGCTAAGGCTGTTCAAACTGCAGTTGATCATAAGTCCACTGAAATCAGAGAAAACACTTACGCTGACTTCTGTAGACTTTAGATCAGAAGCTGTTCATACCTCATATATATGCTGTATATATGGGAAGGAACCCTGTCTCATATATACAGCATTTTAGAAGTGGCTCATGCCATTTCGAGAAGAAAGGCTTCAGATTTCATGGATGTGGTTTTCTTGTTCTCATACAGAACTATACAGACAATAATATTTATACATAACAAACATCTCTTTCTCCTGACAAGTGTGCACAATCGAAAAAAAGTTTATTTAATTTCTGATCAAATTCTGATTGATACTTCGAATAAGTCATAGGTCCATGGAACCTTGAACATCTTTTCTGATTCAGATTTTAGTATTCCCTTATACATTTTTCTCGATTTTTCATCATCATTCTCCACTGTCTTTTAAAATTATGATTCAATCTGTGATTGTTTATTCAAGTCATTATATTGTTATTGGAAAACTGTCAAATTAAAAGTTAAAAAAAAAAGCAGGGAAGCAGCGGATATTTTTCCCCGTCCATTTAATTGTTCAATTGACTTCTCCGTTGTACCCACACAGAACATTATTTGGATAAAGTAAATTTTATTTTGGGAGTGAAGAAATGGAGATGTGTCTAAACTGTAGAACTTAAAACAGAGCATGGTCTGTGTTCATGGAGATCTGTTGTCCAGACAAACATCTCATTGGTATGGCAACTGTAAATTTTATGAGTTAAATTTTAAATTATATTACTTCATTATAAGAAGCTGTTCTGAACACAGAGGAGGAGCAACAGCAAAATGTCACTCCTGTGTGTCAGAAAAGAGCTGTTCAGACTTTGCATGTTCTACTGGGTCACAAGCAGGTGTGAACTTCAATTTTTACAGCTGCTGTGCCTAGCAGATGTGAAATATAAAAGAATTACTCAAAGCTACATGTTAACTTTTTAACAGACTACCTGATGATCCCATGGCTACAACCAGAGGATTGGGAATCTCTTGATTGGGATTTAGTTTTACCATTGATCTGTTACACAGCCTTGGGTTGCTCAATTGCAGTCAATTCTGTTTTAATGGAGTTCCTTAAAGAATCAAAGAATTATCTAGGTTGGAAAAGACCTTTGAGATCGCCAAGTCCAACCCATTACTTAACACCATCTCATCAACTATGGCACTAACTATAGCACTAACTGCCATATCTAGCCTTTTTTTAAGCACCAACTCCCTGGGCAGCCCAATTCAATGGTCAATCACTCATCCTGTGAAGAATTTTTTTCCTAACGTCTAGCCTAAACTTCTCCCAGTTAATCTTGAGACTGTGTTCTCTCCTTCTGTCACTGGTTGCCTGGGAGGAGATCAACCTCCACCTTGCTACAACCTTCTTTCGGGGAACTGTAGAGAGTGATAAGGTCTCCCTTGAGCCTCCTCTTCTCCAGGCTAAACAACCTCAGCTGCCTCAGCCGCTCTTCACAGGGCTTGTGTTCCAGACTCCTCACTTATAGCTCTTGCTAAAATTCAAGCGACCAAATTATTCAAAAACGTGGCTGTTAATCTCTGCTTTTTCTCAGATTTAGCAAGTATAAGACCGCTATCGCTGTTTGGAAAATACATTTGAAGTACATTCCTTGAAAACATAGGATATGAATATGTGACAAAAGTGAACTGCTATTAGAGTGTTTGGTGTGCTTTTTTTTTTTTAATTAGACACGAAAATGTGTCCCTTTTACATAGAATAACTGCAACATCCTTTTTATTTCTCTGTTTCTATTTTCCTTCCTTAAAAAAATACAGTGTCAATTAAAGGACACTTATTTGCTTATCAGTGATCCTTTGACAGTTTCCCAAGGCATGACATGTAAAGTCAAAAGGCAGATTTTTGGAACATTCTTTAAGAGTAGCAACAGAGAACAAATTGTAATATTCAGTGCATTGTCACAGACTATCTTTGTTTCAATGCATAGCAATCCAAAGTATATTGTCCTTTGTCCTATTGCCTCAGAAAGGATTTTGACACCAACTGTAAGGAATACAGAGGAAGAAGTTGCAGCATGAGAAAGGGCAAGCTATAGTTATTCAGTTCTGCTACACTGTAGAAGGAATCATTCTGTTTTCACAAAGTAAAGGAAGTTTCTCCTGTGACTAAACACACGATCTGATCAGTTACTGCTAAAAACACTGAAAACTGTGGAGTTCTATATGTGAACAAAATAAAAGCTACTATTAAAAAAAAATTAAAATTTGAAAGGCCACTCACCATTGTGCCTGTGATCACTCTACTGTTTACACTCCCCTGGCCCTGCTAAATTCAGAGAAAAATACCAGTATCTAGAAGTAGCTAAGGGTAGAAGTAAGCACAGGATTGCTCTGCTCCTTGGGATTAGGAATCTTGTATTTACTGAGTAGATTGTCAAGAAGAGCAAGTATTTCAGTGCACAGGAAAGCAGTAGTTACATGTTCACTTTTTCAGGGCAGGACTCCACAAATTTCAGCTTAGTCTTGCTACAACTGTTTCCTTCCGTGAACATTGGGAAGTGTAGATTTCATCCTGCAGAAATCTAATTAGAATTACTACCTTGTTTTTTTCAGTCAAAAATGCCAATTTATTTAAACAATACACATTTCCAGTGCAGTTAGAATCTGCATATCCTAAACTTTTAAACTGAAATAACTTTAATCTACCCTTCTCATGACAAGAAGATATACAAGGCCCCTGCCAGAACTGGAGCTGAGTAGAGGATTTTCCTAAACTTCTTATAAATCCAGGGGACTATATTCTTAAATGCTGGGATTTTATTTCTATTTAGTTCTTCCTCTGCTTCCCAGTAAGTTGTCTTTCTTCTGAAAACACAATTATACAATATGGTTGAGGTTGTTTAGGTTTTTTTCAACCAAGTGGTTAATATGCCAGCAATAAAGTGGGGTTTTCTTCATATTTTTATCCTTTTTAAACTTTGCTACCATTGAATTTCTTTTCCCTTTTGGCTTGTGTTCACACCTCTAAAAAAAGAGTGTAGAAACACCCATGTCTCTGAACAAGAACTGAAATATTGACGTTTAATTCCGGCTTTCTTATCTTTCATCTTATCTGTCTTTCACTCACATCAGTGAAAAAACTTCCATTTATTAAAAATTAATAGGATCAGGCTCAGTGATCCCCAATACTATTTCAGGTTCAGCTGTAATATTCCTCTGGTTTAGAGGTCTTAACATGACTTATATGTGAAGTCATAATACCATTTCATATGCAAACTGAGTATGAAATGCTGTGCTTACACTGTATGCACCTTTATGGAAAAAATTTGATGCAATTAAAATGAACCACCTGAAATAGTACAATTTTTTGACTAAAATTATTTCCTGAGCAAAGCAATACATAGCAATACATGTTCTTGTGGGGTTTTCAGTCATGACTGATTTCTAAGCCAGCACCACCACCTGCTGGTTACAGCAAGTTTCAAGACCCAATGCTGTTTTTCTGTCTTCAAATCTAGGCATAAATATAGAGCAGTATTTCTCAGCTGTTCTTATACATAGAAATGTTATTAAAAGGAGAGATTTTTAGCACATTGGTTGCAGTTTAACAATACTCTATTAACAGATGTGGGGCTTTCATAAAAGTAGGGAATGTTAACTGTTGACAAAGAAATTATTTTATGCAAATTATTGTAATTCACAGGATAAACATTCAAATTACTCAAATAGTTTGAACTTGTTGTATTAAAAAGCCTATTGTTACATATGCTGGTTTTATCACTTACAGATATACAGTTAAATACTGTTCTTGACAAGAAGGAATGAGTATATTTTTTCTAAGTGCTCCCTACTTGAATGAGTTCTACAATGTACTCCATTCTTGTAACACTTTTTTTTTTGCTCTGAACAAACACATTGAAAAACCAATAACGGCTCTTAAATATATCAATATAAAAACAACCAACATATAAATAAATAAGATTAAATCTATAAAACAATAACAAAAATGGTGATAGCAAAAATGGAGATGGAATATAATAAATTGTTACAGAAATTTAGGGAAGTGTAGTACATAATTTCTAGGTAAATATTGGCAAAACAAAGGAAGTATAACAACACAATAATAACTAAACAAAACAAAACAAAAAAACAAAAAAAGAAGGAAAATGTGACATCTACTGTAGCTCCAAGAAAGCCCACAAAAAACTAATATTCACATCTCTTCCAAACTTACAGTATTTTGGCTGAAATCGATTGCTATGGGGAAGCAAGGGCTGACAACTTCATAAGGGTGGAAAATAAAGCATACACTAAGAAATCCAGTAGTGATAAGTAATGATGTTACTTCCAACATAATTTTTATCACTTTATGTAACACAAAATATAATGATGTAAAAGTACACAGGCTATCAAAGAAACTAATACTGAATCTATCAAATGAAATCACTATACATCTTTAAATTAAAAAAAACCACGTTTTGTCCTTTTAGTTTTCACTTTGTTACTAAAGCTACAGAGAGACGCCAACCTCACTTAGTTCATGACATGAATCAGGCAGATCTCAGCCCACGACAACGAACAGCTTTAGAAAGAAAACTTCATCAAACATAATTGCACTGTGCTAAGTACTTCGGTTTTCATTAACCAAACCCTGATGAGAATATGGACATTACCAGAGAAAGAGAATGTAGCCTAGCAGCACCCCTCACTATTAGCACACAATTCAATGAAACAAGAGGAGAGGACAGAAGGCTGGTCAGGTTACTTAGCTATGTACTGCAGAATGTTTGGTGTGCTGTGTGATACCACAGAAATGACTTATACTCTGAGAGTATAAAATTAAATACCAGTGATGTCCCTTTTCAAAGTAGGTACCATGATAAGGAGAAAAGACTGAAAAAAAGAAATAAAAAAGGAAAAACATTTCTGCAGGAAACCATTCAACTGCCAGCATTTCTGTCATATTATCACACTCAGTTTCACAATAAAGTCCACAATCACCTGGAGGTAAGGAATCCTCTCCAACAAAGGAAAAATTGATGTATAATATTTCATAAGATTTATAGGTCAGTTACTACCCTGTAAATAACTATATCAATCAAAAATGCCACAGGATGCCAATATATTTGGAAATACTGTTTCTGCCAGATGCTTTGATAATCAGACACTGAAAGCATCCAGAAATCCAATGCTCAGGAGACACTGAGAGTTGTCAAGAAAGTCATCTTCCAAAAGCAAATTGCTTGGAGCTCTACCTCTGAGGGTTTTATTTCCTCCTGTTTGAGGAGAAAGAATAGGGCAGACAAAAGACTCACATGCTAAAGGCATGGGTATTTTGACATATTTTTATATTCCTCACGGGCAGAACTCAAGTATGCTGAGATAATCTGTGGAACCCAAGGGGCAATTTGAGGATGTCTCTGGAGGAGTATGTGGGGCTTGAGTACAGAGCCTGAATATATGAGCCTTAAGATACTATTCTTCCATTCCTTCAAGCTACAATTTTAAATGCAAAACAAGAGTTTCACTATTTATCTAGCAAGAGAGGTACCAGTAAAACTGAGGATGAATGAGCTGCAGCATTCAAAGATTCCATCAGCCAGTCAAAGAGACCTTTTAAGTTTGATCAGCTATTAGACATGCTAACACTAGAAATCCTGAATCCAAAAACAGAGTATGCATTTTCATTCAAGTAGAAGTTAGTAGTTTCAAGAATTATTCAGAAAAGACAAAAAGGCAGAAAGTGTTCCACAGACCATGGTAAAATAAAAAACATGTCATACTTGTAACAGGGGATATCTTAAATAAAAAGAAAAAAACCCCAAACCAAACCAAATCAAAAAAAATCCTGTTTTTGAAACAGGCAAATTTAGATGTAGGGAGTTCTAAGAATGCCAAACTGTATGATACTGGCATATTGAAGTTCTGATATGGCACAGAATTCATACTACATAAATCAACAAGCAGAAGGATTTGGTGTCAGTGGGTTAAAAGAATGCCAGTTCCTGCTCTTACAGAATTTCAGACTGATGTAATATCAGATAAATCTAGACTATGTGATCAGATTCTTGGCTCAAGTCTCCCCGACAGTGCGAACTGTTTACTCATCGACTCCTCTCCCAAACATAACCAAAGGCTTCTGCTGAGTCATGTAACTCTCCAATGTGTAAGATCTCTGTAAGTTGGACTCCTTGTATGGAAGGATCCTGTCAAATGGCTAGGATCACATTACTGACTCCAGTCTCTGCAATCTTTGCACTATAATTATCATTAAAGAAACTGTGCTGAGACTGACATCTGTCCCAACTCTTCTGTTCCCATCTTTTCTCCTCTGTCTGAATGAAGAAATCAAGGAGTATCTTGTTACTAGGGCAGTGAGACTCTTGAATACAAATAATCAAAATATACACAATTAAGTGCCTTATATATGTGCATACATCTAAATATATATATTCATTTTTCCTTGAACACCTCTTCTATGAAAAACAAGTTTTGGTGGGAAAAAAAAAAATCTCTTTTTAGGAACTATTGAAAAATTTAGATATTTAGGAAGTGAAAATTGATTTAATTTTCAGCAACTTTTTTGTTCATAAAGTGAAACAAAATACTGTCATTTCTCAGTTTACAAAAACATCATTTGCTAACAATTAAAATTTAATTTAGTAGCACACTGAAAATGTGCCCCCTCACACAACAAGATAAATAATTTTCTGTGGAATATCAAAAGCAGTTCTCAGCTTTCAAGCATTAGTAAAATATATTTTGTTCATTTGTTGCTTGCCCTGACATTAGAAAGCTTATTGGCTTTATCCAGAACTACATGAAAAAGCACTGTTTCAGGTCCAAACCAAGACAAGATACAAGAATGACTAGGAGTCCAAGTCCATTATGAGTGGAAAATATTAGCATGTCATCTGAAAATCTGGGAAACAGGTCCCATATGTTGTAAAGGACAACTTGTAGTAGAAGCCACAAAAGTGCATCCTGTTCTGTTCAGTGGTGTATCTCATTTCTTCTCACCCTTCTGCTATCTCATCATGTGAATTATATTCGTTTTCACAGCCTGTAATTCTGAATAAATATTGCACCAATTTGTTACTACCTATCTTGTGATTGACTGATCACAGAGAACCTGGAAGTTCTTGCATGTTTCAGCAGATAAGGAATAATTCTACTAGATGTAAAGCATGAATAAAAGAAAAATAATCGCCAGACAAATGCCTGGTAATGAAACATGCTATCAGCCACGGATTTTATCGCATGCTACTCATGGAACAGGAATAAGCATCATCTCTATATTATATTAGGCTCAATACTTGCAATTGTTTTTATTCTTTTCTAGAAGAATCTTAGTTCTATCAGCCGACAGAACTTTACCGAATAGGCAAATATTTAACTTGACTTCTAAATTATCATCCATATGTCATGACTGCTATTTCTACTAAAAATCCAAGCAATACATCCCATAAGGAATCATGTAAGTACTACAGAAGAAGGACTAATTTTAGAATAAACCACCTCCATTGCTAGATGGCACACCTACTTGCTTATTCTGGCAAGAGTTTGCTCAAAAACATAGCCTCCATTTCATGTTGCCAATCTCCTATAGCATATGGTGATGTAAAATCTTTCTCTCCATATTGTCAGACATGCCGTGTCAGAGAACACATAACACCACTGAGTTAGAGAGCAAAGATAACATCAGAAACATGGGAATGGAGAAAGCAACATGCCCAGTGCAAGCCAAATCTTTTATGCAAGAATGAACAGAGGAAATTGCATGACAAAGATCAAAGATGCTATAATGATTTTTTGGATTTCCTTCAGCAGTTCTTCACAGTAAAGAAGATCTGCTTTCCAATTAAAGTACAGAAGCAGCTAAAAACTGCAGATGACTTTTAAAATATGGCACAAAAGATTCTTCTCTGCTGATATAGATAAACAGAAGTTATGCCTGCTCTCTCCTACTATCCCCTTTCAAAATGCCTCTAAGCAGCAAGGCGGTTATGGTAATTTTGCCACTCATTTCTGTCAGGCACCCCATTTCACTTTCCTCTCCTCCTTGCTGTGTATCTATGTCCTTCTTCACCAAAGATAAGAAGACATGAAAATTGGCCTCCTCGGGGGAATAACTATGTCAAAAGGACACTCAGGCTTATATTCAGGACTTCAAAAAGTAAATATCTCAAAGCACATCTTAGTACAAAATGTAGTATAATATATTGAGAATACAGTATTTTCATCCTCTAGGTGGAAAAGAACTATAGTCATGTAGTAAGTCAGTGGCACAGTCAAGATTGTAATCTTTGCCTTGTGAGATTTTTGTTTCCCATTTGCCTAGGTAGAATTTCCAGTCAAACTAAAATGTACAAAGAACTGTTTAATTAGATAACACTGGCCACATCTTACACAGTAATTTTTCCACCCTTTTTTTCCAGAATAATCATACTGTGCTAACAAGATCTGATCAGTATCAGTGAAGCATGTGTGAGGTAGCACATGTTTCCTAAAATCTTTGGTAATAAGTGAATCATAACATTACAGCATTCAGAAAGCTATAACATTGCATCATAAAAAACCAATGCTAACAGAAGCTGAGGCATAGTCTCAAACAGTAAAAGTATGACTGAACTTTAACTTATTTTAAAGTATATTATCAGCACAGTTAAGAACTCACATACTGAAATAAATATATATGCAATTTCTTAAAAATAAATTAAAACTTTTTATCATGTTCTGTTCAACCCTTCCCTGTCTACTATAACCCCAGTCAAAGCAATAATACAGTATAGATTTTTTGTGGCACTTCAAGAACCGCATATGGAGTTATGTGACAATTCCATTTTTTCATGCAAAACATAAAAAAATCATGAGGTTATATATCCTGGCACATACAAATGCCTGAGAAGGTTCTGGGTACTCAGTAGAAAACACAAAGACCCAGAAAAAATTGTCTTCCAAATTACTTTTGGCTTCTGTACTGAGGGCTGAATCACTCTGCTGGACCTACACTGACCTTGATAAAATCTGAAGATCTCTGCTTCTAATTCAATAGATTCTCCTATCTTAGGTAAGAAACTAGTTGCTTGCTTCTAGTTCTAGAAGTATGAATCACATAATATGTATATTATTGGTCACATTATAGCTGATGTGACTCCTTACCTGTTTAAAAGTATGCATATATTAAATATTCTACAGGTTTCAATGGAATAATCAGGTGATGGAATCACTGTGTTTCACTTTTTCCTTCTTTCTCCTGTTTTTATACCAAAATGCATCAAAAGCAGAAATACTCCCATACCTAATGCAAGACTCTTTATTCTAGGCTTTTTTATACCAAACTGCATTGCACTTTATATGTTAAAACTATATTGTGGTCTGTTATATACTTCAATGAGCACCTCCCTCTATATATTACAATAACTCAGATTACATGAAAGACCAGAAGATTTCTTTTTCTCTGAATCTGAAGGATAATATTCCAATTCAGTGAACAAGTTTTTCCTTGAATTATAGAATGAGACAATCAGTAATTTATAAAACGAAAAAAAAAAAACCAAACAAAAACCAAAAGCCAGAATCAACTTAGAACACAAGAGTAGGAGATGTACAGCTTTTACAAATCAGAATTTTTAGTTTTGAAGTAATTTAAAAAGAACATGATTTACATATCAAAGTGTCTCTGTGATTAGCATGAGCTGATATTTTGAGACTTTTCTGCTCTGGCTCGTTCAATATTAATTTGAGACTTTGCCCAATAACATCCACACAAATTAGCCAAGACTCAAAATGACAATCAATCTGGGAGACCTATCCTGAAAAGTGGTACTAACAACTTTCCAGCATCAATGAGCTTCTCAATCCTGCAGCTGTTTTTAAAAGCTTCCTCCCAAAGGCACATTTAGAACTAAATTAAATGCAACTTTGACTTAATTAACGTTTTAAATGATAATGAATACAATGTAGATTCATAGAAGGAATTTACATTGCGTTATAAAACTGATAAAAATTTAATAACTCTTTGTTAATAAGTTATGTCTCTCCAGACCCATAAAGCCTAAGGCAGCCAGTGCTCTAGTCTAGGGTCTAATCCAGGTTCCTAATGCAGGTGGTACAAGGAGGCAGGAGACTGACTTGACACTTGACATTTGCTCTAAGCCTGCTCTGGATCAAGCCACTGCTTGTTCATAAATACTTTATTTCATATAGTAAAGGTCAGAATTTGGGCTCAAGGCAGGGCTATGACAGAAATGCTCAAGCTGAAACTGAGCCAGCTCTGGCATCTGTCGCTTGAAATAGCTCAGAAAGAGTAGAGAAGGAGACCTAGCTGGCTAGCATCTGTCCCACACCAAGGAGGTAACAGGAAGAATCTGCTGCCTGGTGGTAAGAAACTGTCATGGTGAGTTTCATGACAACCAGCCACACTCAGGAACTAAAAATGCAAACATAATTTCCATGTCACCTTGCATAAGACCCTCTGCTAAACTCACTCCACAGGATGCAGACAGCATCTTTTCTAGCTTGTCCCCATAAAAACAAGCCACTCACTAGTCTCTTCCCTGTGACCCTGGTAAGAATTACTACTCAACGTAAAGGCCTAAAGGAATTAAATGCAGACTTCTTGATCTTTCCCTCCCCCATTTTCCCAATTCTTCAAAGGATTCACTGCTAAACTTAGCATTGCCTCCATCCCATAATGATGTGAGAGTTCATCTCCTTGTTACAGAAATCACCAATTGGGGATCACCAGCCTAGTGGTATATGCTGCATGACAAAACTAAACTGAAAAAGTGCATGCTTCATTATTTATATTATCTAGTAATGAGTCAGATGTCTCACTTTAATCAATACAATAGTCACAGTGCATTCATATGCATGAAAAAAAGAGATGCAACAAATTCTTGGAGTCTCAGAACCAGCCCATTCTGATCACTGCTTCTATCTCTGTGTTAGCAATACAGAAAACTGCAGAGGTGGATCAAGGAGAGGATCACCTGGAGGGCTTCTCATCAAGAGTGCAAGAAAGGCAGACAAATTAAAGGGGTTAGTTCAGTGAAACCACTGTTCCAGCAAGCAGTTCTTGAATGCTAATTAAGACTATGAGTGTATATTTTGAGTCAATTCATCCTAGCATAGTGGAAACACCCACATGCATCTTTGTATGATTGCAACAAAGAGCAAAAGCAGACCTCATGGTGTCTGGCTTCTGATTTGCCAGTACTACAGGCTATGGAGCTGGTTGCAAACATGGCAGATCTCTCACACGTGCAAGCTTTGACCTTGTATCAGTGGCTACACCGTAAGAACCTCTATAAAATAGCATAGGGTTCTCCCACAGGGGTAGGTTTCTTTAATGTTTCGCTGTCTGGTTTTATATGCTTCAAAACACCACTGTCCAGTTTTAGTAATACCAGCTTTCTTGTCAGTAGTTCATTCTGAGATGTTGACTAAGAAAGGTAAGTTAGTTCCCTTCATTATCCAGTAGCAACACAGATTGCCCGATTTTTTCTCAGCTATACTGGGCTTATATCTTAACTGAAATACCTAAAATTGTATTTTTTCTGGAAAGCTGACAACTACAATAAACACGTGTCCATCTTTACATTATTTTCAGTATTTTGAAGGGGAAACATGAAGTCTTGTAGAGGTATTTAGAAGAAACATCATAGTCACATCAATTCCCAGGAATACAACACTGAATGCATGGCAACTGATGTAACTGAAGTTAAAATCTGTCACCCTAAATGGACAATATATGGAACCAGTATAACATAAATCAATATTTCACACATAGCTCATTTCACAGGCTTATTATTTATATATTCTCTCTCTTTGAATCACCAGGAATATATTTAGCATTTGGAACTATGTCTCATTGTAATGTTCCATTTTCATTAATTTCATTGCAAAAAAACCTAGGCTGCACAACATAGTGCTCTACCATTCTCCAGTACACGGAGGTGAGGTCATTCCATAGACCTGAGCTGTATAAAAGAGAAAAATTTGTTTATAATCACCTACTTATGATCTTACGATGCTGTTCAAGAAGGGCAGCATCTGTCTTCCCTTTCAAAGAAGACCCAATCACTTCTTTACTCCTTCAATATCAATTTCTTCTTCCTCAAAACATTAAAGGATTACTATTGGCTTTCTGTTCAGGACAAAGATGGGACAGTGTGACCATAGAGAGAAAGGGTTTATTTAGCGTATGTCAAAGATTTTCAAAGCAAACATGTCTACTTCTCTCCTGTGGTCACAGCAGAAGTCTCACAGCTCAGAAAAGATGTGTAGTGGGAGAGAGCGGTAGTACTACCCCACCTTCTCATTTAATGTAAATGGGATCATATTCAGAGCTGGTTTGACAATCCCATAGGTGTCTAGCTACCACAAGGCGGTATATGCAACCTGTAAAAGGAAAACCATTGTTGCTAAAGGGTGAACAGAATATTCTAGCACTGAAAGTTGTCTTTTGACAGGGCACATACAGGCTTTTCCTGCACCTTAGCTCATGCATGAAAGCAAGCAGATCTTGTCTTGGCTACTACAGCAGGACCAGAGAAGAAGTAGGTTAGAAAAGCAGAGGATAGAAACTAGTTGATATGTCTCTTGCATTGTAGGAGAAATCAAGAGTATGCTATCTTTTCAGCCAGTAGTTCAGGAACTCAGGATTAGTAGATGAGTAGCCAACTCATTTAGAAAAGTCCCAGCCTAGTCCTACAACTGATGAGTTTTAGATACACTGACCAATGTCTATGTGTGTTTGTGTTATGGATTCATCTCTCTGGCTAAATCAGTAAGGTATACATTCATTTCAACTCTCATTATTGAATTTGGCTTTTTCAGTTGTAAAGAGGCATAGGGAGAATCTATATTGCCCTAAGTAACACAGGTCAATGAAAAAGCTAGAGCTTTTCTTAACTTGCTTTAGCAATTGCCATATATTGTTTCAGCACAGTTTACCAGCCCTGGTTCAAGATACTCAAAATGTACATCTAATCTTGCAGAATGTGATTTTAGGTCCTTTGAGAGAGATTTAGCATCTGACTTGACTGTACAAGATAAATCACATGCTGACATTAAAAGATTATATTGAATATATGGCTCTAAACTGCATCTGGCACACTGGTGGATACATGTTTTGGCTACTTTCAAAAGTTAAGCATTCTCCAGCTTGTCTTAGCATGGTCTTTCCACATAAAATGTCTCAGAGTTTGGTCTCAGCCCTGAATTTAAAATACAGGAATAAATAATCTTGTCTTGTGTGTCGAGAAATCCCTGATAATCACCAAAGCAAACATTCTTCACATAAAGCTTCTCAGAACTATCAGAGCATGCCATGCTTTTTCACAAGCTGAATTCGATATGCTTGGGCCTAACATCAAGCACGTCCTTGGAAATTTAGATTCCCATGGCAGTAGGCACAGAGGCAACTTTATAAAAGGTTTCCTGTAGGAACATGAACCATCAAAAGATGGTCCTGAAAAGTACAGCCATGTGGTGATACAGAAACACAGAAATTAAATGGTTCAGGTTAAGTTTCTGTCTATATCAATTCATCATTTGAATGGCACGTCATAAGTTTTGGCACAGACGTAAGCAGAAATAGCTTATTATTAATAATAAACATTAATAACATAATTTAATTGTATAAACCATCCATGTTTTTAAGTGGCTAAGTGCCTCTCTTCACTCTAATTGACTTGAGTCTCCAATGCAAAAAATACTTAGACCATTTGACTGCTGTTCGTGTACCAACATATCAAATACAACTACATATGAAAAAATGTAGACACAAAAAAAAGATTTTAAATTCTATTTCCTTATGTTTAGAAAAATCACATGTATTTTTTCCCAGATAACAGTCTATAAGATCAAAAGCTCTTATAGCGTAATTATATTAAATCAAAATATGATTCTCATCTGCTGAAAGTACAAGCAGCAATACAATAACAGAGAAACTCATTTGCAGTGGAAAATACACTGCAAGTGTTACTTTCTCTGTGTATTATACAATTAGCAGACTAATTCCTGTGTAGATCATTGAATAAGTAAATTGATACCTTCTACTCAACATCAGATTCTTAGAAACAGCACTAATTTTCACCAAAACTACTAACTGTTTCAAGAAGCTTCATACAATAGTCCGTGATTTTATTTACCTTTGAAAAAAAGCCTGCTTTTATTACAAGAATTTGGCGGGGGGAGG